>BQMF02000177.1:0-600000 GCA_027922465.2 Turritopsis dohrnii
AACTTTGATTAAATAAAAACTATCTTATAACGATTTTTTCTCTTTGTCTCATCCCAGTTTTCGCTGTCAATGTGGCGACAATTTGCCTGCGGCGTGTCCGAATGATGATTGGGGAAGTGGACACTTTTTTGGCAGTGGTGCCAGTACGTCTGGCAAAAGGCAATGGGCATGCTCACTTCTTGCCTCCACTTCGTTCCGTTAGTCCGATTCGGATCACCTTGGGCGAAGGGCGTCACCCAGCGTGTTGCGTTTAATCGTTGACGTAGAACGTGACACGAATTACCATAGTCATGCTAATTGCCTCCGGATTGTTGTAACCACCTCTGAGTCATAATGAGTGTGCGTAGTTTCCAATCTCCTTTATCGATGTACCCCTTTTATTTTTCTAATTGGCCACACCTATAAGAACAAAGAAAGTTCTAACCCAGTCTCTTTTTCTATTGTTTTCAGTTAGAAAAGAAAATGGGCACAATGAATTTTTCCCATTTTCCCCATTCTCTCAGTCACCGTAACCGTCTCTGCACCACCACCACCGACTTTTGACGTATTTGAAATGACAAAACTTTTCCGCCGACCAGTGTTGTGGTCAAAATGTTTTGTGGTCGATCACAGCATGCATGTCGGTAACGGCAGGCGTGCTTACGTCACTGGCAAAGAAGTGTCTACCTCCGCTATCATCATCAAGAGTGTAGAACAGAAATGTCCCAACCAATTGCCAAAGCTTATGTCAGTGGATCAGAACAGGAAAGAGCTGGTAAATTTTTTGTTACATGATTGGTCTCATTTTTTCGCTCACAAAGATCACTTTAATAATGGAGCCACGCTATATGTGAATGCGCGGAAGAATTTTCTTCAAAATTTCTTTGTGCAAACTACTGCGGCAACTATCTTGGCGTACGCTCAATTTGCATATCGATAGTCAATAAGGATATTGCTCTCAAAGTCGCTATTTCTCCGATCGAACTGCTTGTAGAGTAGAAACTCGACGAAGAATCTTGGATACCTCACTTCAACAAAGTCAATTTGGTGCTGAAGCCTCTGCTGCATTGCCAGCACTCCATTGCTTTACAGGAATTGATTACACAAGGTCTTTCCATGGAATGGGAAAGAAGGAAGGGCTATCTGTTTCAAAAACGCCTTTGCAAAATTCGGATATACATTGGAATTTTAATGTAACTCTTTTCTGTATATTTTTGTAAATCTTGGTATCATGTCTTTACGGTATTAAAAATTGCGACAATGTTGATACTGCTTGTTATAAGACATTTTGTCCCATTAAATAAAACAGACACGCAACAACTACCGCCGACAAGAGATGTTTTACTGTACCACCTAAAACAAGTTTCATATGCCGCAGCAGTAATCAAAAGAGGATTGCTTAAGTATCCAATGTTCCAAGCCCCGATGGATATGTCTGGACCCCTGGCCGACGGTGAACTAAATATCAAGTAAATTGTGCGTAAACCCTTGCCGGATGACCTTGTCAAACTCCAAATGTCAAACAAACCAGCGCTTATGTTACCTTCATGGCATCAAGTGCTCCGACATGTACAGTTGTAAAGATTGTGAGTAAAATGATGATGATAATAATGATGACGAAAATGGTGATGAAGATAATCATCACGGAGATGATAAACAATCAAAATGCGAGTATACAGGACACTCAGGAAAACAGAAACTACGTATGTATTTCATATATTGTATTTCATATATTGTACATATTTTTTGAGAAGTCTATCCTGTATAAATGTTCGTACAAACTAAACAAAAAAACAAAAAAGATGTTAACACTTCAAAAATGTTTAGAGTATACTTCATAAAATTGCATGAAGACATTGATTCTCATGATCATAAATGGTTCAAAAACGAACATCTTGCACACATTGCAAACATGAAGTTTGAAAAGAATTGACTACAGATTAAATGATAATGTTAAAAAGTACTAAGTACAGTTTGTAGTGGTAGCAATGTACCATTCATACGTTTTTGTTTTTCTTCATTGAAAATACAAACAGTAAATAAAACAACTGTCGATAATTTAAGATTAAGAAAATAAAGAAACTGGTGGTCACGCAGAAATACAGAGTAAAAAAAAATTGACGACAGAAAAAATAAGTGTCAAAATCAAAACAAATATTTAAATGAGATTGACTTTAGATAAATAAGAGACTCATGATGATTCGTACGGGTAATTTTTTCATTAAAATATTGAATGAATAGACAATGTTCCATGTAATATAAGGTTTATAAACAGTACTGTGTTTTTATTCAATAATTACTATTTCATCCACAAAAACAGAATATCATCGATTAAGTCATTCATTTTGTGAGTATTGACATATCATCGCAGGTAATTAAATGCTTCATACACTTAAAGATGTCTCCCCGTTACTTGGATGACTATTAATGACAATAGCACAAATACTTATATACACCACATTAGAGCACATTTATTTGTCATCTATTTTTGTGTGCATTTATTTAATTTTCAATTGTTTATTGACATAGTTAACATTGAAATCTCGTCTATAGTGTTAGATGGATTATACAAAACCAGAAAACAAATAACATATTCATTTACAATATATGATAGGCCCTTGGAGGCAACAGAGCTCTCAGATCTCCATTAAGGTCTAACCCTGCACTAAACACAAAGGCAGCTAGCTAACACAGTAGTATTAATCGCAGGATCACTACATACTGTCATGAACAGGAAAACTCAGCAAAATATAATCAAGGATCACTCACAATTTACATTCATAATTTTTAAGAATTCTTTGCTTTTCTGGTAGAATAAATGCAGAATTGACCTGTGCTTTCTTCGACTTGACATTATTCCCCAAACCAAACTGCCTTCTGTGTGTGCGTGTATGTTCAAATTTGCAGGAGGCTGCACTCACCCTGATAAAACAGTTACAATTAGTTCTGAATTAAGCCACGGTAAACCAAATATCATCTATGCTTTAGTTTAAAGGTATCAGCCTACAACTAGGGCAAAAACTTTATAACGGACGACGGACAAACAGAATGCTGATGAAGGATCAGCAGCTACCGCACCGACCAATCATTGAAGCAAGGCCATGCTTGTTATCTATACACTATATTTAAACAAAAATTCAGGAAAAGTCTAGTGGAACTGTCATTACTAAAACCATACGGATTTGAATCTCAAGTTATTTCTGATGTGACGCCTCTTGTAAACTAACCACCTTATTCTGCTAACCACAGTCTGTGTCTTGTCTGCTGTGATAACACAAAGAAAGTGGGATTTAGATCTTTCTGTTTTCAATTTTAGAACATTTTAGAATATATATATATATATATGCTAGACCGATTATTAAAAATTATTTTTCAAAAAAAAATGTAAATAAAAACAAAAAAATCGTTGCTATCGCCGTATTAAGATTACCGCAAATATCCGATTAAGCGCTCCTCTCTAATAAGCGCCCAGTTAATTTCCACAAAGTTCAATAAGCCCCCAGTATTTATTAAGCACCCCTTGAATAAGCGCCCACCTTATAAAAGAGGGAGGTTAATCGAAAACTGCCTTGAGAAACTGGGCGCCTATTTGAAACTTTCTTATATCTGGAATAAAAAATACGTAGTTTATGTTGTGGGCATCTATAATTTTTTTTTCCATATTCTAACTCTAAACTTGAAAACTGTTCTTATCCATCAAAGACTTTTACTGTTCAACTACATTTTGTGCAGGCACCACAAGTCCAACCTTCCCATTTTTCGTTTCCCAATGACTGTAACGTCATGTAATTTCTTGTATCTGCGTTTCAAAAACTGATGAAGTTGTTTTGAAATTTGACGATGAGAAACTAAGAAAACAGTAGTAAGACGAACCTCTTTTTCAGTTTTATTTTTCAGGAAAAATTATAAAATCAAAATTATCGTTGTCTTTATGTAGTGCGAAATTAGAAAAATTTTCTTAGCGCCCAGCATTTATTAAGCGCCCTTGCAAAAAATCCAAAAATTTAATAAGCTTCCAGAGCGCTTGTTCGGATATTTAAGGTATTTGTTTACAACGTAGATTTCATGTTTCATATATGTGACCCTGCAAGGGATTTTGATAACAAACGATATAAATAAAATAAAGTAACAATATTTTGTTAGAATATGAAAAGTAGGATTCACCTACTTACTACGTTGCGTTTCATTCAACATTTATGTATGGTTATATTTTATTACTGTAAAATCATGCTTTATTATTAGCTATTTCTTACGAGGTTTTGTGTCTCAAAGGGTAAATACTAATGTTTTATCACAGATGACTTTCTAAGTGGCATTTTTTATACAGTGTGTATCAAATAACAACTGCTAAAAATAAAAACTAATGGTACTTGTACATATGTGTGCAAAGTGTGCAAACATGGTTATATGAAAACCGAGAGCAACTAAAAATACAAAGAAGTCGTTTAGGAAATATGACACTGAAGCTTATGGAAAAAATAAGGAACAACAGGCTCAGAGCTAAGTACAAGGTTATTTATAAAGAAAAAACGTGTATTAATACAAAAACAATGGTAGAATTGATACAACTGTTTCAAAGAAAATCGGTGGATCTAGAGGAAGGCCCAACTTTTGGAAGAGGGATTAACACAATTTGCGAATTCAGTCCATGTAACCAATGGAAACGTTTTTCTTTAGTTTTATTCCTAACAGTCTCCTTCACAAATTACGAACATAAATCTAACAAAAGGAAAGAAACGGAAATTTGACTATTCTGCAAAACATTTGTTAAATGTATAGTTGCAATTATCCCCAAACGAGTCAATATCACCCCTGAAGAAAGAGTTTATTTCGAAATGCTACGCCCCAACTGTTCCATTGCTTCAAAGAAGATCTCAGAGAATTCTTTAATAGGTGGATCATCTCCATTTACCATGAAGTTTCCTGAGATACCATTGCTATTAAATACATACGCAAGAGCTGGTCCTTTTTCGTTATAACAAATTATCATGGATTTAAGGAGATCTTGCGGTAATGAAGCGACATCCACATACGATCTAAGGGAATCCACAAAAAGCTGACTGGTGAGGAATTCACTTGGTTGATCTATCTTTAATGACAAATCGGAAAGGGCAGTTAAATGTTCATTAAATAACCCGTATCCCAGTCTCATCTGTAGAATGATTGAAAAACAGAGATCGGAGTAACTCCTTAAAGAAGATAATTCTAATCTCCCATTCTTGACAAACTGCTGAGCAATGCTTGCTGCCAATGAGGTTGGTTCCATATTATCGAAAGAGTGACTATTTATGAAGGTTGGTGCTAACAAAGCTGAATTTACTATTTTCGGTTGACCATACATCTTTATGAGAGCAACCTGCAGAGCAAGTAATACCATGGCATTTGGATTGAGATACCGTTTTTTAAATTCCATGATTTTAATTTCGTTTTTCACGAATGGTACGCATTGGAACTTATCACGGGAAGTTTGGTATTCTTTCTTTGCTTGATTGATTGCTAAAGAAATCTGGTCATCAGTGTTAAATTGCAGAAGCTTTGATGTTGGGGACTTGGAAATACTATCAACTGATAAATCCTTATGGCTTTCATACATTTTTCGTATTCTTTGTACTACATCAGCTGCAACAACTCCATGAACTTCACTAGAGTTGCCGCTGAAGCCAAGGTACTCTGAATTTTCATCAATGGCACAATAACTACTTTTGTCAAACCAACGATCACCAGCGTATTGACCTAAGTGGATGTTCTTTTGAAACTCTTCCTTTTCGTTATATCCGTCCAGTGATATTATTGATATAGATTGTTCGATAATCTTCAAGAGGTTGGCGTTATGAGAATCAGTAAGCAAATGGTTACGGTGTTTAGCCCATGTCGCTCTTTCTAAAACTGTAAGTGCAGCAATAGGAGTTTTTGACGGTCTCTCAGAATTCTCTTTGATCTCATTCAATATTCCATATATATCGCTAAGACTTATCATGTCCCCGTTGTCATCAAGCACATCAAATGTAAATAAATGACCGTTTCTAATGATTACAAAATTTTTCGATGTTTTGTTATGGATTATGTTATCTATATGTATTCCAGGAACTTTGGAAGCACCGAAAAGGTAAGGGTATAGCCTCATATCGAACGGTATCATACCTAAGGCATGGGCTACTTGTGTTCGATGTTTTTCGTCAGTTTGTCTGAGAACACCATCAAAGAGAGGATTCACATTCATTACGTTTGGTTCGAAAGTGTTATCTCTCAGAGGTCCTGTCACCATTTTACCAATACAGAAAATAAGTTTTGATGCGCGCAACACTTGGGGATCTTTTGCACCAAAATCAAACAACATTGTCGTATTGCCTTGCTCAAGTATTGTATATCTTTGCTTTAACAATTGGTTGATGCGACGATGACCTCCATAATGTGCGAACTTATCTTCACTATAACAACCAATCAATTTCTTTTGTAAGATTTTCCCTTCTCCCAAGACAAATTTATCTGCAAATGTTTGTAGTTTGCGGAATGTTTGCGGATCCTGAACAACTTTTTGTCGTTCCAGATACATGGAGACGCTTTTTTCAAGTGTTGGTAGAGGAAGATAAGGCAACGATTTCTGAAAGAAATCTGTTGGGAACGAACCCTTTGAGTCAACATGAATTCTTCTTAAGGAAAAACGCCGGCGTGACATTGCTGATAATACCTGCATGGCCATCTTTCAAGTTAATATAGTCGTGTCTAAAAAAATGTTTTGCGTTACGAATTTCATACCTATTAAAAGACATTAAAACATACAAAAGTTTTTATCAGTGGATTCATTGACATTAAGATTAGCTTAATTACTTCAAAACAAAGCGTCGTATTCAATCGCAATATTCAATTCTCGTGAAAGTTTTAGAGGCACTGCTACGGTTTATTCCTGATGATTTCTGGACTCGCATTAGTTTGTTCCTGGAAATATGAGACTATCCTATAACGGCGTCATTTCTACCGATTTGCCGTAAAGAGATAGCGGCCGTGTCAAACTAACCTTCATATTACATGCGGAAAGAATTCGACTGTATGAAGTGAAAACAAATTACGAAAACGGCAATCATCAACATAAATTCGGTATCACTTTGTACAGCCTCGTAACGGTCGAATCAAGGATGTGTAAGGGAGATGGATAGTGAACGAGTATAAGTCTATTGTTATCAACCTTGCTATCGTTTTAATCTTTCTCGATATTTTGAAACAAAATAATCTTTCCGCTATTAAACCAATCAGAGTGCATTTCATTATTTGAGTTGGACGAATGAAATTATTTGTAGTTTTTTGCCCTGAACGTTCAAGCCAGAATACTTATTAAAAATGGCGACCAGCAACATGTGTTTTGGTGAGGAATTGAAGCTTGAAGATCTCGATTTCGACGAAGACATTGAAGTTTTAGTCGATGCTATGATTATGTTAGATGACGAAGAAAATATTCTGGCTAATTGTGACGTGGATGAAGATGATTTGGATTAAAGAAGCGTTAAATGCAGAAGAATGCTGTAATATTATATTCTCATTTTCTAAACCTGGCACAGACTGTATTACATTAAAGGTAAAAAAAAGAATTTCACTTGCCCATTGAACTTTGCTCACAATTTGCAGACCACTGAGTCAACATCAACTAGTTATTGTTGAAGACTTCAGTATATCAAAAGAGCTGCTGTTTTCAAAATTCACAAAATTATCTTGAACACAGATATTACGAAATTCAAGAAAGATATAATTCACGACCTGCATGAAAACACAAAGCTTGAGCATGTGGTAACCTTATTTCAGTTTATTTGGGACATTTTTGGAAACTGATGTTAAAGGAAAGAAACAAGTATTTTGTTAAAGTTTGTTTTGTGGAAGCAAGTCATTTAAAGTTAACACCAGTAGAAGAAAATACCCTACGTTATCTTTCTGGGTACATTTCATATGCTAAAAAAAACAAACTTCTCAAGCAGAAATAAACATCATCTCTTAAAGAAATGTTGTTGCAATGAAGCACCACAGTTCCCAATGCCAAAATCTAATCATTTATAGACTACACAAGAGAATAGGTTCGATGACATTGTATGGACAATTCTAAATACATCCCTGATGGTGAAATATACAAATGAAAATCTACGTGACGTTATTTTTAAGAAACTTGAACAGAATGACATTTTGATGACTGCATGGAAGAATGCCAAGAAAAAACATTAAAATTGAAAATGCCTGCCATGAGAAAGTCAATTTCAAAGCCAACTTGCTGCAAAAAGAATTAGACAAGTTTGCACAATACACACTTTTTTTCCTTATTACTAATTTTGATTGTTGTTATTTACACAATGATAGTTTGAGTTGAACTAATTATTATCCAATCAACGCATAACATAAATGTTATTCTAAAGTTTTTGAAAATATTTTACTTTGCTTTTTTTTGTTTTTCTTTTAACATCTATTTTGGATGTAAAACTATTTTTACAGAATTATAACCTAGCAATTTGAATTTCAAGTTTTATTTTAACCCTGCAATGAAGTTATCTAAGAAGATCGATAACTTTTAGTTCAAAATCTAGAAACAAATGTGCTAGTGTTGGCACCGTCCACCATTTCACATTTACAAATGCTCCATGTTAACTGACCAGGGAATGGAATATTAGGAAAAAGCATAGCAAGATTTGAAGAGAACAAACAGTTAATTCTTTTTAATACATAAATTCATTAAAATAAATACAATTGAATAAAAGAGAAAACCATTGGTGCCCTTCAGTAGCCCTAGCTTTGTATGAAAATTTACTTGATTTGCGGTAATTTCTCTCACAGTCATTTGTAGCTTTACATACAGATGTGTTTTACATACAGATGTGTTTTACATACAGTGTGTTTTACGTACAGTGTCTGTTATCTTTTTATCTTCCAACATAACTCCAAACCCTTGACATTTTATTGTTGAGACTTTTGCTTCATCATCAAATATTAACAATTCACCGTCCACGTCACCTATAATTGCATTTGATTTCTTAAACCATTCCAGTTTACGTTTGCATACTTCACAAATAAACAGTGAATGAACTGTTGGAATAACAGATTTTTATACTTGTCATAAATCTTTATTTTGTTGGAACATACAAGACATTAGCGAATTTAGTTTCTCTTGTGAAATATCCCTATAAATATAACCAAAAACGTACTTGATAAAAATGTGAACTGAAAAGACAATTGTTTTGTCAGATATCAAAGGAATACTTACATAGTAATCAATTCAGTCTGTTTACTTGCAGTGACATCTATCTCAGTGCCGCTTGAAAATATACAGTCCCGCCACAACAAAATCAAATTAAACGTAAGCTACCGTCATCAAAGATACCTTTAAACTTATTTACAAGACTTCAAGACTTTATTTATAGCTGGAATTGAGATCTCAACCACTCACTTTTAAGGCTTGGAATACATAACCCATTTAGATGGATCAGTTTAAATACATCAGTTCAAAGGTGTCTACACTTATCCAACAAACGTATCCAACTACACGTTCTTTATGACAATTTTGCCCGCTGGAACTATATTTCTATATATGACCATTTTGCCCACGGGCAAAATGTTAAAGCAAATAATTACGCGTCTTGATTAAGTAAATCTGAGCACGGAAATGAATTCATGAGATATTTATGTGGCTGTTTAAAGCCATTGCGAATTCATGTTCGGCATCAAAACTTGTATAACATAATTGACAATTAGTCTGCGATTTAGAGCCTGCGTTGACTTAACTATGTAAATGTAACACAAAGTAAATTCTAATGAAGGAACGCAGCCTTTTTCGAATTTTTGAAGGTTTTGCATATCAAGCATTAACCAGTAAATTTCCATTGATACTTTGTAACTCAATTCATGAAGGAAGGAATATTTATCAAATAGGTCTACTTAAAGATGGGAATTATGCTAATTGAAAATACTTGATCGGGCGGCCAGATAATTTCAATCATTATCATTTGTGAGACTTACTTCGTTTATGATATTCTCTTCCTTATTCTATACACACAAGATAATACACACGAATTTCTTATGATGTTGCCAGAACTGGATAAACGATGTACACTAGTCTTTTATTATGTTTGTTTATTTATTTATTTATTTACTTATTCATTTGGTATTGTTTTACGTGCCTAGCCTCACTCAGTTGCTATTGCATCTGCTTTCCAGGAGGGACCACGGTTAAGGTTGGAGGCTCCGAAGTATTTGACATTCCCACGAGTGACACAAACCCAATCAAGGTTCTGTGCTCTTCTGAATGACCTCCTACATCACCCGATGTATCATCTCATTGAAAATCTTTGAACTATCTTTAATGAAGAATTCGTTTTTTCTTTTCAAAAACATACATACATACATAAAAACATTTATTACCAAAATGTTAGGACACAAACATTTCAGACAAAATATAGAAAAAGTAAGAATAAGACAGTGGAATGTTGTTAGCAAACATGTTGTCAAAAATTATTTGCCTATACTATTTAATATATGTACCCTCCAAACCTTCGAAAGGATCTTCTAAAGGGAGTTCTAAAGGGAGTTATTCAAGCCTCTTTTTCTGGTTTACTGTAATTTCCATCTCATAAGATATTTCGGACACCGAAAAATTCCGGATTACCGAAATATTCTGACAACTATTTTATTACATAATACATTGTAGGTGCATTCTGAAATATCAAATTGCCAATAGCTATAACAAATCTAGAATTTACATCCCCTGGGAAAGGGTTCTAAGCCCATCTTAAGGTCCTTTTTTCACAATTTCGGCCTCCTCACCAAAAATCGTCATCTGGCGACCCTGTTGGTTGTTAGTTATCAATTCAAAACTTCTTATTATCTCGTTTGTAGTTCACTATCTTTGTGCATTAAGACTTTCAAAGATATAGTTAAAGTAGCCAGTTATTTGTTGGAATTGATATTTTGTTTCGTGAAGTTGTAATTAAAAACATATTTTTGTCGGTGAAACATATGGCGTGTTTTTGGGGGTTTTTTTTCTTAATAAGCTACTGTAAAAAAGTTTCTTATAAAAACAAACGTTACCACGACTGCTTACTTGTGCGTCGAGAGCGAATGTTATTGTGAGTATGCGCAGTTGAAACAAGACTCGAGACAGAGAAGAAACAAGCAAATGGCGGTTGCACAAATTACCTTTTGAGGTTATTCAATAAGCAATCTAGAATAATTAACCCAGTTTATTATTGGAAGTGATTACCTGATGATGGAAATTGTTATTCGTATATCTATTTTGAAGAAAAATCGAGGAAGAATTTAAAGGAAGAATTACTATATGTATGTGATTTTTCCATCTTTTATCTAATATTTTTGTTAAAATGTCTCGGCTGTACCAGTTTATTTTGCTCAATTTCCAGAGCTATATTGTGGCCCACTAACTAAAGCCAGTACATCACAAATATGTGGTGTTACTGTCATCCGACCGACCTATTTTGTGCCAACATTTTTGTAATACTTGTCGGTGGTCATGAAAGTTTTGAACATTGAGTCAAAAACTCTGCCTCTACAAAAATTTGTTCATTGTAGTAGTAGTATCCTATAAAAAGGCTATAAAACATTTATATGGTGCTTTCTGTTGAATACAGGCAGACGATGGATTTAGCTCTACGTTAAGTTTGCATTTTTACCAAACTGACCCTAAATTGAAATTTGAAATTTTTACCAGTTTTAAACAATGTGAGCTAAACCGAAGAAAAAGGCTTAGTAAAATAAATTCCCCTGGAGACATGAAAGAACCAAACATCAAAATAATAAAAACAATTAAAACATTGAAACCTATTATTCCCCCCTTTTGACCGAAATCATTTTTTGTACCCAGAAGATGAAAAGAAGAAAACATAATTCAAAACTATTACCAAGATACATAAAAACCCAGTAAAATCCCACCTTATAATGGGTAAAAATGAATATGCACGTAATATCACATGTAAAAAACTTTTTACGGATTCAATCAAACTGAAGGTGAGCTGAATAAAAATTAATTTTTGCTTTGGAGACGCGAAACATAACCAAACACACTTTTGACCGAAACTATATTTTTCATACACAGAAAATGAAAAGTAACTTCCACGTAAAACAATTAATAAAACTAATGCGAAACTATAAACCCAAGCATCCAACATCCCACTATTAAAATGAATATAAATGCATATGTGTATATAGTAGTATAGTATGGAGCTGAACCGAATAAATGTTTTGTAAAATTATTTTTTACCCTGGAGACGTGAAACACAAACAAACATCGCAACGCTTAAATTGCCCTACTACAGACTAAAATCATGTTTTACATGCAGAATATTTAACGCATAAATGACAATATCACAAAGAAGTATATATAACGTAAAACAAAGCAATACATTGCACAGAACTATATATCCAGCCACACAAAAGCAAATGTTGAATAACATAACGAAATGTGAATTGAAAACAAATCGATACCTTCCAACTGTGTTTCTTTTGGGGTTTTTTGTGTGTTCTTGTAACATATGAAAACATAATAAAAAAAACTAAAAAAAACTGTAACGATATCAAAAGAAAAACAAAACAAACTGAAAGAAACTTCGAGAACACATTTACCTACAAAATAATAATTAAAAACACAAATGTAATGATAGAAACTTTTTAACAAATGGAAACATTCACATCTGTAGAACCATTTTGAATTTCATTTCAAATCTGCTCTGGCTAATTCACAACACAACAGTAAACATCCCTTTTATTCTTTATTTATCCAGCATACTAATTGTGTTCTAACTAAATTGTTACTATTTTAACTTTGGTTTAACTTCAAACAAAAGAGGATATCTTTCAATATCAATTCATCATGTTAGTAAACAACACATTGATCATCTTCTACAGCCGTTTTCAAACACTTTTAAACTGTTTACTTTCTATATTTCATACCTGTAAACACATTAATAACACTTTATATTTACTTTCCAGCACATTTTTTTACTGCATTTTTATACACTGAATGACAAAAAACTGGTTTCTTGGTTCCGCAGCACTGTTTTTATGATGAATGTGATGTGGTACCTAAAAACTTTCTTTACTTTCCAATAAATTTTCTACTGCAAACATGTACTCAATATACTTTTTTCTGCCATTCGTTAATAATTCTTTCGCTACCATAAATCAGGCTTCTTCATGGTGAACGTGATGTAAATCTCCCGTTGATAAAGGCTTACTTTTATATATACATAAGAGTTTGCTGAAGATTGTCTGCGATGCACATGATACCTTGAGTACAAACAAAACAACCGTTGTTTTTTCTTATACGAATACATATATACATAAGCAAAATAAACATAATTAAACTCACCAATCTTACTCGGGTTACTAAAGGGAAAATACTAATGTTTTATAACAGATGACTTTCTAAGTGGCATTGTTTATATATGCATGTGTTCTTTTCTTGATAATTTCTTAATGTCTCAACATCAAACATTAATGATCAAGTCAATAATTACAATATGTCTCGAAAAGGTTTTATCCACAAACTTTCAATATATTTTTTTCAAAAATTATTTGTCAACTTTTTGCGATTTATGTACCATATGAAAGCTCTTTTCAAGCTCTTTCTCAAAATATAAAATGTGAAGCAAAATGATAATTCTTCCGAAAGTTATTGAGGAAAATATCATGGTTTCAGATCATTAATTTGTTAAAGATCAATTAGCACATAATGTAACGATGTTTTAATGAGGAAAATACCCTTTGTCTTGGTTATTAAATGTATTGAATCATGTAATGCAACTTTTGTGCATTCAAACCCCATCGTGTGTTAGTTGAAAAACTAAAACTAAAAACAATTGTTTTTTAATTTTGAGTTTATGATCGTCTTATTGTGTTTGTAAACTTGTTGTATTGTTACAAGCGTTATCTTATGCTTCGATACAGAGTTTGATTATTTTTTCAGTTTATAAATGGTATTAGCAAGCATATGTAGCCAGATGTAAACATTTAAAATGTCATCTATATCCATTCGAGCCAGTGAAACTATTCAATGGTCTGCAATATCCCGCAAAATCGAAATTAACAAAAAACAATATTCAGGTCCTCCAGACACCCAACACAGAATCCAGGAAAATTCATTATCACATGATAATCCTTAATACAAATTTGACGTTGAAATCAGTCAAAATTTAGCTGTTTGAAATGCGAAACAGCATCACAAACATTAACTTCTGTAAATGCAAACTGATGAAAGCAAAGCTTTGACCTTCCCAGAATATTTTTTGCTAGCTTCTTTTTACCTCATGGTTATTTATTTATTGATTTTTGCCATTTGAAAAAGCGCCTTTTGTTCATTTTTGCTGAGCGTGGAAAAAGACTTTCCGCCATCATGAAAACTCTCGAATTTTGAACTATCGAACTGCGCGTGCTCACAATAAACGCCGCTTAGCAAACAGACGTGTACACACCTCACGCATGCATAATTATTTTGCTTTTAATTAAATTTTGAATTGATTTGTTTGAATTAATTTCTGGTGTTTTATGGTTAGATCCTATTTACACTAACTAATTGATATTTATTGTTTATGCCTGTTTTCACCATTGATATATCTAAAACAAATAAGAACATTTTAGTAACTTTTTATAACTTTAAGCAAATTTGGTGCAACCGTTTTGCGCCATCTGGCTCTTGTTTAAATTCAATTCAACTCTGGATAAACTTTTCAATTTAAGTGTCAGGTTAACATGTGGTTTATTTTGCCGGAAATTGCGCCATTCAAATTATTCAGCCAAGTGATACATATTTTCCCACAAATGATGTAATTAAAGTTAAATGAAACTTTTCTACTGATATACCTGTAGTGTTACAAAAGTGTTCTTCATAATTACTAACATGACTATACTTGTAATGTTGATTTGTTAGAGTTAAATGATTGCATTTAATACTACTGATCTTGTGTTCAAAATGTTCCAATTTTGTGCTTCATCAGTAACAACATCAATATCAGGCGCTACTTTACTTTCTATACTTACTATACTTCTATACTTAGTCATGAAGAGAAAAAGCCAAAGCCAATTAAAATGAACAGTTAAAAGAGGAACTTTTTCTACATTCCAGAAAGATCATGCATAAATACTCAGTAATGGATATTTTCTATACACTGACACCTCATATAAAGTGATTAGAAACTGTTTTGAGATCAATATGAAGTTGCATGTAATATCAACACAGAAAATCGCGTTATGACTCGTACTAAGAATTACGAAATAACAAGAGTTATTGATTTTGTTTATTTTTCACATATTCCAACTTTTCGTGACAATCACTACGAGGAGGTAATAACAATTACATGACCATGCATTTTTTGTTCGACATGGCTTGGGCGTAAGATGAGGTGGTAAGGTAGTTATGGTGTATCAGTGTGTATCAAAAAAATAAAAACGTTTTTCCTGACAAAATTATTTTCAGAATAAAAAAACAAGATTTATTCAGGAAATACAGATTCGCAGGCCCATTAGTGCCTCTATGAATCGCTCGTAATTATAAGTCCTAACTTAAGCTTCTAGAGCTCCATAGTGTCGGTTTTCTTTCGTTACTTCTTAGTGTCGGTTTTCTTTTGTTACATCTTATTTTCAGTTTACTAAAATGCGACTACATATTTCCCCAAAGTTGCGAAACTTTTATCAATTATTGTGTGTACTTTGATAACCACAAGAAAAATACATCATTAAATAATTACAATGGTATAACTTACATCAAAGTTTATAGAGAGAGAGATGGTTTGGAAGCAATTGTTCTATGTTTTTGTTACAAATGTGCACCATCACGCTACATTAACTCCTTTGAAATTCTTTGTTTTTACTGACCATCTCCCAGGAGGGTCTGTAACTTGACAAAAGATATGACGTTGAAATTCAAAAACTGAAAGTGCACATCTATTGTATTTCAACATCGAGTAGAGTCATTAGGATTTTCTTTGAAGTTCACCGCTAATTTGATTGACTATCATGCCGCTTTCCAAACCATATTTTCTATAAACTATGCTTACATCAACCTGATACTCAGATAAAAATGTTGTTCATACTAATCAGGGTGGAATAATAACACAAAAGAACTTATTTTGAACTTACCATAAAAGGAACATGTTCATGGTCAAATGATAAGGTTTCTCTTATAAATGACTGAGAAGTTACTAATGGGCAAAGCTAAAAATTTATAAAACCTAAATGTGAGAAAGGATTGCTCTTGGGAAAGCTCAAATGAAAGTTTCGATGGCGATTTAACGTGTGGTTATAAAGAAAAACCAAAATACAGCATGAGTCTCAAAAACTGTTTCGCAAAATTCAAATTAGATTTTTAACTGCCTTGTGTTACATAAATGCACAAAGAGAGCATTTGGGGAAATTAAATTTTAAAAACACTTTACATCTTTTTCATCACTTTGTTGTATCTTCTTGAAATAGCTAGATTTTATAACTCACAGATTCCACATTCATATTTATCATGTCGAATACTTTATGTTGCAAAATTATTGGTAACGCACCAGCTTTCAATGTTCTTTTTTTCAGCATAAAACCTAGCATGATTGCCATATTATCGACTTCGAAACAGTCTTCATGAAAGTAACTGCTGCAAACTACTTTTATCTTTTCCAAATCGAAAGATCTTAGTAGTATACCAAGTGCCGATATTTTTAAAGTATCTTTCAACTTTGGCAGGATCAGGAAAACGAAAATAAGATATTTGAAAATGAACATATTAACGACATATTGTTAATGAAACTTAACCACAAATTTCTGTTTTCAGTTATGTATGTTGATTTTGTATGTATATATGGATGTATTTTGCATGGTCAAATTTATGTTTTCCTTTTTGTGCTTGTTATTTAGGAATTCTGTTAGGAAGATTGACTGGACATATTGAATTCAAAAATTCATAACGTTTAGATGGAATTACTCATTGCTTTGGATTACTATATCCTTAATACCAACAAAATAAAGAACATTATGGCATTGAGATATAATCAAGTTTATTTGTGCTTATTGGTATAAAGTTTTGAATAACCTTCCACAAAATACATTGGAAGAACTTAAAATATTGGTCTTGTAGACATATTGAATTCAAAAATTCATAAGATTTAGATTGAATTACATGCATACTCTTTGTTTTATCTGAATGTATTACTATATCCTTAATATCATTACGTACCAACAAAATAAAGAACATTATGTCATTGAGATATAATCAAGTTTATTCGTGTTTATTGGTATAAAGTTTTGAATAGTGACAACTATGTTTATTCGTATTTTGGGGAGTACATGATCAGAAATTTAATAAACATGCATTGTGGAAATGATTCAATCTTTTTTAAATTTCAAGAGTCTCATAGCCTTTCAATTTCATACTTCAACAGATTTTGCAGAAATTTTTATGCCTTTAAGGCCATCTTGTTGTCTGTTATAATGACCTTCCAAAAATTTTCAGTACATTTGGCATGTCACGTCAACATTTTGCTACGTTTTGTGTCATGTACAGGTTGGTCTGTAAAATACTGGAATGTTGTATGTTGTGATCTAGAGGTCCCATTTATTTAAGTTTTGGGGAACAAATGAGATAACTGAATTAGTAAAGTTATGTTACCACTTGCAAAAGTACCTAATGAACCAGCCTGTAGCTCTTTTGAAGTTTAAACAAATTGTTTTGAATTATGTCGAAAATTTTGAAATGTCCCGAAATGTTAGAAAAATAAAAAAACTTGATATGAATTACGTAAAATAATCAGATTTTCATAAAATATGCGGCCAATCATTAACACCAGTTACTGTGTCAACTTGGTTAAACTCAATCACGTCACGTCAAGTATTTTGCTTCCAGGTAAGTCTATACAGGGATCCCGAATAGCATTTACTGTAGCCCTGTCTCGTTTTTAAGTTGCTTGTCATAGCAATGAACTCCTTAAAGAATTATCGAATACAAACTATTGCAATGGTTTCAAAGTAAGCGGATATCCCTTGTGAATGCTAGCTCATTCAAGTAACTGCAACGATTGCATTAGGATAGCTTCATCGACTAACTGTTGCGCCAATCTTAAGCTCAGCGGGCTCTTGTTAAACTTCAAACTTTAATAACTAACGAAAGAATTGTGTAAAATGAATGAAACTTTTCACTAAAAAAAAGTATTACATAATTTTCATGTTAATTCCTCTTTAAGCAAGATCAGCACCATAATCGCTATTTACAGAAACGGACCTTGATGAGGAACCCTGCTCGACCATCTTTTCAAAACCAACGGGCTGCAGAATGACGGAACTGCTTCTAGGCTTACTATAGAACCAGTTTAGGCAAAAGTTTGATTTTATCATCATTCTCTGTCCTTCTCTCAAATAAATACGACCAATATAGACTGTTCAATTCTCTTGGAAGATGATAATGCTTTTCTGATCGAACCACAACAGGATTTACTATGTTGGATCAAGAGATTCACCAAGCACTTTGCAGGCCAGGAAACCTTGTTCATAGCTGATGAGATACTCAATCAAAAGGGGAGCTCACTTCTAAATTTAACCACCACCAGATATCATCAAACACACAGTTTATGGCTTCTCACACAAGTCTACACAGCTCTTCCAAAGAACATCAGATTACAGCGATGCCATGTTTATTTGTTAGAAAACCAACTTCATCTCTAAAAACGACTGAAGTAGCGTCTTCCAACACTTGAAGGCTTCGAAACACACTTATGTTTACAAGCAATGTGAGTTTCCCTGGAGTTACAAAATAAAGTTCCGAAACTTCCTCGATTAACCTCTTGGCTTGTCTCCTTCTTGAAGAAAATAAAATGAGGTTGAAAAACTGGACAGGACTCGGATGCTGGACTAGTAACCATAACTAGCATGTAGCTTCAGCTAAAAATGCCCCCGCGCTCAAGCATTGGAATTTTTATACACAGCTAGCTATGCATTGCAACCTATAAAACGGAAACAAAAACAAATGTTTTGGTTTATTGTGGGCCTGGTAAGTGGCATACTTATATACTTAAATATTTCGACAAACCCAGTTTTCAGGAAGCCTCAAAGCTGTTCAACACTCACTCAAAATCGCATTAGAACTGTCTCGCATTATGATCACCAGACAAGTAAGAGGCTCTAGTCATAACACTTGTAACTTTTAATGCATCAAAACAGGCATAAAATAAACCCCTTCATTCAAAGAGTTGACATGATGGCATCAATTGAACTTCAGGACAAACCCAATAATTGAAAAACTATTTAATCGGCCAACGGTCATTTAAGGAACAAGCACTGTTTTATGACGTCATTTCTATTGTTTTGAAGAGAACAAGGGTGACGCAGATCAGAAAATTCAGATGAATGTTTTTGTAAAACAAATATATCTTATATATAATAGCGAGTGTGTGTCACACTTTTATTTTAGAGAGTGATAAATTTTGTTGAATTTTAAGGTCAAAATCTTTTTAATCGTGGTCATATTTTTCGTTAGGCCATGCGTTCTTTTACGATTATTATATAGTAGCAAGTGCCGTGACGTCAGTTTTTTAATCTATCACGGGGAATCATTGCATTGCATCCCTAATCGAACGCGACGTTTTTGGGGAAATATCTCGAGAACCAATAGGGAAAACTGACGTTTTTTAGGGTCCGCGATACGGGTGATGGGGTGACACAAAATTTGGGCCTAAATTTTTTTTCGTATTGCGGCTATGACGTCATCAAAATCTTTAACCGACGATATCTCTGTAACGGTTGGTCGTAGCGAAACGATCCCATACACTTTTTTGATCAGTTTTTCGAGCTCTACAACATAGATACACTTTTGAGCTGCGATTCTATGATTTATTTTTTCGTCACGGGGTATGTACATGGGAATGGTGGATTTGACCTATTGTTTTCGAAGTTAAGTTTGGTAAAAGTTTTTACCCGGGTTACTAGTACATATATAATTTAAACTTTTGATAACACTGTATAAACACAATAAAAACAAAAAGAATTGTAAGCATTATCATTTTGGAATGGGAGATTAGATTTGAAAACTCTTTGACGGAGTCTTTACAGTTTTTCACTTACATTAGAATTGAGTTAAACTTTCTCTAGCATTACTTTTCAAATTAAAAGAACAACAGATTGTTCACATGAAACAATGGTTAAAAGACTTTACAATACAATAAATAGTTTAACGAGTAGTGTAACCAAGTGGCATAGTGTAACGGTGGGGGTGTTTCAAAACCAAATAGGTCTAAACTTAAACAGATGAAAATCTGCACATAACTTTGTTACTTTTTGGTATCCCTTAGGTCTAAATGATACTGATGCTAATATATCTTTCAAACAGTGTAAATAGGCTTAACATAATTCAAAACAAAAAATAGCCAAAGTTTATATAAAAAACAAGAAAAAAATAATATAAGCAGAATGCCAATTTGTATATGGTTTTCTTGCATACACAGAAATCCAATTATATGTTCCCTAAAATGTTTTTAAAGGAAAAATCCGCCAGAAATCAGTGCATTGAATAAAATTTATTGAATGAAGGATTTAGAGTTAAAACATAAACAAAAATAAAATGCATAATTGGTAAAATTTCAGATTTCAAGCTGTGCTTCAAAATCCTTGTCGCTCACTTCGCTTAAACAACACAAAAGTAATGTGAAAAATGTCTAAGCAATTTTAGCATACGAACTTCCTAAATAACATAGTATAATATAATAATAAAGATACGAAATAATAAAAAAGATGCGAAAAAACATTCTTTCTCCCACCTACAGTACTATGCTTTGAAACAGGAAAAAAGAAAATTCAGCTAATAATTGTACACCACCGTGTAACAGCAACACGAAAAGTTGGAAGATGATGATGAACAAAATCAAAAACTGACTTTCGCCTATCTCATGAAACTACTATGCCTCCTCGTTCGCTGCGGGGGCAATTACGTAACTATTTGGCTGAAATCCAATTGTTATCAACTCAGGATGTTCATGTAGCTAAGAATTTAAGTAATATAAATATAACATAAATTAATATAAAGTAATATTTTCTCTTTCAACAAAATCTTCGACAACATATTGAGAATTTTAAAAATCTGTTTCGGTAAGAACGCATTACAATGATAGCTCAACTAAGTCACTTTCTCTACACCACATAACAAAAAAATATAAAATATATATATTTCATGCTGTTAACCATTTCCTTGGGCTTTAATTTCAGGTTACAAGGCACATCTAGCAATAGTAATTTAACTATTCAATATCAAATCTATATATTAATAGCCGATTCTCTGTTTGTTTGTTTGTTTGTTTGTTTGTAAGTCACGCAAAATGGTAGATTGAGTTGTGAGCGAAATTATTTCTTTTTTTGTGTGCGACGTGAGTTCGAAGCAAGTACATTGCAACCCTAATCGAACGTGACTTTTTTTGGCTGATGAACTAATAGGAATAACGTTTTGTTTTTATTATTATTTTTAGTTTTATATGCCACGTTGACTTGGATTTGAATACAATACATCAACTAAATACAAAGAAACTAACTGATTAAACATTTTGGACAGAAAGCAGCAGTGGCAGAACGTGGCAGCATGTTCGGTTTGCCGGTGTATCCTAACGCTTTCGTGACTGTCTGAGACGGGTGAACTTTTTTTCGAGCAATCAAAATATTTAAAAACCGATAAAAAAAGAGAATCATGAAACAAAATATTTTTTTTTGCTTTTGTCTTAATAGTTGTCTTAATTTCTTTTAATCGATTTCTTTTAATCTATTTTAATCTGATCGAACGTTTTCTATTCAATTCATTCATTTAGCACGTGCATTTTTTTTCTCCTCCCGTGTGATCTTTTTAAGAAGAAAAGCCATTTTTTCACCTACTTCTGACAGCACCCATGTTAGAGCGCGTAAAACAAAAGCTAATAATAAGTTGAAAAGTTTTTTCTCTCTGCGTTTTGAGTGTATTGTTAAACTGATATTTGATTGGTTTAAAATCTTAAATAAAAACCACGTGAAGTTCACGTTCGGAATGCATTGTGTAAAGCAAGAAAGTCTACTAACATTTTAAATGCGACCTCGACAATGAACGGCTGAGTTAAGAACATGCAAGATTTGAAACACCAGGAACGTATTTCTCTTCACGTGCAAACGAGCTTTATTAAGCGATAAAGCCAGCAGCAAAGGAAGTCTTATCGCTGGTTTTAAGTGCAATAATTTGGAGCAGGTGGTGATACAACGCAAGCTGAACATGGGCGGCGAGCGACGCCGCCTTGGCGGCTAGTCTATATATTAATAGCCGATTCTCTGTTTGTTTGTTTGTTTGTTTGTTTGTGCGTTTGTTTGTAAGTCACGCAAAATGGTAGATTGAGTTGTGAGCGAAATTATTTCTTTTTTTGTGTGCGACGTGAGTTCGAAGCAAATACATTGCAACCCCAATCGAACGTGACTTTTTTTGGCTGATGAACTAATAGGAATAACGTTTTGTTTTTATCGTTATTGTTAGTTTTATATTCCACGTTGACCTGGCTTTGAAAACAGTACATCAACTAAATACAAAGAAACTAACTGATTAAATATTTTGGACAAAAAGCAGCAGTGGCAGAACGTGGCAGCATGTTCGATTTGCCACTAACTCTTGCCTGACTGTCTGAGACGGGTGAACTTTTTTTTCTGAGCAATCAAAATGTTTAAAAACCGATAGGTAAAAAAAGATAATAAAACAAAATGTTTTTTTTTTGTTGTTGTTTTTCTTTTAATAATTTAATTTCTTCTTTTAATTGTTAAGCGTTCTGATCGAACGTTTTTTTATTCTATTTATTCATTTAGCACGTGCCTTTTTTCTCTCCTCCCGTGTGATCTTTTTAAGAAGAGAAACCATTTCCCCCTTACGTTTGATAGCACCTATGTTAGAGCGCGTAACTTTTTTAAAACAAAAGCTGATAAAAAGTTGAAGTTTTCTCTCTCTACATTTTGAGTGTATTGTTACACTGATAAAAGATTGGTTTTATCAGAGGTTGTGACTTCGAATCTGCTTCTGGTTGAACACAAGTTGTACGAGCCGTTTATAAGGAAGTTTGACGTTTATTGATACAGTGATACAGAGCAGGTGGACATGGGCGGCGAGCGACGCCGCCTTGGCGGCTAGTCTATATATTAATAGCCGATTCTCTGTTTGTTCGTTTGTCTGTTACGCAAAATGGTAGATTAAGTTGTGAGCGAAATTATTTCTTTTTTTGTGTGCGACGTGAGTTCGAAGCAAATACATTGCAACCCCAATCGAACGTGACTTTTTTTGGCTGATGAACTAATAGGAATAACGTTTCGTTTTTATTATTATTGTTAGTTTAATATTCCACGTTGACTTGGCTTTGAAAACAATACATCAACTAAATACAAAGAAACTATCTGATTAAACATTTTGGACAAAAAGCAGCCGTGGCAGAACGTGGTAGCATTTTCGGTTTGCCAGTGTATCCTAACGTACCCTTGCCTGACTGTCTGAGACGGGTGAACTTTTTTTTCGAGCAATCAAAATGTTAAAAAACCGAAAGGTAAAAAAAGAGTATCATGAAACAAATATTTTTTTGCTTTTCTTTTAATAATTTAATTTCTTTTTTTAATTGTTATGCGCTTCAGATCGAACGTTTTTTTATTCACTTTATTCATTTAGCACGTGCCTTTTTTTCTCTCCTCCCGTGTGATCTTTTTAAGAAGAGAAACCATTTCCCCCTTACGTTTGATAGCACCTATGTTAGAGCGCGTAACTTTTTTAAACAAAAGCTAATAAAAATAAGTTTTCTCTCTCTACGTTTTGAGTGTATTGTTACACTGATAAAAGATTGGTTTTACCAGAGGTTGTGACTTCGAATCTGCTTCTGGCTGAACACAAGTTGTACGAGCCGTTTATATGGAAATTTTATGTTTATTGATACAGTGATACAGAGCAGGTGGACATGGGCGGCGAGCGACGCCGCCTTGGCGGCTAGTAGTAAATAACGTGCAAAGTCGTCTGGACTAGTCCAACCAAATCAACTAGAAATACTCCTACTGATAATTTCCTCTGCTCATCGTTCGCTACATCCTCTATACTCATAAATAATTGCAAAATATGGCTTATGATTTGCAAATGTCTTTCATAAATTAGTTTCCAAGTCAATGAATTTGTTTGAGGATTGAAAATGGTGAAAATGTTTTAGAGCATAAGCATAAACCTGCTGATATTTCCTATTGTTTTCACCACTTCTGTGAAGCATGAAGAATATGAATTTGAAATCCCTTGTTTCCTACTCCTAGAAAGAGGTTGAAAAACTGGAAAACACTCTGATGTTGAAGTATTAAACGAATGTCTTAGTGGATATGTTGCATTGATTATGTCGATTCATTTTGTTGACAGACGATCGGCTTCTAATTGATATGATTTCAAAAGATTTCTTGCGACTTCGAATAAACGTAGAACAGAGAGCTTTCCTTGTTCCTTTGTGTCCAAACAAATAAATAAATGAGTCTGAAAGGAAACCAATTGCATATACAATTTGAATTTCCAAGATAAAATCATTATGTTTGGAAACTATAGATTCCATTGTAAAATCTGGTAAAGCGTAAGTCAAAATGAAAGTTATAATGATCGCTCCTGGTACTATATGCTCTTTCCGAATGGAATTCGGTTTATGACCAAATCTTTTCTGACTTGCACAAACTTTGTATCCCAACGTTATATATGTGAACAATGCAAATACAATAAAAATACAATTGAGGATTGTAAAACCATGCACTTTTAGTATTGATTTGCTAATATGTGGTTTCACAAAATATGAAGTACTAGAACCAATGATAACAATCACCCATAAAGTAACCATCAATTTGATTGAATATCTCCCATTAGTATAGAGCTTGCGTTTAAGAGGAAACAAAACACAGATCAGGCGATCCAATGTTATTGAAAACATGATGATAGTAAACGCCACTGTAACAAAAACAGTTACGCATCTCACGATGGTAAAATAATCAGCTTCAACATTTAGGTCTAATGCAGATGGAATTGCGTACAAACAAGATGTAATTGCTTGTATGATTTCACTGATGCTCAAGTTGATCAGTAGAATCTTCTGACTGTTCTCGCTGGTCCTTTGCATCATGAGGCAGTATATGCCAACACCATGCAGCAATATTACCAATGCTTGCAACAATAGTAAACATATGGTTAAGATTGGTTGCATGGAAAAGTCTTCAGATTTCCCATCATCAATGGAAACATTCACGCTACTATTCATCGAATATCTGGCATCCACAATGTTTCTAGATCACAATAGAAAATTGTGTTGGTGCAAAGCAGGGAATGGGTATAATCAGCAAATGCTATAAGACCTGGTTCAGACCTGAAAATTACGACGGTTAAATTCACCGTCAAAATCGCCAATTGCCAGGTGTGAACACTCTCAAGTATTTCATTAGTAAGTAAGCAATCAGTAATTTCTGATATTTCATCGTCGTAAAAACCTGGGTATTGCAAAAGTGTTCACATTACGACAATTATGACGATTACACTAAAAATAATACAAGAAACAAAAAAATGAATAATCCTTGCTTAGGTTTTATCAAAACGACAAGTGACAAGTGCTAGTGTTATTTTCGAAAATACCCCAAGAATTCGGCACCATTAGGCAAAACAAATATTAAATTATTCAGCAAATAGTATATTACAGTAGCTTTCCCGTTCTTTGTTTCCTCTATCACATAACGATTCCACTCACAATTTTATTTCTTCTACATAAGCAAAACCTGGCTAAACAATCGATGTTGGAAAGACAGCTGAATTACGCTTTATCGATAAAAAATGTTATGTTTCAGTATAAATGAAAACTTACTTATGGTTATAATCCACACATCAGTAAAAACTGTGGCGAATGTTTAAATAAACTGTTACTCGTTGCCATTGGAGATTGAAAACATCAAGTAAACACAAAGAAAATAAAAACAAAAACAAAACTGGACATAAGAGATGGAAGTCAAAACTTTAGAAAAGGAAATTTATCGTCGTCGCAATTTACTGAATCACAAGCTCAATTTTCATTTTCTTTGGATTTAATTTCTACTATATGTATTTAAATATGCTGTCACTGTCAACCAAATGAACATCAGCCATTGATGAATATAAACAAAACAAGTATCGCTTTACAAACTTTTCGTCGATCGAACTCTGTTTATCTAAATAGTGATTCACTGGCTGATCATTCAACAAACTTTTGTTGGGAAATTTTTTTCTTGGGGATTCAATGCGTTGAATACAAGTTTCTTTTAGACAGTTCTCCTGTCTCGGTAAAACTTGTAACTTAGACATTTGGGGTCCGTAAATGAGAAGTCCCAATACTAAATGTAAAATGTCACACGAAGGGATTATTGTCCATCTTGGAGACTATGTCTGCTTTATCAATGGTTTCGGTCATATGGCTATTGATCGACCTTTTCCTAATTAATCTAGCTCCAGCATCAGAAAGGAGGTACTGTGCTTCAATAACCGATTTCGCTTAAACAGACCTTGCCCCAAAAATCTGTTTAAACACCGTGTTAATGCCTTGCTATCTAGTTTCGCCTTAGTATTTCCATTCCACAGTGGGATAATTAAGAAAAACTAGGCATTACTTGTTGACTTAGCCATAGCATATTCGGGAGCGTTTTAAGAATCGATATCACCTGCTTGACTAAAAATCAGTGGGAGCTGTTCCGTTGTTCAAAGCCGCGTCTACTTGTTCCAATTTTTCCGTTTCTCTCACATAGAAAATGATTGTTTAGTAACGTTTTTTTTATAATAGCGCTCGGGTGGTCATAAGGGCGCTTCTTACAGGGGAGCGCTATTTGGAGAGGATCGCTTATAAAAAAAATCTAGAAAATGTCAACTGTCAAGGCGATTATATAATGTTATCCTTTGTTCAATTGGAAAATAATTTGGATGACGGAAAAGCTATTTATTAAACATTTTCAACATTTTTTGCACTAGTATGGTCAAGAAAATTTCTTTAAAAGACAATCTTTGGTTTCTTTTGCGTCATTTTCGTTTCTTCTCCAGAACTCGAATTACCGTCCATTGATTTTCGTGTAAATATTATGCTTTCTAATAAGCACCCGGGTGGTCGTTAGAGAAGGGCGCTTATAAACATTTTTTCTACTGCAAGGGGTGACTTGTTAGGGAGAGGTAGTTCTCATAGTTTTTTTGACCCGATTTATTAATTATGAGTTCCATAAATAAGAACGAAATGAGGATGAAATCTGAGACATTATTCTTAAAACAATACAGACTGAACTGTAGTTTGTATATTTATATATTTCCCCATAGGGTGAAATATATGTTAAAACCGGCAATTTCCTTCTTCTTCTCCTTCTTCTCCGTTCACTTTTATAACCACGATTCAATATTTAATTTTCCCCCTAGCCAAAGTAGATAAGAATAGAGGCTAGTCTACAGAGAAGTAGTACGCCATATTTTCAGTCAGTGCAGATGGGCAGTAGAAGATTTTGGCTTTTTTCTGAAAGCTTTTAGAATGATTCAACAGACAAAACGTTAAATGATGGAAATAAATCATTTTAGTTCAGTGCTGTCTTTAAAGGTTTTGCAAAAACTTTTGAATAAATGTGTAAAAAAAAAAAAAAATGATATCAATGGTGTTTGTTTATTATCTTATGATGATTGGTAAATAAATGTTTCGAACAGCAAACCATTGAAGCTGTGATGTCAGTGCAAAGGCGAAAATTCATCATCAATAGCCAGGCTGAAGATTAATTTTTATTTTACATCCCGATAAATGCATAGCCCAACTGAACTGAAAGCACATGATATGATACTGCCATAAAGGAAACTCATTTTGTGGATAACAACCAGTTCAACCAGTTATGTTAACTCAAAGAGTACATTACAAAAACAGCAAGTAAAAACGTGATGTAGTATATGCAATATATAAGAAGTTCAGAAAACCAATGACCAATTTAATACAAAAGATTGATACACATAATAACTTGAAAGAATCTGGTCTAATGTGGTTCCCCGGTAGCCGTTCAATCTGACAACATGAATTAATTCCATGATCACATAATACTTTTTTGTTACTGTAATGATATCATATTTTGTAGAAATTAAATATACACTGTCAATTTTCCTTAAAAGAACAATGAACATATATAAATCAAAACACAATCCAACATAACAATCTATAAATTAGATTAAATTTGGTTATGGATGTGTATTTTCACTACCAAAATCTGTTGTTTTTTTCCATTTCGGATTTACAAAGGTCATTTTAACAATGAGTGTCAACATATTTTTTCGGACAGAGATGTTTTTTCTGAATACAGTGGAACCTCTAATTAGCGGACACCATCGGGGAAACGGATCAGTGTCCGCTAATTAGAGGTGTCTGGCTGTTGTAGGGTTTTGAATTTCGGGCTCAAATCTCGGAATTTAACCATACTAGGGTGTCGCAAACATAAAATTACGGTCTTACGCATTTTCCTAAAGACACAGGATCATGAAAGGACACGAGAATTTATTTAAACACAACTAACTACTTTTTGTGAATCGTACAAGAAAAGTCAAAAAATACTAAAAATAACAAAATCAACATCGGAAAAGAAAAAGAAAGCGTTAGCAGCTGAAATCGTTACTTTTATTGTTTAAAAAAATACTTGATTGTTTTTTGTTTTTTGTTGTCAATTCTGAAAACCTCAAGTCTGTCTTTTAGCGAAGATAAAGTAAACCTTTCATTATCATTAAGTTCTTTTAAATTTATAAACTTGTCAATGAAAATCAGGGCTTCGTGTGGTGTTATTTCTTCATCTTCGCTTTCTGGGTTAGATTCTGGGTTTTCTTCATTTCCAGACTCTTTATTTAAATATTCGCTAACACATTTATTCACGGAGCTTACTTTCCAGTCAACTTCATCGGAATTTATCTTGGGGTATGAAGTGCACACTTCGATATCAATATTCCTCTTTTGTCATTGATGAATCAGCAAGTTCATCAAACAAGGCTTTAAACTCTTCATCCAAAACGTTTTCATTATCATCATTTTGGTACGAATTCTCATCAAACCCGCACTTCTTGAAACAGTTTTTAATGGTATCTACAGAAACCTCTCCCCAAGCTTTCGCTATCCATTCAATGGCTTGCAAAACATCGACTTGCTTGGTAATTTTAGAAGCAAGAACATCATCTTTTGAACGTGCAATTACAAAACGCATTAATTTCTTACGATATTTACATTTGAAGCTTTGAATAATTCCAGCATCTAGAGGTTGCAAACGAAATGTGGTATTCTTTGGTAAAAATACGATTTTTATACTGCTGAACTTGTCGACCAATGAGGGAGGGTGAACGGTAGCATTGTCTAGAAACAACATCACCTTTCTTTTTTCTTTAATCATGTGATTGTTGAGGTTTTCAAGGATCTTCTCCATTATCTCAACTTGCATCCAAGATTTTGGGTCAGAAAAGTACATGACTTTACTGAGAATATCGGGTGCACTGGCCTTCTTGAAACATCGCGGTGTCTTACTTTTCCAAATGACGATGGGTTTTCCCATCGCTTTAAAAAAACACCCACTCTCGTCCATATTTAAGATGTATTTATCATCGTAGCCCTTACAAAGCTCCTGCATTCGTTCCATCCAAGATTCGATGGCAGAGATGGGCACATCTAATGATTCGCCAGAGATTTGTTTTTCCTTGATACCATAACTTATTTTCCATTTTTCGAGTCATCCGTTGGAAGCCGTAAAAGAAGCTAATTCGGGACGATTCAGGGATTCCTTGATATTCATTACTTCTTCAACAAGTAGGGGGCCATTAACATAAATGCCGTTTGATTCACATTTCTTAAACCACGTCTATAAGATTTCATTGATTGGTTTATACTTTTGGTGGCTTGTTCTGTTGGTATATTTAAACTCCTTGTCTTGAAAGTTTTCATACTCCGCTCTTAATTTCTCCTCTTCTTTTATGATGTTTGCAGCTTGAGTCTTTCCAATGCTATATGTTTTAGAGATGACTCTACAACTCATATTGTTCTTCTTGTTTTCATCCAAAATCTTGATTTTTTTCGTCGAACGTAAGGCAGCGTTTATTTAGTTTACCTGCCTCGCGTTTCTTTTGTAGGTTTTCATCAACAGGAGCCATGATTTGATTTTGTCCTTCTACTACTTGCATTTAATGAACTCTTGTTTACAAAATAATGGAATTTTAAGGGAAACATTCGAATTTTACAAAAAATTCGAATTTTAATGTTCGAATCTTGACATTCGGATTTTGACAAAACATTCGAATCGCAATTAGGTTTTCAAAACAAAACATCCAAATCAAGTCTCAGTTCAGTAAAAGAAATTCTCAAAACGTTTGAATAAGACAGAAATCATGGCAGTCTCACCATCCCACTCATCAAATACTCACCAATCATCGTGGATGAAAAGTGGAATCGCTATGAATATGACTCTTACGCAAGAGGTTACCATGCTTACATGAACATTTGGACTTCTCTTATTGGTGAATCTCTACTATGTAGGAAGGAACCTGACAATCCAGTTGATAAAAACGCAATTGCAGTAGTCAGAACTGCTTCAATCGGAAAGGAAACTGTGGTTGGTAACCTCCCAGAAAATATTGCACAGCTTTGCTTCCTTTTTTTTGAAAGGCCATACACATCAATTACAGCCGAAGTTACTGGCAAAAGGGTGAACAGAGGTGGTTATGGACTTGAGGTGCCGGTTATTTATTATTTTACTGGCCCTGGATTATTGCCCAGGATTATTGGCCAGGATTTACTGGCCCAGCTTATTGACTGGGCAAAGGAAAAGCTGAAATTTTGGAAAGAAAATTTGGAAAACAAAACCAAAAAATGTTTGAAATAGATGGTTTAAAAACACTCATTACTTGTATTTTCATGTCTGAAACCAGCTTTACCCTCGATGTCCGCTAATTGGAGGGAAAAAATAGATTCTTGACCATTCCGTGCAAAATTTTTGTCAGCTAAATGGAGGTGTCCGCTAATTGATTGTCCGCCTTTTGGAGACTTTTTTATAAGGATTTGACTAGAAAATGGCCGGGGAAAAATATTTTGTCCGCTAATCAGAGGTGTCTGCCTTTTAGAGTGACCGCTAATTGGAGGTTCTACTGTACTTAAATTTTATAACTTGTCACTTTAAACCCATCTCGATTTTGAAAATAACTGGGTCTTTCCTAATTTGAAATGCGACACATAATATTTTTTAGTAGAGATTTTGATTGCTTGTGATAGGTATATGCTTATATGTCTACGTCGCTTATATATCTATGTCTATGTCATTTATTATGATGAAGTTGCCTTACACATTGATGCGGTTGTTAATATTCAGTTGTTTCAATACTAGTCACATTTAGGTCGTGTAATTTTTAGCTATGTCTATAGTAACTTCCCGAATCTTGTTTTGATGAAAAATGCTTCTTCAGTTATTTTAGCGAGTTTTTGCACAGACTTGTAGATTTTTGCACTTTATTTAATAGTGAGACAATACTTCTTTATCTTGCTGCTACCATACTTTAATGACTTAATGACAGTTTGATTTTCTATTTTGATGAACATGATGACGCATCCGTCCGCTTCTTTTATTGTTTAGGCAAATAGACATTCACATGAACGTTTTCCTTTAATGCTTTAATATGCCGCAAGGTAGAAATAAAAAATGATGAACCTGATCTTAGTCTTTATATTAGTCTTTTTGTGAATTGTCTGATTTTACATCTGGTTTTTAAAAAGCAATTCCAAAACCAAATTCTTCATGTACATGTGATAAAATCTAAACCTTTTGTAAAATCAAACTTCCCAGTGTTCGTAAATAAATAGGTTGAACTTTTTTTGAATAGATCATATGACAAAATTTTCCAATATTATTGCAAGCTATTTTTGATTTCGTTTTTCCAATGACACTAGATTTTGAATAATCAACCTCCCCATATGGTTTGATTTAAATGATTTATCAGACATTTCTATAAAGAAAAGTGAAGACAATCTTTCAAAATAACCTACTCGTAGCTGAGTGTGCACATATTGTGGCAGATTATGGTATAAACTCAACACAGAAACGGTTACTACATATCTAAAGAGGTGTAGCTTAGAAAGTATATAATAGAGAAGTCCAAACACACAATTTGTTAGCTTCTGAAAATTGATATATCTCAACGTAAAAAGTAACACCACGAAAACCATCTAAATTAAATCAACTTTATTGGTACCAACATGGCTACTTCAACCAATGAGATCTCCGTAGTTTTTGCTACTCGGCCAAGTATTATCTTACCCGTTTGTTTATTACTGCTGGAAGTAATAGTTGTATTGCTGCATGGGGTTGGCATCTATTGCCTGATGAAGCAAAGAAGAAACAAAAGTAGTCAGAAAATATTTCTTATTAATATGAGCATTTGCGAGATAATAATGGCTATATATGCAATACTTGCTATAGCGCCATTGTTATTCCAATGGAATCTACCTACGTTTTACTTCGTCATAATAACCAGCACAGCTTTTAGTTTTGTATTAGCTTTTAATTTTATTATGATTTCCTTGACATTGGATCGTTTACTGTGCATTTCATTTCCACTCAAATACAAGCAGTATGTGAAAAGGCAATCAGCAACTAAACTAATGTGTTTATTATGGCTACTTGTGACTGTTAGTGCTGTTACTACATATTTACTTGAACCAAAACTTAACTTGCTAGTCGCAAACGTCCATGGTTACACAATCCTCAACAGTTCTTTTATCATAGTTGCTTTGTTTGCATATGCAGTAATAGGATATAAAGTTTGGGCAAGCAAAAAAAAGTTTAACCGGCAAACAAAATTCGTTCGGAAAGAGTGCGCAATCCCGGCTGCAATCGTGTTTACGTATATTCTCACTTATGCTATACCAGATGCAATTATGGAATTTCTAGTATCGCCAGACAAAGCTTTCTTTATTGAAATAGCTGTTGTATGGGCAGTTGGCTATATATTAGACTCGATCATCTACTTGTTTGGAAATGCTGCAACGAGGAAAATATTTTTGGCTATATTTACTTGTTCAAAAGTCTTTAAAAAGACACCATAGTCAGTATCGAATTCATCGTCTTAATTAGATTGTGGATTTTCCAAAGTATTGAAGCCAAGAACATCGTCAGTACTAACGTCCTATTCAGGGCGAGGTTGTGCCGTCAAAACAGACATTACCAATGTTGAAGTTCTTTTGGTCATAACTTTAGAAGCGGAAGATTCTTTTAAGTTGCCTTGAATAATCAAATTAGCGTCACATCTAATAGCAACGCCATAAAGGCACAAGTATACTAAATGTGTTTCCATTGAAACAAAATTAACAAAAGGTAATGATTACATGTAATGAATTTACCACTTCAGTAAAATTTAGGAAATTTCTAAAATAATCGTAAAAACTTCAAATTATAGGAGATGTGGTATAAGTAAATTTTCTAGAGACTGTTGAGTATAAAACACAAAGGAAAAGTTCTTTCGTAACTACCTAACATGATTCACTCTTTAAAACTGACCAAAAAAATATCAAGCTCCATACATGGTAGCTGATCATTCTATTCTACGTGTCTGTAATATAGTACATTAAGATGTCAATTTTGCATAATTTCCAATAACATTTTCAAATCTCAAGATTAATTTTTTTCTTTTTTTAGATATTCTAACAATTCTCATTCAGCCTGCTCTTTACTCTAAATTCAAACTTGTTTCTGTTTGAGAAGTCACCACGTGATGTTATGTCGAGTAACGGCGTATGGTGATTTCTCCTCATGTTGTATACAAAGGATAATTCACAGTATCATTTTCGTAGGTCAAGAAAAGTTTCCAGTTTTAATCATAAACTAATAAAAGAATAACAACTTGTTTTTATCATAAAAATCTATTGTGCTGGGAGATCATCATTAATACAAGGGCATTTCACAGTTTATTGGACTTAGACGATTCTTTATATTTAAAATTTGTGAAAATGCAGAATTTGGGAGAATTACGAATTTCATATTAATAAAAAAAATTAATGTAACAATATATATAAAATTTCTAAAACACTAAAGAACTATTACGAAATGTTGGCACGAATTTCAACGAGTTACCTAGTACTCACTGGTTATAGCTTTTATGAAGAAATCCCAACTTAGAAAAATCCCGGATTTAATCCTGATAGCTTACAGGAAAAAAATGAGGAAAGGTTTGACGCATCTTATTGGTTAACAAGATCTCAAGTACAAATAAAACATGTAAATCTAATTCGACCTGAAGGAATTTCAAAAGTGTATTTCTAAAAATTTCAATTGACAAATAAAAAAGTATAATCAATGGATCTATAGATTTTGTTTTCTTACGCTTATATTTTAACGAAAACCAATTTCAATGTCCTAGTTGATGCATTATATAGTACACACACGGACGTCTCCAGGAACCAATGTGCCATCAGGTGTATGACAGCAAAGTTAGGAATGAACACTGTATTTTCTTTCAATATAATTATGCAAGCCTACTGAAAAAGTAACGCCGTAGTACACATAGATGCTAAACAGGAAAAACGACATCTGATAGCTAACATTATTTTTAATGTGTTATGTTTAACTTGAAAGGTGTTAAGCTGTTTTTTCCAAAGATGAGGGCCTACATTATTTCCTAAATTGATATCTTATTCCTATATCCTTTTTCTACCATAACGATGGCCAAGATACAAAGTGGAAATCCAGTTAAAACTTGTATTCTGGAACAGTTTTTAAGGTTTTCAATTGATGAAGTGTTTACCATAAATCTTCAAGTAAGAATTTATTTCAAAAGGTTTTGCGTTTGTTACATTTTATCTATTAATCACAGGCAACCAGAGAGTAGGACAGCTCTTCTAAAAACGATCATACATCTAATTTTTGGGAGTATACCACATGAATTCACCATGATAAATCATTATGTATATGTTACGGAGATTGTGATAAATTTGGGGATTATGTATATTAACCAGTTATTTTACATAATTCCCGATAGGAAAATTTATTTTGTAAAATTAACCCACATATCATTTAATGAATTTGTACATAATGGTGGATGTTTTGATTACGTAATGCAGTGGAAAGATTTTATAACTAATTAATAATTGATTTAACTTCAATAAAAAATATCAGATCTTTGCAAAATTCATGAGTATTTTTTAATATGAAAATAGAGATAGAGACGTTATTTTATACGTGGCATAAACAGACTACGACCTTTTCTCTGCTTAGTCAATAATACAGGAACATTTTGGATGTTGAAGGTACTGTAAAGTGTATCTGGACATGACCCTTCAAGGTAAGTCAAAAAAGACGCCAATTTCGTTATTCAATGAGCTTTGTAGCGTTATCAAAACATATATATGACATTTCCAAGCTAAATAACGAAAATCTCATTGACTGTTAATCATGACTTGTGATATGTACTTGAAACGTTTTAGTTTTTTATCATTTTCTATATTTACTTGGACTTAACAAAAATGGAACAGTGTCGGAGTTTTTCTTCTTACGGGAAAATAAACTCCATAAAAGCACGTACATATTAGTGATTGCATCAACACATCAATGTTAAAGACACAGTTTAAATATCAGAGCACAATATCGAAAATCCTTACAGCTACTAATTTGATAATGGATTGAGTTATAAACAAATGGGATCTGAAATGTCTTTCTAAAATCTGATATTAACTATTCTATGTTTCACTTAGCATATCTTCATCTGTCCTCCCAGTGTCTATTTAAACAACTTTACCATTAACAAATTTCTATAACAAAATATTCATCTCTCGATAAATTCAGTCTGTTCATGACAAATCAATCAAAGGAAATCAAAGACAATCAAGGAAGATGTAATTGTAATACAATCACATGTCCGTTAAATGTTTTGGAAATAAAAATGAATTTTGAATACCTCTAGATCATTGCCGCATGGTAACATTCTTAGTTGATCAGAAGTTCAATGGCAAACATTTTCTGGGAAAAAAATTCTGCGGAAATTTATTGAATCACACTACAGAAGTTGAAAGTATCTTTGAAAATCCAAGCAAATACGAAAGACCTGTTTTAGAATGCATGCAGATATACGTTTCTAAATGCACCCCTAAATGCATTCTTGATTTCCTCTTAAATGTTAATGAAAAGTTAGAGGACTGTAATCAGATTCCTATCAAATCAGACGAACTTCATGAATCACCGTGGTATATAGAAGCAGGTAATTAATTTTGTATCTTCCTACTTATCAATTTAACATTAAAATCTATGAAAACACCACTTGGCCTAATTAAATGCAGCTTTGGACTGCTACAGTATTCACTGCTTTTTCACTTTGTGTACTCATCGAACATTGTTTCCTTTTCAATGGTGTAAAAGATTAATTCAACTTATAGAAAATGCAGAAGTTTCGCATAAACCAAGATTGCCCACACTAATATGATCATAATGACTCAAGCCATTTCATATGATGATGTTGACATATTCGTTTTATTTATAGAACTGTGTAAAAAGGATAGCCAATATCATCTGGATTTTAATGACAGAAAAAGCTATATGAAAGCTTTTTACCAGATATCTGATTCAAGTTCAGATAAAGTTCATTTTATTGCTCATTTTCTGCTGGATTATGGCGACATTCAACAAATCTATATTGACTACCATTCAAACGTTGCAGAAAGACTAAGGAAAGTCTTAGAATGCTGGCGAAGTAGGACGTCACCTGAAAAGAGGACATGGAATTGTTTAAAAGCCTTACTTATCTTTCTTGGAAAATGTAATGTAGTGAATGAGATTGAAGGGAACGATGGTTAGGCGATTTTACTAAATTTAAGTTACTTAGTACTTGATATAGATCTGAGATTTTCTTTCCTATTTACCCATTTGTCATGACTCTTATCTTATCATAGAAATGCGAAAAGAGAAAGAATCAAAACTTTCAGCTGCTCTATTCAATTTTTCTATTGTTCTTTTCTAACAATCAGTTAGAACCGCGTCCTCGGTACAAGTCTTTTTGGCGCGCAAGAAGACATATAATTAACCTCACGAGAATTTTACCGACAAATAACGAGAAATCACAAGTTTTCATATCATTTCCCCTATTACACGAAGTCTTGATTGGCTTAAGTTAGTCGCAGATAAGTGGAAGACAATCGAGTTATAAGTTAATTCAAACTTACTCAGTTGATGAAAAAGAAGAGAAACATGCAAGACACCATTTTTATAACGAAAACACAACATGAAACTTCTACAATCTTGATAACCACTATAGCTTCACTGAATCCTGATTGCATATCAGTTCAATGGTCATTTTCTCATGGTGTGTAAAATTTCTTTGATCAGGACGACGGCTTTTACTAGATATAGGGATTTATGTGGCACATAAAGTTCGTTTATATTATCGTAATGTTCGGTCTTATGGACAAAAGATCGTCTAACCATTTTGTGAATTTTATGCATATTTTGTTTATTTCATTCTGAAATTGAAATTTTAAATTTCAAACAACCAATGAGAAACTCTACTTATTGTTAGTATGAAACAATCGAAATTTCATTAAATATGCAAAATATATCTGTGAAACAATTATGATACCTGCGAAAAGGCGCGGTTGTTTCAAAAGATCTGTGTTGTGATTCTTTCTCTTTTCGTACTTCTATGATCTAATTTACGTTTGATAGCGCATTATTTTGTGGTCTTTCTTTTATTAGCACAGCCTTTCAGTGAAACAATTTGTTATGACGAAACATATCTCTTTGTCATACATTTTTCTCTTTTTATGATTTAGAAGCAGATTCCATCTTGTTTGAATTATACAGGTATACAATTATGAAGCATTTCAATATTGACTTGAAACAGTTAATCATCATATATGTTTTTGGTATTATCAGTTTATGATTTTAGAAATAACTTCACATCTTGGGAGGAAGAAAAACGGAAGAAATATTACGGTGAAGTGCCTATGAATACACCACAAAAATGGTCCATTCTACATGCATTCATTGAATGCATGGGAAATAAAAAATTAAAGAAAAAGCAAGTTATTGACAAAATTAAAACAGAGGTTTCGCAAAATTTGAGCTGGTATCAGGCTGTGACTTCCGAAGAAGATTTTATGCAAATGGTTAATGATTATGCTTCATCAGGCACCAACTCGCCAGAGGTTGATAAATTGATTTTATGTGCTCTTTGTAATGCGTACAAACAATCAATTAAATTACTAAGAAAGGATGAAAATGAATTTTATCGATTTGTTGATGAAAATGACATGGTGTTTTCAGACCGTACTAAGCAGTCACTTGGAGTTATTCACTTTTACTTGGATAATGATAATTGCTATCACCCTTTAGTAAATGTCACTGGTATGATTTTATGTTTAAAAATGCTAATTCATACTTTACCTCATTTTTCCTACATCCTACTTTGCCTTAAAAGAACCTTTCATACATTTAACAACTTATTTTTAGACCAAACTTCCGTTAAGCCCGCAGTTACGCCAAACTTAGACATTGAAATCTTGTATATTCGGGAGACATATTGCATAGTAGAAATACCTAATATTTCTGAGATTTCTGCAATTATCTTGGAAGAATCAGACATAGATGGTATCGCAAATAGAAAGAAAACCAAATATGATATTGATGATCTTGAAAGAGAAGAGCACGATGGGAATATCTACCTATTGCTTCGTCATCCATTGATTGAAAACAGAATGTATCAATATTTGAGCGAGGATGGTGTCTCAACGTCGCGGATGTTTTCGTTAGAAGGTAAATATCTAACAAAATGCTTCAGGATGAACAAAAATATTTTAAATGTATGAACTAAATTTCGTTAGTGTGCTTCTAGAAAAAGTGTTGGAAGTAATTGAGTATAAAGCCTACATAGTCTTTTCACACAACCACATCGACAACAACAGACAAATTGCTGATAAATCCAACAATTTCAAAGATAACTTTCTTTGCTGTCAATCGAATTTCAAGGGGAAAAAACTTGGTGCGATGGAGTGGGTGTCTTGTTGTGATAAGTATAGTGAATATAACTTATTCTCAAGAGATCACAACTATTATCGTCAATGGCCGATTTTTCCGGTTACGTACATGGATATCTCGAAAGATATCACTCAAACAATAGCAAACTGTTTAAGAGAATCCTTCCTTGTAATTTCAACTGGCAAAGATACATCGGGAGGTATTATTTTTCTAAACTATAACTCTAAAAAGCACAAAGATTTCCTATTGAAAGACAAATGCCTAGAAATAAATCGAAAATTTAACAACAATATTTTGATTGTTTATGAGGACTTGGGTGCCATTTTGAACATTAGAGTTACCGAAAAGACAGGGCGAAAAGAAATTATTAAAGAATGCTTGTCTTCTTCCAAAGATATTGATGATCTTACGACAGTCATTAATTTTTTGCTGTGTCATGAACAGTACTACAGTAACAAAATTACTGTAGGTGGTTTTGTAGTGGCACCAAACCTTCATGATGAAACATTGGAGACAATGATTTTTGGAAATCACAGTTTATTTTGTAGTGGATGCTCAACAAGAATCTTATCAAGCAAATACGTAAATAATCCAAAAAATTTAAAAGATTATCTGATGTGTTTGGATCAGCTTTTACATGCATCCCACGGCACCTCTGATTCACGGAAATTCCTTCGAAAAATTGTCTCTCAGATAGCTGGTTTCATGGCTAACACATCAATCCAGGTTCCTTGCCATTCGGACGATCCACATGAGCAACTGATGAATTTACAAGCCAATGATGATCAGATACAAATAATTACTGATCCAAGAAAGCATAAAGTTATTTATGCACCATTTGGTTGTGGTAAAACTGTTGTTGCAATGCAGCAGTCAGAGTTCTTAGCTAGAATGGCAAAAGAACCAACAATTTTATTTTACATTTGCTACGATCCATACAGTTTTCTTGATTACACAATAGAGAAACATTTAAAAGGTCTGATGTTAATTAATGTTGAAGAAGATTTGGTAAGGCTAGATGTGACTAATGTATCCCAACTTGCTGTTGAGATGGGAACAGATGTAATTCCAAGTGTCTCTGAAATTCTGGAGTACATTCAAAAGATCCAGAATACGGAAGGCAGGACATGCCATATTTGCATAGATGAACTTAATATGGTCGAATTTACCAAAGAAGAAGTGCACCTAATAAATAAGAACCTTGAAAAGTTATCAAAGAACTATGTGACTCTAATAGTACAACCATTTCATAACCAACTCAATAAAGGCATAAAAACGTTGAAATTTTTGAAAATACAAGAAAATGAAACTAAAACATATCAAAAAGAACTCAGTATGGTTACAAGGACGCTATCCAAAAATATGAGGAACTCTGCAAGAATATCACAAATGCTGGAGGTTTGATAATCTTATTGTTGTTAAGAAGGTATTAGTTCATTCCTGCCAGCCACATTTTATGAATATTTAATTATTACTTAGGTTGGGAAGCAGAAAGTTGCTATGTCTAAAATTCTTTGTTATCAACCAGAATTTAACAAAGAAATATATGCACGACCTGGTCGTTTGTCTATTGACACAGCGTTTCAAGGAGAACCAAGTGTGCCTTTCGATAGCTCCTCAAACATTAAAACTTATAAAAACGTTGAGAAAGCTTTTGAAATAGCTTCTGCTACTTCAGAGAATGCTGTCTGTAGTAATACTCCTTTACCAGGACTTCACATCGAAGAATCATTTAAGCAATCTGAAATGGATAATGTTAGGCGAACATCAAATTACACATCTATCATACACACATTTGAAATGTCAAATGGTGTCGGACACAATTTAGATGGCAACTTCCCTCAGGTTCTATTTATTCCTTCACTTTCCAAAATCAAAAAGCATTTGGACTGTTCAATGTTACATACATTACGCCCAACCAGAAAGAAAGTTTTGCAGCTTGCCATCTGTTTACAAGATGTCAATCGTGGAGATATAATCATCTGTCATGACCGAGCAATAATAAAATTATTGCAATATGCTTTGGATATTATGGGCAAAAGTTACTTGCTTTACATAAACTATATCAAGGGTAAAATGCCAACTTTCGATGAAAAGAAGAGAGTCGCACGTGCCATGGAGAATGGCGAACAAATTATTGTTGCTGATAGTAACGGTTTTCGTGGTCTTCAAACAAAGAGAGTTATCATACCTTTGAACTCAAATGAAAAATATTTACAACAAAGTATACTAGAGAATGTTGCTCGAGCAACCACTGAAGTTTTATTTATCGTTACAGATAAGTCGAAATTGCAATTCAAAATGGCATCCTCAACGTTTGGTTTTGTTATTAAAATCTGGCTATCTAAAAATCTAGTAAAGAAATGCAAACCAAATTTCATGAATATTGATCTAAATCAACTGTTGAGTCGTATACCTACGACTGAAATAATTCAGAACACTCTTCCCAGGTATTTTTCGGAATTTCTTATTTTTTCCTCTGTTTCTATGGGTGCAAACTAGCATTTACAATTAAATCTACTTATTGGGGAATTAATCAAAGAGCATCAAACATAAAATGGATTTGTATGAATTTTCATTTATCTCTATAACAGGAGGACTTTTCTATCATAACGTCGTTTAATGACAATTAAAACTCGAAGCCAGAGGTTTAAAAACTAAGAATTTAATCAAAATCTGTTAATGGCTTTTCTATAAGTTTTTGCTCCGTTAAACTACATATATCACATGAAAGAATTATCCAAGCATCTGATTTCCTCGTCATGATTCAATAGACCTACTACTTTACATCTATTTTACAGGGATTTACCAATTCTACCAACATTGGAACGTAAGAATACTTTTTGTTTTTATTATTCTCTAATTTATTTAAATGATGAATTGTTTTGATCAACAATAGATTCTGCAGAAGAGAAAATGACAATGCTCAAATGTATATATCATTGACTAACTAGACTTAACTTATCAAGAAATTGATTCAAATATCATTTCAGTTAGCAACAAATTTTAAATTACCTTTGCATTTTAAAACATTAACAACTAATAATTGATAACTAAAACTGGATGTTAGTAATGATTGAAGATAATCTGTCTATCGTTGTGACTGTCGTGCCACAATTTAAATACTGTTTCAAAAACTCAACTTGCATTTTTCAACTTCAATCACTTTTAATATGATTTTTTTTTGTCATAAAGTATCATATTTTAGACTTGGTAAATCTGATCAGAGATAATGATATTTGGACACTGAGAGCGCTCCTTAAAACCTATCCAGCTATAATAAAATTGAAGAATCCGTTGGGTCGACCACTTTTAATGTACGCTGTTGCTTTTAAAAAACATGTGATTATGTCGCAGCTTTTGCAAGCAGGTGCAAGGATTGATGAAGTAAACGCTAATGGTTTGAACGTCATTCATGTGTGTGCAGTCAACAACTCTATCACTTGTCTTCGATACCTTCTTCCCCTCGTTCCAATTGATCTCATAAATGGAAGGGATAACAACAACCAAACGCCACTTCACTGGGCTTGCATGAATGGACGTGTTGAAATTATGAGTGAACTTTTAAACTGCGACGGAATTGACATCACCGTAAGAAATAAATATGGAAAAACAGCATATGAAATGTACACTAATAACACTGTATGGACCACAACCAGCAACTTTTCTGGTAAAATATAAAAATTTCACGTAATTTCCGAAACAAGAAAATTTCGTCGCTCTCGTAAGAGTTTCAAATTGGGAACTTGAAACATTGTTTTTTGAGATCTATCCAAATATATATTTTTTATGATAAAATATGAAAATATTCTAAATATAATTTTCCAGGTAAGTTATTAAAGATTAATCAATTTGAGTTTTAATTTGAGTTTTACTTCACAAGCCTTTTCATTTAATATAGACTCCCTTAGGTGATCATAATTGATGTGCAGTGTGTATCAAGATATCAAAAATGAAAAACCAGAAGAAGAAAATATCGAAAAAATAAGTTTGGAAAAACTCCTTATAATTTTAACGATCAATTAAGCCATTGAATAATAAGACCAATTTGCGAACAATTTTTCATCACTTTAACAAAGCCAATGTTTCGCAGGTTTGAATAAATCTTACGTAGCAAACAAGAAACCACTTGGCTTGAAGACTTCAGGACGTAATATAGCACAACGATGCATATCTAGTCTCAATACAACATTGCCGATTTGCCAAATTATGTTCAAATCTAACAAAAATGACTGGCAAATTCAAAATCAACAACTTCTACTTGTGCGTTGTACAAATTTTTATGAATATTGAAGAACTTTCTAAGTCCAAATTTGGCCCGAATGACCCATTTCTGGTCAAATCTGACAAAATGGAAGTCCGAATTTGACCAAATTTGCGAATTCGGCGACGATGTCATGTAAACGCTGCACGAAAACGCTCATAACTTGGAGTAGTAGTAGGAGGAAGAGGAGGAGGAGAAGAAACCACGGGTATTTTAAATATTTCACTCCAACACGGGTGTCCTAAAGTCAATTACCTTAAATCAGTTTCTCAAATCGTTAGGTGAGAACTATTTTGTACTCTCCAATTTCTTTAAACTGAGAAAAATTTTAAATTTCTTAACCACACAAAATCTTTAAGAAACCTTTCTATGGAAAGATACTTGGTACATTTTGAATACATCGTATTTGGAGTCCCTGACCAAAAATTATTTCAAATTTGCTAGTACCCACTCTCTTCCAGGGAAAGTTTGCAATTGGAGATAGAACAAAATAGTAGCGAAACAAGTGATATTTATTAAAATTATTTTGTTTTAACTCCAAGCTCTAGCAAATTCAAAAAATGTTTTATACAGTACGAAAAACATCAATTTTCCTTATGTTGCTTCTGTGTATATCACTTGGAGTTGCTTAGGCACTCCAAAATCTGAATTTGGAATTTAAAAAGACTACAAATTTTCTTTAAAAGTTATTGGCATGAGCTGACAGTAAAATACAACAGACACGTTGCATCTAGAAAACGCTGGTGAAATTAAAGATGAAAAGGCAGCTGTTTTTTGTATTGGCTTAGAAAATGTTATAAGCTTGCCAAAATCTAAGGTAGGAAACATTTAATACAAAAGAAAGCTATCACCATACATATATATATTGTTCATACAAGAGAGGGTATTGTGTGCTTTGGAGCTTTATTGGAAGAGGGAGGGAATGACATTGCCAGTACTACAATGTCAATGCTGGAAAGAATTCCTAAGGATGATCATGCCATTAAAAAAGTTATACTTTGGTTGGACTCGTGAGTCGCACAAAATCGAAACAGTTATAAATCTGCTCTGCCCTTCTACAGTTTATTTTTCTACAAAGATAGTTATAATCGAACAGAGGTTTTGTGAACCTAGTCGTTCCAGCATTCAAGAAGTTGATACAATTCATAGTCAAATTGACAGGGCCTTCTCTCCAGTCGAGATATTTCTCCACCTGGGTTGGTGCAAATGCTACCAAATGTGAATCAAAATCATCCGTTCATGGTAATACAAGTGCAATCAGACAGCATTAAGAACTTCATTCAAGTTGCTGCATTGCTTAATTATAAGTCTAATCCGTATTTTTCAATCAAAACAGCTGTTCATCGCAAAAACACCCCAAATCATGTCTTTTATAAAAAAAAAACCGACCCTTTTAAACAGGCTAAACTGACCAAGAGTCAACAAACCAGAAAGTCTACCCAAAAATCTCCATAAATCCCGTTTGCAAAAGTTTTGAAAGCTAACAGATTGATTTCAAAGGCCAAAAAGGATGATCTTGAGAGTATGCTTGCCTATATGCCTCCTATTAATGTTGCTTTTTGACTACATTAAAGTGAAAAAAGATAAGTTTGGTACCAATCTATGCAATTTATATTTTAAAACTGCATATTTAAAGATTGCGTTAAATTTTCTAGGGCGAAGGTTGTCAAATGATTAATGTCCTTTGTATGTTCTCATGTGACTTTTTATATTTGCATGACATTAGTTTTTGTGGTTATATTCAAACTACAGAAAATGACTTCTTTTAAAGCTTTATCGGCATGTTATGATTGATAAATCGCTTCCACGTTCGCCATTTTGAAAATACAATAAAAACAAACAATCTCCACTATTTACAAGATTATCTAACAGCGGTTTCAGGGCAAATCAATAACCTCGTATCAACCTGTACATAGAATAAGCCGTATTTGCTTGGCTTTTGGAGATAGAACATAATAATTTTAAGGCGTTATAACGAATAAGGAGATAAAACAATGTCAGACTTTCGTTTGAAGGAGATTTTGCACTTGTTTATGGAAAAAGCTCACGGAGAAAGAATGAAATATACCTGAAAAGCTCCTTTTTTCCAAAAATGGAGATAGAACAAAATAATTCTCACCTAACGAAATGTCACATCACAGGATAAAGGATACGGCTGTTAACTTTAAGTTGGATATTTACTTTAAAAACTGCAATAATATTTTTTGTTGCCAATTTTTTGAAACACACTGTACATGAAAAACATTTATTGTACATCATGGAAATTAAAAATGTGGAAAACACATAAAGTATCAGCGCCGTAACCACGAGTTTCATGTCGAGGAGGCCTGGTATGATTTTTTCGATTTCATAGTTTTCGTGTAGATAGAAATGTAAAAGCGCCTTAGCCACCCCCAGTAGTTACGGCATTCATATAAACTTGTATATAAACTATTTGCAAGGCAGAAACATTGTGGCCAAACAATTTGAATCCAGGTATAAACCAACAATGTAATTTTAATAAATGATATATTTCGAAACACTAGGTTTCATCGTCAGATTCTTTTTAAAATTAAAACAAGAACCATATGGTGCAAAACGGTAGCAGCATGTACTGTTTGACCCATGATGATAGGGACTGAACATAAGATTTAGAATGGGACTCAAAATTTTTCATTTGAAAGCCTCTAATTTTAAAGTCGTGACATGATCAGTTTTTTGTCATTTCAGAAAGAAATTACAGAAATTTAATAATAGTTAGCTATAGGCATATCCACCAAATAATTTTAATAATAACTCACAAGACAAGCGAAATCGATACAAACTCAATAAGTAAAAAAGGAACAGCTTTTTCTACATTGTTTTTATTAATTGTGCGTTTATCATACAAGTATAAAATTTTTACAGTCACAGAAAGACTGAATTAATACAAGTTTAGATTTTATGTTTAACATAAAACAATGAAAATACAATACAATGAAAAAAAAATCATAATTATTTTTGTTGTTGTTTAAGTATTGTTCATAACTGCAACATATTACACCAATTGGTATCGACGTAATCTTTCGTAATGTTTCTTCTACACAAACTGTGCTGTTATGCATTGCAAATTTTTTTCCATATTGCAACTATAAATTAATATATCTTAATATCTTAATATATCGTATATATCTCATAAGTAGCAAGATCATATGCATGTGAATTCAATCACCACTTTCACATAAAACCAACATGCTACATCACTATTGTATCATAAGGTATTACCAGTAACTTCTAGTAACACATTGCATCGTGGAAGTTGCTTGTTTGTTTGAACCTGTCTATCCTAAAAAAAGATTCAAACCGTTATGTTGATAACAGTATTTTTACATTATCCAAGAACTAACTAAACAATAAGGACTTAGATAGTGTGGTTTCAGGTGTTTGATACTTTTTATAACTGGTATTCATTTTTCGTCAGCTCAGCAAAGTCACAGGTTATGATGAGAGTAAAGACAGCCTCAGAACAATGAAGATCATGTTTATAGCAGTGCAGCACAAAAGGTTTCTGTTGCTTTAGTTATTGATTCAAACTTCAAGAGTGAATATCCAATTGGTGACCGAGTCTATGTAATCTCTTCTTTGATAGATTATTGACAATTAGTGGAACTTTTCATTTTTCAAATAAACACAATTCTAGTAATTTTTTGATACAAAATAAAATTTCATTAGTCACAAATATCGAACGGTACCTCAAAACTTTCAATAAGGAAAAGCCTGTTTTTCCGTTTGAACGAACATACATTTATCTATTGTTTTTCAACAAATTGAATTACAAATCCATTGGATGAACTAAATTATTGTAATAAATACGTTAAAAACACACATAAATGTACAATATTTAAAATAGAGGTTGTGCTATGATATGAACTTTGAAAAAGGAAAAATGATTAAGTCTTATAATTGTTGCTGCAGTTGTGTCGAAGATGAAGTCTGCGGATTTCAATTTGTAGAAAATATAGTATCTAAATCTTTCACTTCTTGAAACCGTACAACAATGAAAATTCTATTTGTTAATTTTATAGAGGAACATTCTAATTATAACACATTCAATAAAAATGGGTTCTATAAATTGTAATACAGAAATTAATAAATATGTACAAATGATACTAATTATAATATATACTATTATAAACACTTACATTTATGATATCAATAGTTCATATCATAGCATAACGCCTTACTTAAAATTCTCACCACTGTCCCCAAACCCCCAGATACCCTAGATCACTTTATCTAGATCCTTTTCTAGATCTAGATTGACCAGATGACTAACAACGAGTCATTGAACGAACATTAGCTGAGTTTTTTCAGAGAAACTTTAATAGAAGCATGATCAGAAAAATAGATGTGGTTAACAGAAACGACAATATCATAATGTTGGATGATAGATTTTTTGATATAAAAATGATCAAGCACAGATCCAGCTATATGTGTTGGCTGTAAGACAAATTGCTCATATTCTCGTAAGATGGTATTTATATTTTCGTTTGGATTGACATTGAAATCTCCAGTTATAATGTCTATTTCATTAGTATTGATGAGATATTCCAAAAGTTCATGAAAAGTCGACATTGCTTCATCATTTCTTCTGTATAAAAGCAATATTCTGATAGACCATTAGTTTGACTCTGGTTTAAGTTCAGTATTCTGTCATAAATGTGGTTTGGAACACCCTTAGGTACTTGGTCTATAGCCTGGATAGTATAAAGATTATCATCAAGTTGTTCCAACATTAAGTTGTTATGTTGTCTTGCTGGTTCATTTTCAGCAAATATGAAGAGCCTCCTTAGGATAGTTTTTACTTTCCTTAGAAATAAATCTTGATTTTAACAGTTCTTCATCATCTACAGTAAGAATTCCAATCCGAACGTTGTTCAAAAGATCAATGAGAGTGTTGTCACCTCGTTGGCGCATTACTTCTGTAAGCTCACACATTTTAAATACACGCTACTGATGATAAATATTGTACATTTCATTAGGATAGTCAGCAAATACAGGACGTTGCATCACGGGAGGTAGTTGATATAAATCTTCAACAACAATAATTGTCAAGCCTGCAAAGGGTTTCATGCAATTTCCTGAATAGCCAAAAATATCAAGTAATCTTTGATGAATATGTAATAATAGTTTATTTTCTACCATTGAAATTTCATATATAATTATAACCTTTAGTTCCTCAAATTTTAGTCTCAGCGAACATCTCTTTTTATCTGAGAGCTTGGAAACTTGTAGGCCCCTACAGTCAACTGGTATTCCAGAATGAATGGTATTGCCAGCTATATTCACTGCAGCAACTCCTGCTGGTGCTAACATCAAAACCTTAGGTTTTTCTAAATTTAAAGAACGGTAGTTCAATGTTTTCACAAGTATTGCAGCCACAGTTTTAATTAAGCGTGATTTACCAGTCCCAGCTCCACCAGTTATAAACAACTGTAAAGGTTCTATCTCATCATTATCTCTAGAGAAACTACTTGCTACTTTCCTTCTAGCCCATGAATTAATAAGATTAAATACTTCTCTCTACTTACTGTTGAGACTTGAAATCAAGTGATTGATTTCATCATCCGTTGCTGTTTCAACTCCAGTGCTTATTTGATTTGAATTGTAAGTAGTTCGAACCTGAAAATCTACAATTTCATCAGCAATAATTTCATCTTCGTCTACCATGGATGGATATTCAGCTGAAAGATCGTCATTTTCTTGTTCTGCAAAGTCATCAGTTCTTGGTCTTAAAGTGTGATTCATTAACACTGAATCAACTAAGTCACCCCATGGTTCATATCGAAGTTTATTTTCATTAACTATCTGCAAAACTTGTGGTTGATTTAACTTAGCTGGGTACGTCTTAGTTTCATCACATAACAACTCAGATTCATTTCGGAAAGGATAGAATAATAGCAGTAAGTGATGAGCATATGCCTCTGGCTGAGTTACACGGTTCGGTGTATGATACCTTATAACTTTATGAATATTGCGGCATTTCATTTTGTCTTTGGATGAAATCAAAAGTATTGATTTTGGGTAACCACATGGTGTTTTACTAGCATCATCCAGCAGTATTTCTGGCTGGGAATCATTTTCGTCCAATTTGGATTTTGCGTCCAGTACGCAATAGGCCAAAAACTCTGCATAACAGAATGTGTCGAGAATACCATACTTGCCACCCTTAAAATCCTTATTGGGTCTTTCAACATAACGGTCTAAATTGTTACGCTTGAAAATATCTGTACTATCTGGTGGTAGTTCACTTAGTTCTTCTTCCGATTTACAAATTCTGAACCTTTTATCGGGCAAATTATAATTTGCAAGGGAAACCACAGGAAATGTTTTCCTCAAACACGATTCAGGCATGATCTGGTAAACCACCTCCTGTAAAAAACATTGCCTGTGGGATAGAAATGCAACGGCTAGTTTCTTCATCTTGTCTTTGAAACTTAAATTAGTTAAATTTTCGCTTTCTTCTGCAGCCTTTTTCATTGCAACGGACGAATCTGTTTCAGCTTTCGAAAAATAAGAGCACATGTAGGAAACAGCCTTGTAATAATCAAAAACTGGTTGGATATCCAAATTAGCTTCCCAAGCTTCTAGTCCCATTGCAAAGTAATTATTGACAAAGCAAGAATTCGGAGGTCGCCGCAAGTGAATTTCGAAGTCCTCTCCGGAAGCAATTGAAAGAGCATTATAATATTCCTCTACTGTTATGTCAAGGGAACTTAAAATTTCTAGAATAGTTACATCTTTTACATACATAGGTTTGTGTGGGTCTAAGTATTCATCAATATAATATTTCACTTTTTTCAAGATCTTTGACCGTTTTGTTAGAATTTTTGTTTTGCAGGCATCAGATAATGACCCATCTATAGGTTTAGCACAAATCGTCCTGTCCGTGAAGAATCGACCATAATGAAATCTACAAGTGACAGTTTTATATTTTCGACAAGATTTCGAGTGTTTGTGTATTTGATAACAAGCTCGAACAACATAGGTTCATTTACTTCATCAGGTAAGTCAGCTCTAATAATAGAATCAATGAATTCTAAATACGCATCTTTTGTTTCAAGTGTAAGTACCGGCGGATCTTTAATCCAAACAAATGAATGAACATGTGGGGAGCCTCGAAATTGAAATTCTACTTTAATGATATAAAATTCTACTTTCCCTAATGGGCCATTTTTATGCAGAATAATTTCCTTGAAAAAAGTTTCAACCCTGAATTGGAAATGCCTGACAGTAAGAACAGGGTTAGCATTTAATCTTCTGCATTTTTCAAAGTAATTTAATTCCTCTCAAGTTTCAAAACAATTCAATTTATTAATAATTGATATCAGTTCAGTCCATTTCAAATCAGCACAAGACAAAGTGACAAAAAAAGTAGATAGATCTAGCTGTTTAACCATTGCTAATACATCATACAAGAAGTTTTTCCAATAAGCGGGAGTGTCCTTTACAGATTTCATGAAAGTGAACCCTGTATCTTCTGAGTTGACTGAGCGAATAGTTTCTTTATAATTGTTTTGTAACTGACCGGCATTCAATGCTCCACTAACTTTAAACGTAGCAATATTCATTTGGTTAAAAAGATTTAACTGCTGCACATCATAATGACCAAAAAAATGAAATCAGCATTTGAGGAAAATCTTTGTGTATAGTTAAGTAGTCGCTGATTAAAATATTTAACAGGAGATAACTGAACAGATCTTAGGACATTATACCCAAACTTTCCCTTACAGAGAAGGTAAGGAGATGCTTGCTCTTCGCAAAAGTCATCCTTAAAAAAGGATTCAGGTGTTTTGTTTTCCCCTGGTGCAATATTCAAGTGGGTTTCACTGTAAATATTTGGAATTATTACCATTTCATCACTATTTAATCTATCATTATCAAGGGGATTTTCCTCCTCCAAATTTTCGATATCAAGAGGAAATTCATCTTGCTCTACAATTGCATCAACATCACTTAAAGAAAGTAACTCCCTGTTTATGTTATCAAGTTTTATCAGAATATCAGAGTAAAATGGATTGTTCATCCTTAAATACTGTAAAGCATTTTTTACACGCTCCGGGTCTACATCTTCAAAATTAACATGACCTTTGAATGCAAGTTTACTCTTCAATTTTACTGGCACTACTCCATTGATGTTTTCTGGGAGAGGAAGACAATCACTAACTGTATCTGCACGTATGGGTATATTACAAATAGCACCTTTGATCTTAGGTTGCTCGCCGTTACCATGTATTACTACAATTTTTTTAAACAACATGCGCTTTGCAATCAAGATTTTTTTAAGATGATTAAGACACATAATTTCTGCTGGTACTTCATCTAACTCTAACTTATTTTGCACAGCCTGGCATGGAACTTGTTTTGATTTTAAGTATTTTTCACATGTCAAACAAATATACTGGTTGCTGTCAAAACTATCAACATAAGTAAATAGATACTGTAACTCTATTGCATACAAGTTTTCATCAAAGCTTTTAACAGTTCTTTTATATAAACAACGATTGCAAATGACACAAATAAAATAAGGCCCTTCTGTTATTGCTGCTTTAAAAGAAGAAATACAATTATTTAGATCTGTGCGATTTGTTTTCATAGTTTTCCTTTCACGACTTTTGGCTTTTTGAGTTTCACTTGCATTGCGCCTACGACACTTCGCTTTTTGAATTTCAGTAGCATTGCGTTTACGACATTTTTCTTTTTCAGCATCAGTTGCCTTTCGCTTACGACATTTTTCTTTTTCAATACCGGTTGCTTTTCGCTTACGACATTTTTCTTTTTCAATATCAGTTGCCTTTCGCTTACGACATTTTTCTTTTTCAATACCGGTTGCTTTTCGCTTACGACATTTTTCTTTTTCAATACCGGTTGCTTTTCGCCTACGACAATTTTCTTTTTCAAAATCAGTTGACTTTCTTATACGACAACTTTCTTTTTCAATTGTATTCTTCCTTAACTTACGATAATTCAAATAAGGGTCCACAGATGTATCACTTTTAGTGATAAGGTAATGAACTTCAAATTGAACATTTTCATCACTGCATAAGTAATTTTCAAAAATAAATGTTTCCGATAACATTATGGTTTTAAATTTCATTACAATTGAAAACCCATTTGAACACGACTTTCCTTGAGCATCCTTACTGTGAGAATCAAATAAGAAAAAGTATTTTTGATTCCATAACACGCTAAAGCAAATACCTTTCATAAGAATCAGTAAACCATTGTATTTTGAAGTAAAAAGCATGCCTATGTCACTGTAGTCATGTACAATTCCGACAAACGTTAATCGAGGCTTTAAGCACTGATAAAGTTTTCGGTAATTCAGAAATCATTAAATAAGTATTTTTATTCAGAGATTTGTATATTTTATCTCCATTTTCAATAATGTAATCTAAGTCATAGGATGTCCAATACCCTGGGCTTTTAACTTGAAAAGTACATACAACTGACATAAGAGCACAACATGTACATTGTAGCTCAGCAGATTCACCGAACATTTCATGTCCCTGATGAAGAACCCTTGTATGGATTTTAAAAAAGACATATTAGAATTAAAGCAGTGCTAATTTACACAGCATCCATAATAGATTAATATTATTGTAACCGATATTATTAATGGTTTTTTCAATGGTGTTTTATTGTGTTACGTGGACCAAGCAGTACGACGACTGCCTTCCGCAGTCCCTATCAGTGACACAAGGGTTTGATAGAGAAGGGAACCTGAAAAGGAAACGGCAAAAAATAGAGTTAAAACAGCTTAAAAATACGAGGTACCTGAGGAATACAAAAAATCTTTGTTCGAAGCACGCCATAAACAGAAGTTCTGCGAAGGAACTGGCTACATACGGGACTTTTGCAACATGAGGTATTTGTAACAAAGTACTAACCACTTTCTTTTTTCTTTTTCTGCAGTCACTTGACTTATAATATGCAGACAGGTCAAAATGTTATATTATTATTAATTATTAATGAAAATTAAATTAAAAATTAGTAGTATTTTATTCAAAACTTTAATTGTTTAATGACTTTTATGATTGTCTTCTCAGTCTGCGAAATTAGACTATGAAAATTGCTAGGCTGGAATTGGAGAAAATTCATAAGCGCAGGCTATCTGCCATTTCGGCCGGAGGAGGAGGAGGAGGAGTAGTCCAAGGGTGTTTTCAGGGGCGGATCTAGGATTTTTTAAGGGTTAGGCAAATTTTTTTTTGCCAAACACACATAAGGGCGCAATCGATGAAATTTACGCCAGTTTACGCCCAATCTAATACATACTTTTCGAAATGTAAAAAATATTAACTCGAATTAATTCGTCCTGACGTAAGAAGTGTTATAATGCAAGCCTGTATTGCTGAAATAATGGAATAAGGGAAATAAACAAAAGAAAACTAATTGAGTATGAATATAATGTATTGAACTACGTTATGTAGGCCAAAATAACATTTTCTGCCAGATTGGAGGTTAAGTAAATAACCAATAAATTGTATATTTCATCTGTTATCTTCTTCATTTTCTTGATTGCTTGTACATGAACAGGAAGAATCCACCAAATGAAAACATACTTGTAATGAATCAAATAAATAAATTTTCAATCAGCTATACCATGATAGATTGCAGCACTCAGATAAATACATGATATTTCATCTATGTACTGGTCAAGATGGTCATATAGAAAGAAAAGAAAAGAAATTATGTTAAGAAATAGAGTAAAATGACCAAAATCAAAGTTAGAGACAAGCTCCTTGATCATTATCCGGCAGCAAAATAAAAACAATAATTAATATCAACCACAATATAAAGATGGTGCTTCCAGAAATCCCTGAGACAAGTCCAAGAACCTATATATATAAAACTACACAACAACAGATAAATTATGTACTGCTTCCTCTCTAATAAGAGCTACAACATTTTTTCCAGAATTTAATGTAGCATAGGAAACAAGAAGTCAAACTAAAACATTATGTAATTACCTTTTTCAAAAGAAGACATAACGTTGGTTTTTATAAAATGAAAGAATAACTCCAAAGATGTTAAAGTGTTTCTGCATCCAAAATGATATTTCGAGGGATGATAGAATGCACAAAGTTGTTTCAGAAGTCTTATAGTTTTTGGAATTTCTGTTTCCTTGGGCAGATATTTTGATTTAAAAATCATGAAATGATACAATAGATAATTTTGTAATAAGATTTTTATTCTTTGTTTTATGTGTATGAACTCTCAATATATTATAACTTCATTTTCTTATCACTCACTCAGAGTGAAAGCCCTTTCTCTCTATAGTAAATTAGAAAGATATAGTATTAATGATAACTTGCGATGAGAAAGTTAACCTATATACTATCTTATTATACACTGGCGGATCTAGAGGTATGTCGAAATTTGTGTAGGAGAGTGTTAGCAATCTAACCATAAAGGAAAAGCGTCCAAATAATCCCATTGGAAATATAAATTGAATTCACAAATTATGTTAATGCTCTCATACACAAATTTCGACATACCTCTAGATCCACCACTGTTACATATCATAAAATATATGCATTGCATAAAGTGAATGTAAGATTTTAAAAATTAAATACATATCTCAGAAACTGGGAGTAAGTAATACTAACAAGAGGCTTTTTGATCTCTATCATATTGGTTCATATCATTTTGGACACAGGATCCTTTTAAAGTTCTTTAATTCAAAACCAGACAGTCATCTCGAACCAAGAAAAATTATATACTGAACTGTACAAATAAGTTACCAGGTTGAGATACTGGTGCTAAAAAAACCATGCAGCTGCCTTCGCAAAACAACTCAGAAAAATAACAATGACTTTGTGTATTATAAACTCAGTCATTCAAACATAACTCCATAACATTTTTACAGATGTATTTTTGGTTAACAGAAACAGATACCAAAAATATTTATATACATCATTAATCAATAAAGAAAAGGCTTCGGTTCAGTTGACACAAACAAACTTATTATACATAGCTGAGCTAATAATTAACTGTCGTCATACTTATGGTCAACGATTTATGGTGCTAATGATCCATGCTAATCATTTATATTACATAAAATAAAACACTTGCTTTAAAGCAGCCACAATCTTTTCATTTCGCATAAGCAAAAGAAGAGACATGACTCGAAAAAAATGCTTTTCCTAGATTTTGAAGTCTGTTTTCAACAGATGTATTAAGTGAATTCAAAATTTCCTAATACTTCATTATTGCTATCAAAAGCTGCAACGATGTTTTCTAGCGAATCCATGTTGAACTGGGTCTAATACGAAGGTCTCCCACGTCGTTTTGTGCAGATTTGGTGACCATTCATTCAATAAAGTGTGTAAACCCATGGTTGTACCTTAGGCAAATTTTCTTCTGGTTCATTCAATAAAGTGTTAACCCATGGTTGTACCTTAGGCAAATTTTCTTCCAGTTCATTCATTAAAGTGTGTAAACCCGGGGCTCCTTAGGCAAATTTTCTTCGCCTGTAGGTGAGCGTTAGGCACTAGTCTTTGTTGTCAATGTAACTATGAGAAGTCGTTTTCGGGGCAGAATCAATACCTATAAACTCAAGCTGTAAAAAACATTAATTTGTAACATCATGGCGCGCGCCGCGCCTCGCCGGAGAATAATCCTATTTGCGAAAAAGAAAGGATATCGGATTGATGCGGGAATATCTCTTGATATTTTCGATTATTTTCTGATTATTGTAATACAATACCTTTTTCAATTTGTGAAAAACATTATTTAACTGATTTTGGGTTAGGCATTTGCCTAAGTTGCCTAACCCTGGATCCGCCCCTGTGTTTTAATACGGTATTCGCTTTCGCTGCTACCGTAATAAAAACAGTTTAAAAACAGTATAAACATTTTGTACAAAGGTTAAAAAGCTAACTTCGCTAACTAAGCTATTTGCGTTTTGCTAATTTTTTATATGTAAATATTTATATATTTTGTATATGTTTATATGATAAACTCTCTACATGATTTCAAGTAAATGGTTTTTTTCTTTCGTAATTATCTTGAGATATTCACCATGAAATCCAGGCGCAAGATTAGCAAGATGACCAAACGTTGAGAATCGCCTCAATATTATGACACTGAAATTAGGGTCATTTAAGATTAACACGTTATGGTAGGAAGGGCCACATTTGATATCAACACATGATGCTCCGAAGAGAATCATAGCAGCTTGAAGCTCTAAAGGTTCTCAAAACTTGACTCTTATTTAAGCGTTAATTCGAAATGACTCGAAACGTAAAAAAGTCTTTTTCAAATGACTCCGTTTACAAATATCGCCATTTTTGAGAACTGAAAGAGAACTGAAAGAATCATTCATATCAATGAGAAGGTAGACAGAGTAAGAAAAAATACTTGTAAAGAAGTCAAAATGACTCGCAAAAGGAGTCGCCACAGGCGCTTTGAAATTACTCCTTTAGAGTTCTCGTATTGACTCTCCTAGAATTGTTATCATTGAAATTTCTGAAAAAGGAAGGATGATTAGAGATGATTTGGTTCATTGAGTTTTAAAGTTTTATTCATGAAAAATTGTTCAATCAATCAAACATTAATACATAAGGCTCAGAAGTGGGGGAGTTATGAAGGCATCCAATTTGAAAAGCAAGGTATATATACCAATTTTGCTATTTCAATCTCTAGCATATATATAAAAAAATAAACTTTATAGAGATTTTCCTGTTTAACCGTGATCCATCGTCATATATTTTGGCAACATTAAAAAATGAAAGGCAACCTGGCATGTTTGTTTTTGCCAATTTAGAAGGAAACAAATTGAAAAAATTTCGACCCCTTTAAAAAAGCTTCCGACGGCCCTCATACAAGTCAGTTTGTACAAAACAAAACTGATTTTGAAGTGCAGCTTTCTGAAATCTTAAAGTTTACAAATGATGCTTTTGACTTCCACTTTGGAACAAATTGACTTTAGGCAATTCATTAAAAGAACAGAGATTTTGTGCAACATCTAATGCTATGGAATGATTCAATTTTTTTTTGTTCGTAAATACTTTGTAATTCCCATTTTTGTATATCTCACACCTATACTACTGAAATCCCATTTTGGTAACAGAGAATGAAATTCATAAATTCCTCAATCAAATTACACACATTCCAAAGATGTAAATTTGAAAAAACAGCTTTGAAATTTCCGTTTCTAACAGCAAGGTTTCGATAAAGAGGCCTTGATCAAAAATTTGCAGTTTGTGATCGAGCTAAGCAATAATTGGTGATTTTAACAGCGCATTAACAGCAGCATCATCCTCTCGGGAGCAAGTGTTTTGAAACTGGCAAATCCGCCTCTTTTTATCGACCCATAAGAAAAGAAAAGTTCTTACAAAGCAGGGTAGTAAAAAATAACTGAAATTAAATATCAAATTTCCTAAAAAAAATGAGTAGTAGAAACAAAGAGTGCGAGAAGCGGGAGTTAAATTGAGGGTTGAAATCTTATGAAGCACATACAGGAGAAGTATGAAATCTTAACAGTGCAATAGTCTTCTCATTTCACCTTTATTAGCTATCGTTTGATCTTTTTATTGATACCTAATTTTAGCCTAACAATATTTTCTCATTTCTAGTTATGAATTTTTGTTGTCTTTTTTGATCGATATAACAGGTAACTCATTAATAATCTGAAAAGCCTCGATTTCTTATGTTTAAGGTTGTTACTTCACAGGCAGAACTGTGTAAACACTGTTTTTGCTTTCAAGATTTTAACGTCTTCCAAAGAGTAAGTGACCGGAAGTTAATATGGCATCGATAGGATTTTTGTATGTAAACATCAGTGTTCTGTTGTTTAAAATTGCTTCTATACGATTAGGGATAGTTTGTTCGTTTGTAGGTTATTCTACTTTTATTGTACATTTTCTTCAGGCAATGTTTCAAGAATCATATGATTCTTTCATAAACCCCTCCTCACCAAGGGGTGGCAGAAGGGTTAAAACCCCAATTGAATTTCTTTGAAGCAATGAATTATTGTGTGTCTTCTGATGAGAAATAATTTGTGTTGTCACTTCGTATGGTGGTTGAAACACCTCATCTACTGAAAAAACGTGACAGATTTAAACCCTGACGTTGTACAGGAATGAACTAATACCAAGCATGTGTAACAGTGGAAAGGCGAATTTCTTGCTTTTCCAATTTGTGTTTCAGATTAGAAATAAAGTGTAAAACATATGCTGTCACTCTTAATAGTTCTGTAAGACTACTGTATCGAGCTATATTAATGACATCCAAGTTGAAGGGATTGATCTTCTTGGTTGTTGGTTCTTTTTGACTGGTTAGCAACATGATATGTGCACGATGTTATAAATTAACAACATGTAAGTTGTTGAAAGGAACATCAAGCTGCAAGATTGCCGATGGCTCGTAAAACCAAAGGTCATTTTATACAGAATGTGAAAGGTATAAAATGAACCCTTGGTTTTGGCATGCAATTCTGTCTTTAGTAGTAACTTTGTTCTCTTTGATAATGGGTAGATGAGGTAAACAATGTCCTTAGTTGCAGGAATTCATATACAGTTTTGATGACTCCACTTTTTAGTTGATCCTTTAAAATACCATTTTAAGTATTAAAGAGTTTGGCTTTTTCGCCAATTTTGTTTTTAGTTGTTATAACTGTTGAATTCACGGAAAGTAAGTATACGGGAGAGCGTTGTGATCCCAGTTTGAATCAGCTAAATTGAAGTGAAAACAAACGGACATATCCATGTGTATTTTTTGACGTTCTTGACAAACTTCGGAGGCTACTTGCACTCCATGATCATGTCTAACAATATGATACACCTACTGTGGTTTAAATATTTACATTATTCATAAACAAATTTACACAAGAATAGTTTTTATGAAAATAAAACAGAATCATAATGCTAAAATAACTTTAACGGCTTTGATTGGACAGTTAAGTACTGTAAATAGCCGCCGAAAGCTTGGCAAGAAATTCAAGAAATATACATTGACATGTCGAACCTCAATTAAAAAAAATCCTTTACATGAACCGTAGTTAAATTTAGTCTTTTCAAATATTCGAAATTTTCTGTTGCATAATTAATGAATTGGCCATTTAACAAATATCTGACAAACATCTTTTACATAACATTTTGCTCTCAAATCCGTTTGGTTTTTACATTGAAAGTTCATTTCAACAATATCGAGAATTTCAGTATTAATTTGAGAGCGAAAACAGAAACCTCGGCCGTGTTTATAGTTTTAAAATTTTCGTAACCCAGAGTAGTGTGGGAAGACAGAGAACCGCTGTCAAATGAAACTCTGAATATTGAAGACTATCATTGTAGACTGTGATCTGAGCTGTTTGTAGCAAAATAGGTTTTGAACGTGCGTTCACCAGACAACTATGGCTACTGTTAGGTTGGTTAGATTTATCATGAAATTATGTATCACTAGTTGATTTTTCACATAATGCTGAATGGTGTCGTTGCGAACATTTATAGCATTTTATTGAACTTGTTCTAATACTTGCCACACTTGCAATAACTTTAATGTTATTTGTAATAACTTTTGCCGACTTTGTATTAACGTTAACCTGCTACACTTTGTAATAATTTCATTTTCTAGATTCCTATACTTCAAAAATTTAAAAATAAAAGAAATCCAAGTGTAATCAAACCGTTCCCATGGCGTGTTTTCACTTTTGAAAAAAATGGGGAAAGTGGGATTCAAAAATGGAGAAGCTCTCAGTCAAAAATCTTCAGAAAATTTTCAGAACCTTGATTTTTCTAATTAAGTAAAAATGTTTTATGTGAAAAATGGTTGACATCATTTGCGAACAATCTCTTAAGCTTGGTTTCCAATAAAGAAATTTTATCGCGCGATTGTCGCACTACAGTCGTACTACAGTCTCACGAGGCAATGGAAACAAAATGGAATAAAATTTAGGTCCAAATGATGCGTCACCCCATCACCCGTATCGCTCACCCCAAAAAAACGTCAGTTATCCCTATTGGTTCTTGAGATATTTCCCCAAAAACATCGCGTTCGATTTGGGATGCAATGCAATGATTGCCCATGATCATAAAAAACTGACGTCAAATGATGCCACGTGCTTTTGGAATGATCGTGAAAAAAGTGTCTCTCGCCTCTACGTGGTTTTACGTGCTCATAAGAGGACGATGACCGTAAAAATTAAACAAATATATCACTCTCTAAAATAAAAGTGTGACACACGATCGCGTCATATATTTTGGCAACATTAAAAAATGAAAGGCAACCTGGCATGTTTGTTTTTGCCAATTTAGAAGGAAAAAAATTGAAAAAATTTCGACCCCTTTAATACAAGTCAGTTTGTACAAAACAAAACTGATTTTGAAGTGCAGCTTTCTGAAATCTTAAAGTTTACAAATGATGCTTTTTACTTCCACTTTTAACAACGTTGCACAAAGAGACAGCTAACAAGTTAACAACAAACTCTTGTCCAATTTGAAGTAATATTTTAAATTTTTTGCCAATCATTTGTAAACAAACCATGCGACATCGTGCAATAATTTTTTGTTATTGGAAACCAAGCTTTATCAAGCGTACGGTTCTGTAGAAAAAAGTCAAATATATGGAAATAACTCATGAAAAGTGAAATCCCCTTAAACTCTCGCCAACAATTAGCTTTACTATTCTTTAAATTTTCTCTTTCAATAAATTTTCTAAATTATCTACCACCATACAGTTTCTCTCTGCTACAAGAGCCACATAAATTCCATTTGTAATGCTGGATTTTAAACTCTTCAGCTAAACCTGAATGGTTTCCAAAAATACGCAAAAAATAATGGATATTTGCGATTATCAAATCATTATTTTCCTCTTTAGTAGCTCTATATGCGCATGAAAGATGGGTTCTTCCTTTTATCGTTCACAATTCGGCAATATGTTCTGATATGTTTCACAAATTTCACCGAGTGAATCCAGATTGTTTAATAGCAGTCATGAGAATCTTCTCCAAAATTACAATTGGAAGATTTAAAATGTTATTGTGTTCAAAATTATCTTCCACACCTTCAAGTGTGGACTGATTATGAGTTAAGGATAGTCTCTAACCATGTTCGGTTTTTATTACGGTTTTTATCTCAGAAACTTTCATTTTTCCCCTATAAGACTTTAGATTTTCTGAAAGCTAAACAAATTCTCTACCTATCTACCTATCTATCACATTAATTTTAATAAAAAACTGCAAATTCGAATTTGACTTTTCTTGAGCTATTCGAGGTAAAAGTCCCTTCAGCCTCATCTGTTTCTTGTGAAACGTGATCCTCATTATATCACTAATAATCACTAAGGTTTTTTTTATATTTTTTGACCAAATGGGTTGGAGACTATCCTTAAGGGATCATCGAGTTCAATCTACACATTTTGAACGTCATCAAGTGCAGAGTTGCATACTGCTTCATCTTAATCCGATTCTACATGAATTCATTAACAGTATTTAGGATAAGGTAACGATTACCTTGTTCTTTAGACAAATGCCTTAATGTTATGAGCCCATTAGTCTTCAGTTCTTAATATACTTAATATACTCTAATATACTCTACCAAGTGTTGACAACAACCTTATTTCAACATTATATTAATTTGAAGCACCTCTTAATTCATCGCCAAAAGTTCCATCGACATCAATCTTTTCTATATCGCAAGGCTCTGTAACAAAACAGTGATAACATATTTCATCATTGTTGCTTCTCCGTAAATAATCAGTAATTTCTTTACGCAATGTTTCAAGTGATTTGTAAATCTCAAATGACCTAAGTGCATAGGCAATTGCACTAAATTGGCAACTTCCATCTGATTTAGGGTCTAATTCAATAGAGTGCCTCAATTCGCAAAATATCAAATCTTCTGGAGAAAGTAGTATCAGCTATTTTTCTCTTTAATCCTTAAGCCATTTTTATCATTACTTGCAACCTTATGAGTTTTCCCTTTTTGGGATTTTCTCCACAGAAAACGAAAAACACTGGTTTGGATGTTACTGATTGAAACGTTATGATGTACTGCACACTTAAAAACTAGCGAGAATTCACACCACAAATCTGGTTTCTCATTTCGGTAGTTTCATATCAAGACATATTAAAACTTATTAAAATCAAAAACATTATAAACATAAATATAACATATTAAAACACGTCATAAAGTATTCGACAATATTTTCAATGTACTTAACCATTCAATAGGGATAAGATGTTCTGACGCAATTTGTAATAGAATCAACGCAATTTGTAATACTCAATTCTACCTAAATTAGTAAGGACTAGCCGCCAAGGCGGCGTCGCTCGCCGCCCATGTGCACCTGCTCTGTGTGTCACCCCGGAGACCCCCATAAACCTCATATTTCCTGAAAAACGGCTCGTACAACTTGTGTTCAGCCAGAGGCAGATTCGAAATCAAATATCAAATATCAGTTTAAACAATGGTTCCAAAAAACCCCAAATTTCATGATGTGTTACTTATTTATTTTTTAAAACAATCGCTGATCAGTACAACAATACACTCAAAACGTATTAACTTTTGTTTTAAAAAAGTTACGCCCTCTAACATGGGTGCTATCAAACGTAAGGGGGAAATGGTTTCTCTTCTTAAAAAGATCACACGGGAGGAGAGAAAAAAAGGCACGTGCTAAATGAATAAAGTGAATAAAAAAAACGTTCGATCTGATATAACATAAAAAGATTAAAAGAAATCGATTAAAACAAATTAAGACAACTATTATGACAAAAGCAAAAAAAAAATATTTTGTTTTATGATACTCTTTTTTTACCTATAGGTTTTTAAACATTTTGATTGCTCGAAAAAAAGTTCACCCGTCTCAGACAGTCAGGCAAGGATACGTTTGGATACACTGGCAAACCGAACATGCTACCACGTTCTGCCACGGCTGCTTTTTGTCCAAAATGTTTTATCAATTAGTTTCTTTTGTATTTAGTTTTCAAAGCCAAGTCAACGTGGAATATAAAACTAACAAAATAATAAAAACGAAACGTTATTCCTATTAGTTCATCAGCCAAAAAAAGTCACGTTCGATTGGGGTTGCAATGTATTTGCTTCGAACTCACGTCGCACACAAAAAAAGAAATAATTTCGCACACAACTCAAGCTACCATTTTGCGTGACTTACAAACAAACAGACAGACAGACAGAGAATCGGCTATTAACTAGCCGCCAAGGCGGCGTCGCTCGCCGCCGATGTTCACATGCTCTGTATCACTGTATCAATAAACGTCAAATTTCCTTATAAACGGCTCGTACAACTTGTGTTCAACCAGAAGCATATTCGAAGTCACAACCTCTGATAAAACCAATCTTTTATCAGTGTAACAATACACTCAAAATGTAGAGAGAGAAAACTTCAACTTTTTATTAGCTTTTGTTTTAAAAAAGTTACGCACTTTAACATGGGTGCTATCAAACGTAAGGGGGAAATAGTTTCTCTTCTTAAAAACATCACGACGGAGGAGAGAAAAAAGGCACGTGCTAAATGAATAAATAGAATAAAAAACGTTCGATCAGAACGCTTAACAATTAAAAGAAGAAATTAATTTGTTAAAAGAAAATTTGTTAAAAAAAAACACATTTTGTTTTGATATAATACTCTTTTTTTACCTATCGGTTTTTAAACATTTTGATTGCTCAAAAAAAAAACTCACCCGTCTCAGACAGTCAGGCAAGAGATAGTGGCAAATCGCACATGCTGCCACGTTCTGCCACTGCTGCTTTTTGTCCAAAATGTTTAATCAGTTAGATTCTTTGTATTTAGTTGATGTACTGTTTTCAAAGCCAAGTCAACGTGGAATATAAAACTAACAATAATAATAAAAACAAAACGTTATTCCTATTAGTTCATCAGCCAAAAAAAGTCACGTTCGATTGGGGTTGCAATGTATTTGCTTCGAACTCACGTCGCACACAAAAAAAGAAATAATTTCGCTCACAACTCAATCTACCATTTTGCGTGACAGACAAACAAACAGACAAACAGAGAATCGGCTATTAATATATAGACTAGCCGCCAAGGCGGCGTCGCTCGCCGCCCATGTCCACCTGCTCTGTATCACTGTATCAATAAACGTCAAATTTCCTTATAAACGGCTCGTACAACCAGAAGCAGATTCGAAGTCACAACCTCTGGTAAAACCAATCTTTTATCAGTGTAACAATACACTCAAAACGTATAGAGAGAAAACTTCAACTTTTTATTAACTTTTGTTTAAAAAAAGTTACGCGCTCTACATGGGTGCTATCAAACGTAAGGGGAAAATGGATTCTCTTCTTAAAAAGATCACACGGGAGGAGAGAAGAAAAGGCACGTGCTAAATGAATCAAGTGAATAAAAAAACGTTCGATCTGATATAAAATAAAATAGATTAAAAGAAATCGATTAAAGACAACTATTATGACAAAAGCAAAAAAAAATATTTTGTTTTATGATATTTTTTTTTACCTATAGGTTTTTAAACATTTTCATTACTCGAAAAAAAAGTTCACCCGTCTCAGACAGTCAGGCAAGGATACGTTAGGATACACTGGCAAACCGAGATGCTACCACGTTCTCCCACGGCTGCTTTTTGTCCAAAATGTTTTATCAGTTAGTTTCTTTGTATTTAGTTGATGTATTGTTTTCAAAGCCAAGTGAACGTGGAATATAAAACTAACAAAATAATAAAAACGAAACGTTATTCCTATTAGTTCATCAGCCAAAAAAAGTCACGTTCGATTGGGGTTGCAATGTATTTGCTTCGAACCCACGTCGCACACAAAAAAAGAAATAATTTCGCTCACAACTCAATCTACCATTTTGCGTGACTTACAAACAAACAAACAAACGCACAAACAAACAAACAAACAGAGAATCGGCTATTAATATATAGATATAGATATAGACAACATTTTTATGTGAGTATCATGTTGATGGTGTACAGACACTATATGTCACAATCGACCCTATCGACCCTATATGTAGAGAGTTTAGTACCTTGAAATTCTGTTATATATACTTACGAAATCCAAAAAGAGTCCTTTTTAGGCTTTTTCAAGTACGTTTATGGTTTTGGCAAGAAAAGTGATACAAAAATAATAAGGTTTAGTGTTTGAGGACATAATAGTCTTCCTTTTGTAGAGTCTATTACATCTCAAAACTACGGAAGATTCTGACTGAGCAACATCGTCAAAAAAGTCACTGCGGTGAAGTGCATATTCACTGAAATGATTCGTATATTTTTATGCCTTCCTATGGAAATGTACTCTTTCACAGTGATTTTCTAATAAATCTTCCTGGTTCGTTGTTCTTAAGAAGTCAACGTTAAAATTTAATCGAACTTTAAGTTTTTAATTGTGAAGTTCATTTTATTGATTTTGTGAAATTCATGTTGACCATGATAAGCATTTCCTGAACTTTAAGCGGTTCAAGCATTTTTAATATTGAAAACAAAGTTAGACAGTGTTGAAAGTGTTTACACTTTTAGAAAGGTCAATAGTTATTATTGTTATTTACAAATGTTTACCCAGGATAGGCTCTTCAGTTCCTTAAGGTACTGTTATCAATGAGGGCCCTTCGAAGGTGGTCCTAGAGTATTTAAAGCCCCCATTCGGGCTACGGAAGCTGTATTAGCAGCAGCCGCTCTGAGTGCTAAGCAGAGAGGAGTGATTCACAATGTTATAGTCGCTGGCATGACTCGGTGGAGGATTGAACCCGCGACCTCCCGAGCAGGAAGCAAGCAATCTACCACAAGGCTACCAGTGGGGTGATAGATAAAAAAAGTATAACCAGTACAATAAAGCTTTTTACATTTATTTTTGTGGATAAACTCAGAGTTTGAATGTGTAACTTAACGATAATGAACTTTTATAAATGTCGTGAGAAATCACTTGTTTATCACTTTCGTTTACTATTTTGATATAATGCTGACATCAGCAAGTAAGTAAGAGTGACAGTGGCGGATCTAGACGTATATCGAAATTTGTGTAAGAGAGTGTTAGCAATCTAACCATAAAAGAAAAGCGTTCAAATAATCCCATTGGTAATATAAATTCAATTCACAAATTATGTAATGCTCTCCTACACAAATTGAGTGACACAAAATTACTGACTTAACAGTCACTGGCGAGGTCTTTCGTGCTAATTGAAAATCTTATCTCCCAGTGAGTAAAATCATAAAGTCACTACAGTGAAGAACATTTTCATTGAAAAAGTGTGCAGATCTCCATAGAATTGCACTCCTTCGCAGTTATCTTTACCAAATTAGCGCAACGGGCTTATTCTCATTGTGACATGTCGAGTTTTTTGAAATATTTGTAAGCACCTGTTTGTTTTACAAATATGTAAACAATCTTAAATTCCTGTACTTAAGGAGATACGACATGGGTCATGCAGTTTTCTGAATAAGTGCACTCGCTAAGTTCAATTTGAAGGGAAGAAAAATTAACAGGAAAACGACTGGACGACCTTGCTTCACTGAGAAACTTTAATTAACTTAAGCAACTGCATAAAGTATAGTTTTTGTTGTTATATTAATTTCTAAAACTGTTAATGGCGTCTCGAGTCCACATCTAAAATCTAACTGGGCCAATGTTATTTTGACGTCGAATCAACTTCATGCTATGTTAACTACACAGAACTGGCTTTTATGCTGGTAACAACTTGATATTGTTACAGTGTGACTTTCACTTAAACAACTTGAACACCTTAAATCATTTAGATTGTCATGGAACAACGGAACATATTTTAATGAGGCTAGTATAGATAAATGAGCCGGAAGTGCAACATGTAAACGTGTATTCGGAAGTGTTGAAGCGTTGACATCACTTCACTACGTCACCACAAATCATTCTTAGTAAATTTAACTAAACACGAAGATAAACATAAATTCCTTCTGTATACAATTGGTTCAAAATGTTTGTTTTTTACATAGCTAATACTAAAAAAATATTGCATAAAAGATAACTGTTTTATCGATGTCATAGCTAAAATGATTATGAGTTATTGACGGATCTTGCGGTTAAATAGAAAACCAAAGTCATCACATATTGTTGACAGTGAAATGGGAAAAAAAACTAATGGCAAATAGTTATTTATTTTTATATGAAAATGTTTTTCTTGGTGAAGGCATTTAATCAATTCAGACCTTTTGAGTCCTGAAAAGAATTTTACGAAGTTGGTCAACCACTATCAAATGATAAAACGGCGTTAATATCAAGATAATGGTTTGGATAAATTCCAAGGATTATAGGTTTGAGCGTTGATTGTTATCATTCATGAAAGTATTGGTTTTTACCGTCAAACTTTCATAGTTTGAAAAACGTGTGTCAATATTTCATTATATGTAGCTACTACAGTTAGGGATTGTTCACAAATGACGTCAACGGCGCGGCTCAAAAATCTTGAAAAAATGGTTGACGTCATTTGTGAACATTCCCTTATCATAAATTGTGTTTAGTTTTTAGAGGGCCAAGGTATCCTCTGCCTTTTTTCTTATTACCCAAAGAGAATTTATAACAATTAACTACATACATTGTAACTTTTGACTTCAGTTAAGAGATAGAAGACATCACAAGAACAATATTGGTTTCATCAATATTAGGTTGGTTTACTTACTTTTCATTTCTAGATATCCTAAACATGAATGGCATACTGTGGCCAGTCACACTAACCATATCCATTGTTGGAATTATTTGCAACACCTTATCAATTCTTGTCTGGGTGAAAATGGGATTTAAAAGAAGGATGAGAGAAAGTCTTACCGGAGTTTTAGCTTACTTCATACTTCTTCCACTTGTCGATAACTTTGTGTTGTTGTTGTTCATATCAACTGAGACATTGGTAGTTGCAATACCAAAGCTGCAAAATAACAAAGTATATGCTTTCTTTTACTGTTATATTGGACATCCGCTATTCTTTTTCTTTGTTTATGCCAGTGGCTTTTTGGTTGTCAGTTTGACACTGCAACGGGTTCAAGTAGTGTTATCACCGATGAAGAAATTGAAAAACAATCTGGTGTTACAAACAAAAATTTTCGTATGTCTTGCATTTTTAATCAGTTTCATATTGAATATCAGTTCGTTTTTTGCGTACAATCTTGAAGAAAGTACTAGTTTCATGAACGTCACAAATCATATCCAACAAAACGATGACAGAAATAATTCCACTTTCCATAGTTACAATATGACTTTGAAACATTATCACATAGGAAAATTACATATGAAACACAGGGAAGTTATATTCATCGTTAGATGCATTTTTGCTACTGGCGTACCATGCCTCTTCATGTTTCTTGGGAATATAGCAATCTACGTTAACCATCTCAGGGTTTCAAAGACAGCAATTGTGAAACAACGAACAATGTGTAAAGCACCCAATAAAGACGATGACAACTCCACTCAGAAAAGTATATTTCGGACACTGTTTCTCATAACATGTTCCACCTTTGGCTTTTGGCTTTTACGCTGTATAAACGGTTGTATGCAGTATATAAATCATACAGACAGTGTAGTCGACAATCAACACGTGGCTTTACAGAATTTCGGCATTACTATTGGAGCATCTCTTAACTTTTTTATTTACTTAGCAGGAAAACGCTTCCGAATTCAACTGAAAGAATTTGTTACAAATTGCAAATGTGCTTGATTCATACTTCAGAAAAACTACTGCATCTTACGAAATTCCAAGTCGATCCAACACTTCACGAAGAACAGTAAAGTAGTTCAAACTCAAAGGTGTTACACCACTATCAATGAGGGTAGTATATTCCGAACACTGCTGCTTATAACAACTTCTACCTTCGTCTTTTGGCTTTTACGCTGTATAAACGGTTGTATACATTATATAAATCATACGGACACTGTAGTCGATAATACCTATGTTGCTTAACAGAAAGTTCGGAGTTGCTTCGGTGCATCTTTGAAGTTGTTGTTTTATTATTTAACAGGTAAAAGTTATCGAAGCCATCTATATACAATTGCCTGAACGTCTTGGAGAGAAGATAAGTACACTGGAAAGAAACGTCTTTGTAAGAATGTTATGACAGTGTAGCATTTAGTGTTTTTTTGATAAATGTCAGAAAAAAACAAAACAATAACCATGTTTCTGTTGAAAATCACGTTCTTAAATTGTTATATAATTGTTATCTTTATTGAATATTTATTTACAGGATGTTTAATACATAGAGAGTGTTTCAGAATATTTCCAAAGCTGTTTTTTTCCATAAGTATGCCAATTTCAAAATAGTTTTTCGCCTTAATAGAAAGCCTTTTCAACATCTTTCCATTTATATTTTGGTGGGAAAAAAATAATGCGGCTTTTGAAAAAAAAACAAGATTCGCAAAAATGCGACTAAATTTTTGTCAATAATATCAATAAACATTGATAATCATGAGAAAAATGTGTGATAAAATAATTACAGTATAACTACCATCAACCTGATACTCAGATAAAAATGCTGTCCTTACTAAAGTACGTTTCAAGTGAACTTGCACAGTTTTTATAAATGCTTGGCAAATTTGAAGGTTATGAGATATTTCAAAAATTCTTTTTGCGCTGTGTCGAACTTAAGCACTTTTTCATGATAAAATTTGGAAGAATAATGAAAATGGAAGAAGAAAAACGAAGATGAAAAAACGAGCTTTTTATAGAAAAGAGCAAAAGAGCTCAGGTTTTTGTGAGCCTAACTTCAATCTTTGATCGTTCAAAAGGCAAAATAATTTTACAAAAAAGTAGCTAAAATATAATCCCTTAAAGTCATTTAGGGGCTGATTACATGATCCCGGTTAGCCGGGACGAAATTTCATCCCTCCTTGCCGAGGTCTTGGCATCCTGGTCAAATCATCATAAATTTCCCATCGCGATTACATGATAAAATTTTCATCCCGCCTAACCGAGATCTCGGCTATTAAGCTGAACCGCGGCTATAAAAGTGAACGAAAAGGAGAAGGAGGAGAAGGAAAATGCCGGCTTTAACATATATTTCGCCCTATGGGGAAATATATAACAAGATTCGCAAAAATGCGACTATATATTTCCCCTAAGTTACGAAAATTTTGTCAATTATTGTACGCATTGATAACCATAAGAAAAATGTATCATTAAATAATTACAATGATATAATTCATAAGCCTGAATCTCAGATAAAAATGTCCACAGCGTAGAATTGAATCTAATAGCAGAAAAGAACTTATTTTGAACTGATTCTGAAATGAAGATGTTCTTACAATTTTTGCGAAGAAGTTAAAAAGTGACTGTGAAGTTACTATGGGCACAGGTAAAAACTATGACTGAAATTACATTGTGTAAAGCAATTCTGTCATAATAAATCTTTATTCTTGCTGACTCTTGACAAGTTCCTTATCCTTTATGCCATAAAATCAAAGGAAACAATGTAATTCAAAATAACAATTGCTTTTTGTAATTCGGATAAAACTTAAACATACAATCCAATTTGTATACAGGTCTACAAAAGAAGAAAAGAAATGCCAACACTACTAATATATAATTGCCCCCGCAGCGAGCGTAAGCGAGCGAGGAGGCATAGTAGTTTCACGAGATAGGCGAATGTCAGTTTCCGATTTTGTTCATCATCATCATCATCATCATCATCTTCATCCTCCAACTTTTCGTGTTGACGTTACACGGTGGTATAGAATTATTAGCTGACTTTGCTTTTTTTTCCCGTTTCAAAGCATGGTACTGTAGGTGGAATGTTTTTTCGTATCTCTTTCCTAACTTATTATTATTTATACTATGTTATTTAGGAAGTTCGTATGATAAAATTGTTAAGACATTTTTCATATTACTTTTGTGTTGTTTTAGTGCAGTGAACGCCTAGGATTTTGAAGCACAGCTTGAAATCTGAAATTTTGCCAACAACATTTTATTTTTGTATATATGTTTTAGCTCAAATCTTTCATTCGATAAATTTTATTCAATGCATTGATTTTTGGCGGATCTTGCCTTAAAAAGATTTTAATTGGATATCTGTGTATGCAAGAAAGCCTACAAATTGTCGTTCTTCGTGTTTTCCTTCTTTTTTCTGTCCTCCAAACCTGGTGTGATCATGATCAATAAAACCTTCTTATATTTTTTTCTTGTTTTTTATGTGAACTTTGGCTATTTCTTGTTTCGAATCAAAGTTTGAAAAGCAGTTTTCTAATGGATTTTTCGCTTTAATTTTTTTTAAAAAAAAATTTTTTTTTCTTTCTTTTGGTTCTTACAGAATTTCTTTAACAAATGTTTATCTTATTTTGATTATAAAATACGTATCCATGGTTTCAGTTCACACATTTCTTTTGTTTGTAGCCAATACTTTCTGATATTACTTGTTAAGCCTTAATTACACTTTTTGAAAGGTATAAATTAGCATCAGTGTGACATATGACTAAGACATAACAAAAAGTAACAAAGTTTTTCTTTGTTTTTGTTTCCGTTGTATAGCTTGCAATGTATAGCTTGCTGTGTGTACAAATTGGAATGCTTGAGCGCGGGGGCATTTTTAGCTAAAGCTACATGCTAGTATTAAAAATACTTTGAGATAGACATAGATACAGAGATAGACATACATACAAACAAATAACTATCAAAGGCAATCAGAACCCAATCTCTGCTAACAAAATATTACGTGTAAAGAAGGAAGAGTATTTTCAAAAAAAAGAAGGGCTTAAAATGACAATTTATAAAATTAAATTCAAGTACACCCTTTCTTTATCAGAACTAGTAAAATCTGGCTGGCTGTTCTTATTTTTGAGGCTTTTCCAGCCTGAATATGAAAATAATAAACTTCGAAACTATTTACGACTGCTCGAGAAAAAATTCACATCCTGAACAGTTCTTATTTTACACAAAAATTCAGGCTCAAGCTGTTCTTGATTTTTGGAACAGTGACTTGAGTCACAGGTTGTTCTCAATGTTGTTCTTATTTTTGGCTAAATCTGAGGCTTGTGTTCTTATAAAACTGTTCTTACAAAACAAAGCATATATATATTCAGAATAAACATGTCTTTTTCAAAAAAATATGTTCACACATTATTTATTAGGTGATAAAGAGATCTTTAGTTTAAATCCCAAATGAAAAAAACAGATTTCGGTTGTGAAAATATAAATTTGTAAGAAATAATACTACATAGCTGAAAAGTAGAAGTTTGTATCCTGGCTTGATTTAGTTTACAGACTGTTATTTATTAGAATGTGTTTTGATGCACATTCGTTGTTCATAAGGTGTATATATAATATCAAAACAGTATATACGTGATCATGGAATTCTTTCATAGTAAACTGTTTCTGTTGTTAGGTTGAACGACTAGGTATCCAGGAAACACACTTGTTTTTTCTAAGGTATTATACGTAATTGGTTTTCTAAACTTCTTTTGGCATATACAACATCACGTTTCCACATGCAGTTTTTGGTTTGATGTTGTTCTCCACAAAGAAGAAAGGGTTTCCTTCTTTATCATGATGATTGTGTGCATGTTTTCATAAAAATAAATCTTCAGCCTGGCTTTTTAATAATGAATTTTCGCCTTTGCACTGAAATCACAGCTTCAATGCTTTCCAAGCATTTAATTACCAATCATTGTATAGGTATAGATACATTGTTATCAGCAAAACCAAACAAAACATCCATGACATTGATATCACGTTTTTTCTCTGTTTTCACATGTCCATTCAAAATGTTTTTACAAAACTTTTTAGCACAACACTTAAACAATTTATTTCCATCATTTAACGTTTCGAATCATCTCAAAAAAGCTAGCAGAAAGCAAAAATCTTCTACTGTCTAACTGCACTGACTAAAAAAAGATGGCGTACAACATTACTGAAAACTAGCCTCTATTCTTATCTACCTTAGCAACAATCATTCACAAAAATTATTGAGACACCCTTATTTAAACTGAAAAACCTAAAAATCATATGTCAAGGCACCCCCTCCCCCACAATTCAATGTTGAAGAGGTTTTCCACACAAGTCATGGAGGCATGTGGATGGCTTTAAACAAATACAACATTGAATTGTGGGGGAGGGGGAGGCTGTCTCATAATTTTTGTGGGGGATTGTATCTATCTCTGTCACAGTTTTTCGTCGTTTTCGGAAAGTCCGTTCGGATTTCGGATTGTTTGTTTATTCAGAATAGTTAATGACTGACCTATGCTAGGAATTTAGGACAGGTTTGACTAAAATTGGGCAATTTAGACAAGGTGCTGATTTCAAATTTGACAATCACTTTGTCAGAATTGACCAAAATTGGACAATTTGGGCCAAATTTGGACCAAATTTCGAAAGTTCTTCAAATTTCATGAAATTTTGCATAGATTACATTTGAAAGGTGCTGATTTCGAATTTGACAGTCATTTTATCAGATTTGACTAAAATTGGACAATTTGGGCTAAATTTGGACCAAATTTCAGAAAATCTTTAATTTTCATGAATAAACATCACGCGCAAGATATTGGTGAACTGTTTTTCTGGCCCCAAAACATCATAGTGAATTGCAAAGCTGTCAAGATTAAGTTAATAAATAAATTAAAGAAGGGAGTAATTTGATGAATTCCAGACTGTATCTAATTATTAGTCAGTGTACAAGTCATTCAGATATCTTGAAAACTAGCCTAAAGCAATTTTCTCAAGGGCTGATGCGGAAATTATTCAAGCCTAATGGCTTCTAGTTATACTTACTTTCAACATTATGTTAAAAATCAACCGGTTTTGGCTGTTCATAATCATTTTCGTGAGTCAGGATTGATGACTAACCCACCAAACGGAGTTGCTGACATTGAATGGAAGTGGAGGGAAAATGAAAGCGGACATGTTCACGTATCCCATATTTCATGGAACATGGTCATTGTATGTAGTGCTTATTTATTTAAACAATGCTTGTTCAGAATTTTCTCAGCTTCTAACAACACTTAATTGTAAATAAAGAAGAAACAAAAGTGCAGCACTTGCTTAACGATATGTTTAAAACACTTAATTTTCATTTCTTAAGCAAAAAAATACATATAAAACTGGAAACAAACTGATCATACCTAACAAATTAATCTAGAAAAATTTCTTTAATGAATCTTCTGCAAATCTATATATTAATAGCCGATTCTCCGTCTGTTTGTCTGTTTGTTTGTTTGTAAGTCACGCAAAATGGTAGATTGAGTTGTGAGCGAAATTATTCTTTTTTTGTGTGCGACGTGAGTTCGAAACAATTACATTGAAACCCCAATCGAACGTGGCTTTTTTTGGCTGGTGAACCGATAGGAATAACGTTTTGTTTTTATTATTATTGTTAGTTTTATATTCCAAGGACCACCGTTGACTTGGCTTTGAAAACAATACATCAACTAAATACAAAGAAACTAACTGATTAAACATTTTGGACAAAAAGCAGCAGTGGCAGAACGTGGCAGCATGTTCGGTTTGCCAGTGTATCCCAACGCTTGCCTGACTGTCTGAGACGGGTGAACTTTTTTTTCGAGCATTCAAAATGTTTAAAAACCGATAGGTAAAAAACAAACATGAAATAAAATATTTTTTTGCTGCCTTGGCGGCTAGTCTATATATTAATAGCCGATTCTCCGTTTGTTTGTTTGTTTGTTTGTTTGTTCGTTTGTTTGTTTGTAAGTCACGCAAAATGGTAGATGTGAACTGCGAAAGAGAGTCAGCAATGTAAGATCACACATAAATTATTTCTCTTCTTGTGCGCGACGTCAGTGTGAAACCATTGTATTGAGACCCTAATCGAATGCGACGTTTAGGGAAAATTATCTCCGTAACCAATAGGGATAACTGACGTTTTTTGTGGTCTGCGATACAGGCGATAGGGTGACGAGAAATTTGGGTCTAATTTTTTTAGGGGACGGGTCTATGACGTCATCAAAATTTTTGATCAACAATATCTTCGTTACGGTTGGACGTAGCAAAACGATCCCATACATTCTTTTGATCAGTTTTTCGAGCTCTACAACATGGGCACACTTATCATTGCGAATTCCTTAATTTTATTTTTCGTGAACTCAACGCAGGCTGAACATGGGCGGCTAGTCTTTATATTAATAGCCGATTCTCCGTCTGTCTGTTTGTTTGTTTGTTTGTTTGTTTTTTTTTTTGTTTTTTTTTGGGTTTTTTTATTGCTCAAATTTCGGAACGGAAGTTATTTTCTGTAAAATATAATACAAAGTGTCAATTTACATATACAAAACATTTTGGACAAGAAATAAACTCGATTGACTCGATTTGTACTTGAAGCTTTGATTTAGATTCTTGAATATGTATTTCTGTCGGAGATTTCTTTCAATTCTCCAATCGGAACGTAGTTCGGTCTTGATCGTGAGCCACGGATGCACACAGTAGCGGTTCTTATTAAACTGAACATGATTTTCCGCTTCACCCATCCTGCAGTGTCACTAAAATTTACGTTATGTTTATCAGCAATTAGCTCAGCTAAACGGCTGAAGAATCGTTTGGTTTCTTTACTCATTCCACCATTGGACGAGAAGACCAAGGGGGTAAACGTGCCTAGTTCTTTGTTTTGAACTTTCTCGTTATATAGCTTCTTCTTGAGCTTTTCCATCGATCTGAATAAAGTTTGAAGCGATTGATTTCGATAGCTCGGAGCGAAGGGATAGAAAACCCTGACGTCAACAAATGCTCGTTGCATGCGTTGCCAAAAGCCTCTTGCACTCACATCGGCCCTGCATTGCTCATTTTCATCATCGTTGCTGTTTTGTAGCAACGGTTCTTTCTGCACGTCCTTGCAGACTGTCGAGAGGATGTCAGCAGTGATGTCTCGAAGCTCATTATGCCTCAATGTGATGAAGCCTCCTACTTTGCACGTAAGTGCATGGTTGATGTTGTAACTTCCTCCACAAATACATTCTGTTGGCATGAAGCGTGGTGTCCATCCGTACCGAAGAAAAACAGCATCAAAGAATTCTCTCTTTGTCAGGTTAAAGCCTTCACTTTTAAGGGGAGCGATGACAACCAAATTGAAGCATCTGATTGTGCGATGTCATTCGCTTTAATTTCCGTTGAGTTCATGGTGTTCCGCAAAGAAGTTAATAGACTGGTATAATAATCTCGCGTTAATCGTTTTGTAGACTGTGGTTGGTCTGAATCTTCAGTGTGAGTTTTATCGTTTTGGTGTATTACCTCATTTGAAAGCTTTTGCGTGAACATCAAAGATGTTTCAAACTCGAAGTTCGATGTTTTTGTCAGGTCCACGATACCCATCCCTCCGAGTTTAACTGGAAGGAAAAGTAGTGAACGTTCCAGATCGTTACAGCTTCTCCCGTCACACAATGCAGGTATAAGTTTCTGTCTTATAACATATTCAACTGGTTTTAGCTCTCCTTCGATAGAAGGGATAGTCCGAATCAAATAGTTGAACTTATGTTTGAAGCCAGAGACAAACGCGGTGTAGGCTGCTTGCGGGAACTGCTTGGATATTTCTGATAATAGATTCAACTGCTTGACCCATCCATCAACTTTTTCTTTCACGTATGCATTCCTATATGAAATATTACCGATAGCGGCACCCAGATGTTTGTGGCCGTCCGAGGTAACGTTGATTTTTGTTTCTTTAAACATTAATCTGGCCAGTTCGAGCTTGTCAGGTTTTACAATTAACCAGGATTTTGCTGGTTTCGGGTAGTAGCCAACCTTCGGTGTAATTGATTCGAGGACATTCCACCACATCAAAACTCCTTTTAGTGTTCCAAGAGCGCCAATATCATCTGCATATGCTCCTTGTTTCGTGTCATTTGATGACACGTTGTCAAGGAGAGGTATTAGACCAAGTGCATATAAGGGCATTGCAGATGGGTCTTCTTGCGTGGTACCTTCTTCGGATGTTATTTCCACTTTGCTACCTGCTACAAACAGGCGAGCATGTTGCTGATAGCAGTTGTTTGCGTATGTTGAAATCAGCGGACATACAATGTTGAGGTTGTGGAGCATCACTTTTCTATTGATTCTATTAAAAGCATTATCAGCATCAACTAAGAGAACCGCATCACTGTCATCTTCTTCATAGATGGAACGAAAAGCATGCACCAGCGCCTCACAGCCAGATTTTTGACCTGCACATAGCTGTAGAGGACCAGCACTTTTCAAAATGTGTTCCTTGAAGGTTCGCATGACAGCTCTTCCGATAATTCTGCGAAGAACCTCTCCAATCCCTATTGGTCGTACACCAGGGTTTTTGTCCTGAGGAATGAGACGGCAAGCTAGAAAAGGTTCGAGCGATCCATCAGCATGACAATGCTTATCTAAGCAAAGTTTCCTGGTCATTTCAGCCACAGAATTGCATAAATTTTCATTCCTGTTTCCAAATGATGCAGATGTTAATATCCGTCTCCACCCATCAGCATCTAGGTGCGAGGGTCCAGCAGCCCCTTGTACATCTCTGGCGATTTTCCGAATCAAATTACCGTCAATAGCCTCGTAAGCATATTCACCGAATTCTTGCATAGGTCCTTCTAGGAGAAGATCTTCATATAAGATCTTCATAATAGTTTGTTTGTTTGTTTGTTTGTAAGTCACGCAAAATGGTAGATGTGAACTGCGAAAGAGAGTCAGCAACGTAAGATCACACATAAATTATTTCTCTTCTTGTGTGCGACGTCAGTGTGAAACCATTGTATTGAGATCCTAATCGAATGCGACATTTAGGGCAAATTATCTCGGTAACCAATAGGGATAACTGACGTTTTATGGGGTCCGCGATACAGGTTATGGGGTAACGAAAAAATTTAGGCCAAATGTTTTTTGCGACTGGTGTGTGACGTCATCAAAATCTTTGATCGACGATATCTCTGTAACGGTGCGTCATAGACATATGATCCCATACATTTTCTGGCTCAGAATTTCGAGCTCTACAAGATGGCAACACTTTCTATTGTCAATTCCTTAATTCCATATTTCGTGAACACTTTGGGCGGTGACACAACGCAGGCTGAACATGAGCGGCGAGCGACCCCGCCTTGGCGGCTAGTCTATATATTAACAGCCGATTCTCCGTTTGTTTGTTTGTTTGTTTGTTTGTTTGTTTGTTTGTGTGTCTGTCACGCAAAATGGTAGATTGAGTTGTGAGAGTAAATACTTTATTTTATTTTGCGCGATATTGGCCATGGGGTGACGAAAAAGTTGGGGCAAAATTTTTGGAGACGAGGGTTCTATGACGTCATTAAAATCTTTGATGGACGATATCTCTGAAACGGTTGGTCGTAGCGAAACGATCCCATACATTCTTTTGATCAGTTTTTCGAGCTCTACAACATGGGTGCACTCTTCTTTGCCAATTCCTAAACTTTATTTTTCCTGAACTCTACACAGGCTGGACATGGGCGGCGAGCGACGCCGCCTTGGAGGCTAGTCTATATATTAATAGCCGATTCTCTGTCTGTTTGTTTGTTTGTTTGTTTGTTTGTTTGTAAGTCACGCAAAATGGTAGATTAAGTTGTGAGCGAAATTATTTCTTTTTTTGTGTGCGACGTGAGTTCGAAGCAAATGCATTGCAACCCCAATCGAACGTGACTTTTTTTGGCTGATGAACTAATAGGAATAACGTTTTGTTTTTATCATTATTGTTAGTTTTATATTCCACGTTGACTTGGCTTTGAAAACAGTACATCAACTAAATACAAAGAAACTAACTGATTAAACATTTCGGACAAAAAGCAGCAGTGGCAGAACGTGGCAGCATATGTTCGGTTTGCCACTAACTCTTGCCTGACTGTCTGAGACGGGTGAACTTTTTTTTTGAGCAATCAAAATGTTTAAAAACCGATAGGTAAAAAAAGAGTATCATATCAAAACAAAATTTTTATTTTTTTTTTATTATTGCTTTTCTTTTAATAAATTAATTTCTTCTTTTAATTGTTAAGCGTTCTGATCGAACGTTTTTTTATTGGATTTATTCATTTAGCACGTGCCTTTTTTTCTCTCCTCCCGTGTGATCTTTTTAAAAAGAGAAACCATTTCCCCCTTATGTTTGATAGCACCCATGTTAGAGCGCGTAACTTTTTTAAAACAAAAGTTAATAACAAGTTGAAATTTTCTCTCTATACGTTTTAAGTGTATTGTTACACTGAGAAAAGATTGGTTTTACCAGAGGTTGTGACTTTGAATCTGCTTCTGGTTGAACACAAGTTGTACGAGCCGTTTATAAGGAAATTTGACGTTTATTGATAAAGTGATACAGAGCAGGTGGACATGGGCGGCGAGCGACGCCGCCTTGGCGGCTAGTCTACATATTAATAGCCGATTCCCCGTCCGTTTGTCTGTTTGTCTGAATGTCACGCAAAATGGTAGGTGAGCTGTGAGATAAATTATTTCTTTTTTTGTGTGCGACGTCAGTGCAAAACAAATACATTGCAGCCCCCAATTGAACGTGATTTTCTTTGGCTGGTGAACTAGTAGGGATAACGTTCTTTTTATTATTATTGTTATTAACTTTATATTCCAAAACCACCGTTGACTTGGCTTTGAAAACATTAGAACAACTAGATACAAAGAAACCAACAGATTAAACATATTGGACAACAAGCAGCGGTGGTATCATATGGTAGCATGTTCGGTTTGCCAGTATTTTTTTCGAGCAATCAAAATGTTTTAAAAACCGAAGCTTTCCTTGGCTGACTCACACCGGTGAAAAAAGTGTGTCGTGATAAAATATTTTTTGTTTTTCTTTTAATAATAATTTTTTTAATTGTTATGCGCTTCTGATCGAACATGTTTCTTATTCACTTCATTCATTTTGCACGTGCCTTTTTGTCTCCTCCCGTGTGATCTTTTTAACAAAACCATTTTCCCCCTATTTTTGATAGTGCCCATGTTAGAGCGCTTTTTAACTTTTTTAAAACAAAAAGCTAATAATAAGTCTCTCTACATTTTGAGTGTATTGTTAAACTGATAATCGATTGGTTTTATAGCACATTATGAAATGTAGTCTTTTTGGAATCATTGTTTAAATTGATATTTAATTGGTTTAAAATCGTTAATAAAAACCACGTGAAGTTCACGTTCGGAATGCCTTGTGTAAAGCTAGAAAGTTTGCTGACATTTTAAATGCGATTGCGACAGTGAACGGCTGAGTTTAGAATATGCAAGATTTGAAACACAAGGGACGTATTTGTCTTCATTTGTCTTTATTTGTATGTGCAAACAAGCTTTATTAAGCAATAAGGTTAGCAGGAAAGGAAGTTAAAACAGTCCAGAAGCAACTAGAATTGAACCTCAGAGGCGTTTGTAAGGAAATATGACGTTTATTGGGGTCTGCGGGGTGATACAGAGCAGGTTAAACATGGGCGGCGAGTGACGCCGCCTTGGCGACTAGTGTTTCAGTAATAAGAAAAATACCAACCGTCTAGTTTGGTGACTTTATTAAAGGTCCGATATTTTTCACGAATCTTGATATTCTTTCTTCAACCACAGATTTTTCAACTGCTTGTTGAGAGAGGCCTGTAAAGAAGTCAAAGAAATGACTGATCGTGTTTAAAAAGCTGTTTCCATATCAATTCATAAATGAAGTTTCCCCATTTTTAGCTTTGCCAGACCAGATTCTAAACGCCTTGGAAGTAAACAAACCTAATGTGAGTTCTCCCTTTAGCAGTCGACCAAAGTGTGTTCCGAAAGAGGAATATATTGGAGAGAATAGGTTTGTGAAGCAGAACTCGAAAATTCCGAAAGACAGAGTGATTAGGGAGATTCGTAAACTCGACGAGCCTGTTACACGAAAAAAATCAATTACTTGTGAGAATTTTTTTAAAACTGTTCTACTAAAACGGTACTTCAGAGATTTAAAGCCCTTTGTTGTATCAAAAGAAACATCATTACTTTGCACGCTTATTTCAAGTGTTGATGTAAAGTTTCTAATGACTTTGTAGGGAAAAATTCACGAACAACTCTACTAAGTTGTATACAATTCCCCACAAATCTATAGAAAAATAGTTTCGTGTAAACGAAACATGATTTTTCCGAATCCCGCTAATGGTAAATGTTTATGCTCTAACATAAAACGTGAAGCTCCAACAGACGTCCCAAATAGTAGAAAAAATAGCGAAATTTGTCGTTTTATGTAATTCTTTGATAACTTTATTTTCTTCGTCGAGTTTCTTTTCTATCCATTTGAATACCTTTTGATGTACAGTACAAATGTACCTTACAGGAATCCAAATCTGAAACCCCTGTACTTCCGTTCACTCGCGTCCCAGTAACCTAACAAGTGAGGAAAGAATTTGGTAGTTGTAAAACAATTCGAATATGTTCATTTGGTACATTTAAAAGATAACTACAAATACGTTTGGTACGATATATCTGCCATCTGAATCACAAATTCAAATGTGTTGTTATCATGATAACATCCTAATCGCCTCTTTGACATAGCAAAACAAACCTCCTTATCATGCGGAGACCACATGCGGAGACCACATGCATGCAAATCAAAGGAAAATTTTATTCTCCCTTGGTCATCCTAAATAATTTCAGTATCTTGATTAGGTAGATTAGAGATGAATGTGTGGTATTATTAGGTAGATTGGTAGATGTGTGATAACCACTCGGCTTCCTGTTGAATTAAATTTCATTGTGATGATACTGGTATATGCACTCAAGTTTGAGAGAGCACCTCTCTCTTTCTTTGGAGTCTTTTATTCCCGTGAATCACTGTCACTTAAGTTATCACACGGCAATTTCTATGTTGGCCATCCTGGGAAGGAATATTTGTTCCATTTTGCTTCATAGTCCAACATTTTTCAACTTTGTGAAAAGCGCTGATCTTCAGATCTCATGGCCTCTTGTTCCTGTTCAGCCTGAATTATCCTTATTTTACCCAAAATTGATCTACTTCATATAACTCTACTGTAGTAACACATTTTACACAAATTATTTTTTTCTTATTCTTTTCTTATTCAAAAGTTATCCTCCACAAAAGTGAATTCCACACATTACCGAAAATTTTTCAAAATGTTCCAAATTGTGACAATTTCTTCAGCATGAATATAAATAAAATAAAAGACCATAACTCTAAAGAAACATTAGTGCAGAAAAAGTGTTCATTAGGTAGAGGGTGCTTTATGATATAGTTCTATGCTAACGCTTCATCCTAACAAAATGGAACATGATAGAGGAACCCTTTACAGGCATGATCAGCTGTAGGAGAAAGATGAGCTGCACATTCCTATTGTGGTGGACCACACCAAGCTGATGAGATTCATAACAACAAACAAATTTATTGGAGCTGACATTAAAAAATGTCAAAAGGATTTCATCTTCGCCTTTTCAAAAAATACAGCTCAGTTAATTTCAATATTAACAAATGACATTTTAAGGACCATCCGCATTAACAAGGACTTATTTTGATTCATTCTCTACTCAAGTCCTTATTCATATCAATTTTGTATGAAGTAAGGAGGATTTTCCAAAATAACAATTCATGAGGAAGTTTTGCTTCTTGGAAATTTCATTACTCATCAAGAAAAATAAATAGTTGGGATGTTTCACCTCGTGATGTGCACAGTGTTTCTAATCAATTATACATAAATTGTTATGATATAAAGTGAAATTAAAAATCCAATCCACATACATGTTTACAACCTTCAAGTAGGTGCGACTTCATCGTCATAAATGAAAAGCGCTTTTCCAAAGAAAAATTAATTCCTCTAATTTCATTTATTTTTAGAATTTTCAGCATGTTTTTATTTTATCTCTTTCCTTAAAAAAGGCAGAAGTGCCTGCCATTTCTTCCACGCTTTAGTCATAAAGTTATTTTCATTAATTTATCTATTTTCAGTTCATTATTTATTTATTTATTTATTTATTTTTGCATTCTATGAACCTTATGACATCTTTGGCTTAAGTTTTCAGAATCTATTCAAACCCGTTCCTAGGGCGTCTTTACCTTTTTTGATATGCAAAACGAAGAAACCTTGAGATTGGGTTGGAATCTTTTCTGTTGTGAAAAGTACTTACTGGGGAAAATATTTTCGTGAGGCTTCACCAATGTACCGCTGAAGTTTGGAAAAAAAGTTTTCTGCGTGTGAAAAAACTTTCGCGATTTGCTGTTTTGAAATTTCGAAAGGCATAAAGTTTCGTGAAAAGGGGCCAAAAACGGGATAAACGCGAAAGTTTCTGCGCGCGAAAGTATACGATTACCCAACTGATGACAACATAGGTTTTTAGACCAAATTTATACCAAGTCAATGTCGAAATCATTCAGAAAAAGTTTACAACCATGTTAGATATTGCATTCCACATGCGAGTGTGAAAGGGAAAAAGCTGCCAAGAAATATTTTCCTTAACAAATTAGTGTCGTTTTTTCCTGATTTTATAGGATTCGAAACTCGTTTATTATGAAGTAACAGAGCCACGCCTGTGATTCAGTTTTTGAAAAATCAGTTAAATTTGGTTCCAAAATCCTTCCCTTCCACATAATAATTGGCGCATTTTCATACAGGATTAGATTCTCATTACGCCTAGAACATTCACACGAAGCCTAAACATGAACAGATATAACATATAAAATTAGGTGCGACAAGGAAACTTAAGTAATCAGAATTGCGAAACATCAGGTCAATAGCTTACAATTTCATTATAACATGACTTTTAAAGATTAAATGCAAAACATCAGATAAAAAAAAGGAAGTTCTATTCTATCAGAAGTACATCCTGTCATAATTGAAGTCTTCTGTAAATGAAAATAATTTATTTTTGCAGGAAAAAGATTTTGTAACATAATATTAAAACAGCCACAACTAGTCTTCATAAACTATTTATAATAAGCTCATTGGAGCTATTGTTTTCTAATTTCTATTTCTTTTCGAACTGCATAATTTTTAAACTAGGGCGATTCTTTTTCCAGCATTTATTATTAAAGAAGTCTTATCAAAGCACTAGCAGCCCTAAAAACTTAGTTGAATTGAGCCAGGCTAGACAAAGTACAGGATAGATAAAAAGATGCATACTTTTACTTCAGTTGTTATGTTGATGGTTGTGTTGGTTACTATCCAAAACATACAGGCGATTAGCAGCGGTGTATCAATACCAAGAAAAGAGAACATCAAAGAAGAGGTAATGATTTCCTTCTTGAACTTTTGAACATTTTTTCGTAGCAGAAAGTTAGCGATACCAACAAAGATTTCTACCAAATGCAGGATAAAAGATGGAGAAGAAGAAAATTAAAATGACGAAAATAACTGTAGCGGCAATTGAATCGGTCTATTATTTCCTTTCTCATAAATTGTTGATCAATTAGTTACTTAAATTTGTTTTTATGAATATTTACTAATAAAAATATTTATTTCAGTCAAAGTGAACAGTTACAATCCTTAATAACTGCAAAAATTATTTGATATGGCAAAGTGAAGTGTTTTAAAAATACTAAACTATCAAACTCTTTTCCACTACATACGTTGAACTCAAAACTGCGGTGATAGCAGATGATGATAGTCTGCTTCTGTTACGTTTAGATTTCAAAGCATAAAGTCTTGGCATTCTGTAGAAGATTTCAATCATTTTGCGCAAAGATAATGGAAAACAAAGGGAAGAAACAATCTAATAGAAAACCGATACCAGCTCCATCTGAAAGAATCTTATCCAGTATAAAAGAGCGAAGGAGAATATAGAGGAAACAAATCATCGAAAGACAAATCTGAAGCTGAATTTTAGATTAACATATCATTGGCAGTCAAACGTATACCGCAGTCACAAGCAGATATTGAAAGTTTTGATAACATTCGATAAATTATGCAATGCAGAGTTTTCGCAAACGTAAGTACTTTATGTGCTCAAGTGACGTCAGTTCCTGTTAGGGAACCTAACTGGGCTGTTTGTGGGACTGACCTTTGAAACCATTGGTTTAGGCACTGCGTTGCTTGAAATGGAACAATTACCTTGGTACTGTAAGAGTCGTCCTTGTAAACAAGGATAACTATATGTATATATCATGTATATATCATTCAATGTGTAATCTCTTTGATTTGTTAAAGAAGTCTCTGTTTGTGTTTGTTGGATTGAAGTGTGTAGTGTTGAAAGCTTTATTTCATATGACCAGAGACATAGATTCAAATACATTATTTTCTCGCTTCAATTTAATTTTCCTGTTCTTTCTAAATACTCGTCATGTGAACTCAAAATATATCTTGTCTTTCCAACGATTTGATTAGAGCAACGCAAAATCGAAGAATCTTGTTTGTCATTAGTATATCTTTACAACATTACTAATTGTAAATTCTTTCTCTCACCGTCACTAGTTATAAGTTCAACGGTTATATACTCTACAGAGAATAATAAAACTGGCTGTTTGGTGATACCTTTTCCAGACACTGTGCCATGGTGTGTTTCCAATCTTTCACAATGTTGGAAATGGAAAATTGTTTTTTTCGACAAGTATACCAAATTTCAAATTTCATGTTTCAACATCGTTCAACTTGTATATTATTGTGAAAAAATAAGATAATTTTTTCAACATTCCACTGTATACTTTTGACATAGATGAAAATTTAGTTATTGGCGTATAGGGAAACATAAGTCCATTAAAATAAAACATGACAAAGAAACTTGCAAAAGTCTATTAACTGTCTAACGAATAAGAATACATAAGAAAATCAGTTATGCAATGTTTTTCTCATAGCAGGTTCGGCAACATCTGTTGATGCAAATTTATTTTAGAATATTTTTTTACATGAATATAACACACTTTTCAAAACTATTTAAGTAGTGCATTTTTAGAAAAAATGAAGAAGTGGCTGCTGAAAAATAAAGGGAAATGTCGCGGAATATTTGATTAAATTTTTAATGGTCAATTAAGATTTTCTAAAACAATGACAGCAATTTGGAAAACAGTAAACAAATTTAAGCTGCTTTTCACGAAAAAGGAATAACTTTTTTCAGCGCAAAGATAAATTTGATAAAAATTAGTATGATTTTAGCGCTTTGACACAAACAGCATGATGTAATTAAACCATCTGTTAATCGACCATTATAATTTAATGTATTTTTTTAAAACGCTTTACTTATTTTTTTAATAACTACTTCTTCACTAAAATATACATGTTAAAAGATGTGGAAAAGGGCTTTCTAGTGATGTAAAGATTATTGTAAAATTTCCTATACACATTGAAGGAAATACCTTTGAAATTTTCCTTTCCAACATTTTAATACACGCTATAGTTGCCGGTGTAGCGGATTATTTTAACTCCCTGGGAAAAATGACTCCCCCAGTTAAATTAAACTAGGAAATAATGACTCCCCTAGAGTAGAAATTTCCGAGGAAATAATGACTCCCTTAGCAAATAATGACTCCCCATTATTTCGGATTAAACTCCACCCACCCATCAAAAGAAGTCATTGCAGTGCATATCTTTAATTGACCTTGAGTCCAATTTTCCAATTTGCAAAGGAAAATGACAAAATCTGGCCAGGAAGATGTCAACCCATATTAACCCCCCAACTATAAACCCTGAGAAAATTTAATGACAAAATAAGTTATCATATGCCTTATGATATAGTCGACAAGCTAACCGCACTGGGCTCAACTTCAGTATTTTCCAACTAACTCGAAGGCCCAATTGTAGTTGTTCAAATATACCAAAGTTTTAGCCTCGTTTTGGCGCAAAAGCCCGTCCCAGGCACAAAAAATCAAAATTTAAAAAAAATGAAAAAACACCCCCAAATATTCACCCAAGGACCAAGTGTTCAAATCCGACCATTTTTCAGGCTGCCCCAAAGTTTTTCGAACAGACACACAGACTGACAGGCACACAGACATTCTCAGATTCTAGCTAAACTGAAGTTGAGAAAAAGGTATTCGGTAAAGGAATGATTAGACAAAATTTAAATTTTAAGTCTCCTAGTCCAAGGAATGGCCATATGAATTTTAAAAGTTTTTAAGCAAAATTTTGAGGGGAGTCATTTTAAAGCAGGGGAGTCAGGATTTCCTAGGAAATGTTAACTCTAGGGAGTCATAATTTACTAGTTTATATTAACTGGGGAGTTATAATTAACTAGTTTATTTTGATGGGGGAGTGACTATAAACTAGTTTATTATGACAGGGGAGTCATTATTTAGGGGAGTTAAAATTTACTGTGACACCGGTGATCTATTCCCAGTGAGCAAACGACGTTTTTGAGTGTCTCTTCTTAATCGTAAAATGGTCGTTTACCCGTGAGATCATTTTGTGACGTCATAGAGGCGTATGAAAATTGGACGTCCCACTTGGGACCATTTTATGATCGAATAACGACCTGGTAGAAATTTTCAAATTTTCTTTTGTTGTCATTAAATAGTACAGTGTGTTTCAAAATGATTGGAATCAGAAAAAGTATCTCATTATTTGGCGAAGTTATTTTTCCAAATATAGCAAATCTTATATGAGGAGAAAGCCCTTGATGAAATGGAAAAGGATAAAGAATAATCGAAGAAAAAAAATACGAAACCGGTCGTTAAATTACTTGTGGCTTTATCCTTCTGACAAACAAATGAAATCACCACTCACTTTGATTAAACCACCCGTAAACTCTGGATTTCAATCTTCGTGAAGTCTAAGGATATGTAGCCTTTACATTTGCTTTTTGAAAGAACATTTACGAAATGTACTGCAGCACTAGCTGCTTAGGTGGCTTTCAGTCCAATGCCTTGCAATTACCGTGGCCCATTAGTGACATTTTTTTCCATCAACTACACTTTATTATTGAGTTAACATTATCACGTTTTATCTGCCTATGCCACTATTTAATCCTTCCATTACAAGAAAATATATTTACTTAAATTATCACGTCCTTTTGAGCTAACTGTCCATTTCGTATGTTATCGCGCCTTTCTCGAACTAATTGTCCATTACGTAATAATTAACGCGCTTTTCCCGAACTAACTGTCTATTACGTAACTATTAACGTCCCTTTCCCGAACTAACTGTCTATTACGTAACTATTAACGTCCCTTTCCCGAACTAACTGGCCACTGTGTAATCATTATCGCGCCTTTCCCGAACTAACTGGCCATTATATTATCTTGACATCGCTCCCAAATTAACTGTTCATTTCTTAAGAATTATCACGCATTTTTAAACTAACTGTCCATTTCGTATATTATCGCGCCTTTCCCGAACTAACTGCCCATTACGTAATAATTAACGCGCCTTTCCCGAATTAACTGTCCATTACGCAATTATTAACGCGCCTTTCCCGAACTAACTGGCCATTTCGTTTATTATCGCGCCTTTCCCGAACTAACTGGCCATTACGTAATTATCATCGCGCCTTTTCCCAAACTAACTGTCCACTATATAATCATTAACGCGCCTTTCCCGAACTAGCTGTCTATTACGTAATTATTAACGCGCCTTTCTGGAACAAATGGCTGATGACGGGAAAGTCAGCGCTTGAAAAGATGGAAAGATGGCAGCTAGAAGTGTCGGAAAAATGAGTCAATTAATTTGTTTCTGGAACTGCGTGTGACTTGTGCAAAGTTAAAAGCGATATCATAATTACGAAATAATCAAAAACACCTAAAGCAACCAATTTTCATCAACTACGAGGAAAACAAACAGTTTAATGAAACTTTAACTTCAAAACAACAAGTGAAATGATGAAGTGAAGCTCCAGCTACTAGTTTTAAGGTCTTTCTACATGACTTTTAAGTCTATCATAATATTAAAACACAAATTTTTGTTTCAAATCATTAATGTTCGGTTCTCTATCAATATTTTTTAAATTTTTTAAACTTTAACAAACATAATAGCTCAACATTTTTGTACTTATTTTCTTTGACAATTTTCAACCAAAGGTAACTTCAATCATGTTACATACAGGAGCTTATTGTGAGGAGAAATTCTCAGTTAAATATACTGTAATGTCTCCAAACATCTTGTTCAAACATACAAAACCATGACTTTGTTAGAAAAAAAAACCCATTGCAGTTAAAAAGGATAGTGTAATTCTTATAAAATGAATTCCTAAGAACTATACAAAATTATCTATTTCTTGAATCAATGCCATAAATAAATCTTTGGCGCCCTTTGGATTTTTCGGTAAGGCTAAATTATTTCTTGTCATCAATCGCTTGCATAATTCATTCATTTCTGGTGTACATGGCAGCGCATTTGGATCTTCTATCATTTGTAATGCAATGTTCAGGTCTCTGCTGTTCAAAGCGTAACCGAATTCCGGCACATTAGTCAGTCTTGGGGAAAAATATAAGATATCTGGGCGCCCCGATGGAGCGTCAGAATTTCTAACTTTTTTTATCCTATGATTGTTCCATAGTAAAATTGTCTCGTCAAGTTCATTCTGCAGAATGGGCATGAAGCAAAACCTTGCACATTCAACGTGAAATGAAACGTCTGGATCATAAATTCCCAAATCAACTAAATCTTTAAACATATTTATCCACCATCCTGAACAATCACGTTTGAATAAAGACCACTATGATTCAATCCTTTGGTTACCAGTTGAAGTACCAAACAAAAAACTTAAGTGTCCTGCCATTTGATCTGTTCCATATCGTCGCAGATATCGCTGAACACCAGCAATAATAATGTTTTCTGACCCTCTATCAGTTCGAACGCACCTTGGAACTATATTTTGCTGTCCAATACATCGCAAATAAAAGGATGCTACTACCTTTGGGTCATTGTTAGTTTTACAAACATGAAGCCATAACACTCTACCACTGTAACCATCTATGGCACCATGGATGGCAAATCCAAATGGTTTCAATTTGTCATAGCCTCCAGGTGCCACAGATAGTTTGGCCCTCTAGTTGCTAGAGTATTTTCGTCGCACTAATCGTCTAGCTGTTCTCATCGATACCCCATCTGGATGTAAAGCCTTAATACCTATTCTTACAGTTTCACGATCAACAGTATACCCTATACTTCTTAACTTTTGGTGCATGTAACGATAGCTAAAGTATCGTCCAGCTCCATTATTATCTCAATACTCACTGCAATCAAAATATCGTTAATACAGCTTTTTTCCTTTCTTCGGTACAACTTCTGCTGTCGCAATATTCTGTGTAACTGACGTTTACATATCTTTATTCCATGCAGTTCTTGCAGAGTGCATAAAATCTCATTGTAGCTGTAATCCAAATGAAAATAACGAGAAATAATGTCTTCTCTTGAATCTCCCATATATCCTTATATCTATATATCACTCATACTGCACTCTCTCTTCTAAGCCCCACCACTTCAATACAAAATAGGAAACGAGTCTAATACCATTTATCTTCCTGTAAGCACTACTGCTTTGCTGTGATTGTGGATTGCTGATGAAATTCCACAGACATGTGAATTAAAGTAAACATTTAATTACGGTAGAGTTATTTCGGGAAAGGCACGTTAATGATTACGTAATGGACAGTTAGTTCGGGAAAAGCACGTTAGTGCACGAAATGGGCAGTTAATTCGAGAAAGGCGCGATAATGATTACATAGTGGATAGTTAGTTCGGGAAAGGCGCGTTAATAATTACGTAATGGACAGTTAGTTCGGGAAAGGCGCGTTAATAATTACGTAATGGACAGTTAGTTCGGGAAAGGCGCGTTAATTATAACGTAATGGACAGTTAGTTCGGGAAAGGCGCGATAATATACGAAATGGACAGTTAGTTTAAAAATGCGTGATAATTCTTAAGAAATGGACAGTTAATTTGGGAGCAATGTCAAGATAATATAATGGCCAGTTAGTTCGGGAAAGGCGCGATAATGATTACACAGTGGCCAGTTAGTTCGGGAAAGGCACGTTAATAGTTACGTTATAGACAGTTAGTTCGGGAAAAGCGTGATAATAAACGAAATGGACAGTTAACTCAAAAGGACGTGATAATTTAAGTAAATATTTTCTAATGGGGTCGATATTTTTTTGATCGAGAAAGGTGGCATAGGCAGATAAAACGTGATAATGTTAACTCAATAATAAATTGTATTTGATGGAATAAAATTGATCTAGATGTCACTAATGGGCCACGGTATGCAATATACTTTTTGTTCCATGAATAAACAATGTACCATGGAAATACAGAAAGAGATAGAATAACACCGATATAATTTCCTTTGTTCGTACCATCTGTGTTGTAATTTCTGGTGGTCGTTTACAAAGCTGAATTTAAATTCAAATTTTCGCGCTATATATGGAGGTCTGTTGTTACCCGTTATAGAAGACATAACTCAGATCTCGAGATCTGTTGTTTTCAGGAAATGGCCTTTACCAATGCTGCATAGTTATCAAAATTATTAGAATTATTTTGATGATATCATAACCGGAATAATTATCGCGATCATCGCTTTCTCAAGCAAACATGTAAAATCCTATTAAAGATTTTGAGATTGATTTTGACATAAATGAAGGCAGTGACATTGACGAAATTACACTTGATCCTCGTAATGAACATGTAGCTATGTTTTGATGTGGAGATTCCTGAATTTAAATAAATTCCTGATGATATTTCTGTTCGAACAATGAACAATCTTCTCTGGATAGTAAGTTGTCAGTTTTGTAATGAAACAGAGATTATTATTGAACTAAATAATACAAACAAATTCGTGGTTGCTTTGTCCTAAATGCCAAAAGATTTCTATGAAATATCCTGCAACTTGTACTTCACAGACCATCTCCAGAAAATTAGCAGCCACTACTATTATACATGAACTGGAATTTTCGAGAAACCTCTCGCACATACCACGTGACTTATGGTTATTTTTTCATTGGAAGCCAACGATGTAATTATACATCAAAAACTAAATCGCGAACAATTGTCACCAATTTCAAGTAATGCAATGTAAAATAACAACAAAAGCAATAACAAGTTACTATCTTAAGTTGGCAAATTTGTACTGGGCCTTGTCGTTGATATCAATCTGTATGGTAACATGAAAAAATAAGAATTTCTCAAAAATAAGCACTTTTATTGTTAGCATTCTCCCCTCGAAGGTTAAAATAAATAAGGCCACGTTTAGAAAGTGCTTAAATGAAAATTCAAGAAAAGTCCTGTATTTTGATTTTTCTTGATATGTGTGCTAGTAATTACATGACTTGTAAAGAAATTTGGGATTAAGTTTGAAAAACAAGCAAGGAAAATTTTACCAATTTTAACGAATTTTTGATTAATCACATTATTGGTTGGAATTTAATTGACGTCTTTACTTGGCGGGAAATTTTAGATCTGTCGAAGGGAATCTACAAATCAGTATGAAATTTCAGATTAATTTTTCCGAAAATGTCAATTAAATTTCAACGAACCATATGATCAGTAAATTATTATGGTTTCCGCTTTGGGAGTATTTCAGACACAAAGAGCACCACAGGGAGAGAGAGCCAAAGAAAACATAACATACATGGATTGTTTCATTTTGGCCAAAGAAAAGATCAACAACATCAAAAACATATTGTAAACAATTGTGTACAAGTAAATAAATAAACCAAAACTTGTAAATTTCTATGGCACAGTCATTTTTTGTAAAAAAACAAGTTATGTGTCCGCTTTATAGAGGTAATTTTTAATGTAAATGTTCGTGCGGGACTTTTATAAAGGGTCCGCCTTATAGAAGTATCCTCCTTATAGATGGTACAACTAGTTCGCTACCTATAGAATTTGTCCAACACAGGTGTCCGCAAGTAAAGAAATCAAGTACAAATCATGTTCGTGTTTATTGAAGGGAAGTGTTGCTTTGGAAACTGACAAACAAACTTGAACCTGGTCTTCATTATTGATTGATTACTATCATCCATGTACGAATGAGATTGGCTAAATTTTGGCTTGTGTAACTACCACATGACGTTTCAGAAATAATCATAGCGTGAAAGGATTAAAGATTACTTTTCAAAAGTTCTTTCCGACGTGTTCATTCAGCAAAGTAATTTGTGAGTCCAACCGATAGATGACACTAACCTTCCCACCCTTCAAAAGCCGGCGTCAGTATAATTCATCAGTACGCCAGACGTAAGAAAGGCGGTTTCAATAAAAACCTTTTCAACGTAAAATACATGAATAATATTAATGACGTGGTGTTAGTGATGAGTGATCAATTTTATCTCAAAATATACGTAACTTGTCTTTAATTAAGCTTTTAATGCGCTTCATACAGAAACGAATAATAGTTAAAGAAACATAATGACAAAAAAGACAACGCTGTTCTCAACCCGCTCCTTGTTGTTTTGTACCTTTTACATTTGAAGGTTTTGCTTCTTGCGTTTGATGTTTACCATTAATTGTCATTTGCTTCTTCGGTATTGTGTAAAAACGTGTCAAATTTTGGCAGGCTAAAAGAATTTTCAAAAAATAGCATTAGTGATAAAAACTAACGGTCCTTTATCGAAGTAAAAAAAACAGGAAATTGTATTTTTAAAGCCGATTGAATTATATGAGACTATGTGATGTCAAAGCGAATATTTTCACATATAAAGCTGGATCACGAAGCCAAGCGCAAAATGAAAAGCATCAGGAGGTCCAGTAGCTGATCGAACGTGTTCATTTGTGGCAGACAAGTTGTACAAAGTAGCATTGAAGTAAATTATCTGATCTGCTGGTAAAAGGTTGGTAGAATCGTGTAAGGCCATGCAGAAAACATTGGTGCTGTTAGTGGTTGTTCTAACAATTAGCTACGTCCATCGTGTTGAATCCTTGACTAGCGGATATCCAAAAACGTTCCGTGACACACGTAAAGAACTGGTACGGTGTTTTATTTTTAATTTTTATAGCTGACCTCGTATCCAGGGCTTTTGGTCTCATTTTGATGTAGATATACAAATCACTTTTGTGCGATTAAATATCTGTTCCTTCTCTACGATTCTTACATTAATAAGCAACTTGGCAAATTGTTGTAGTTAAACTTCAATAACACGACATCTGAACTAAGCTCTTAAACGTGTAAAATTCGAGAATTAAAGTAAGTAACAGGAAGTTTTCTAGTCCTTCTAACAGCAACTTCAGGTCTGGAATATTACTGCTGCAATATGGCTGATATAAACCTATTTTCCTTATCCGCTGTTATTCTTTTATAAATTTTGTTGAGGGTTTTAATAGACTTTTTCTGACTTCCTGACTGACAAAGTATATTTCCCGCCACATTTTCGTTAATTTTACATCGTTTTATGAGGTAATTAATCAACGTTACAAGTCTAGAAATTCGCGTGTACTATTATTGAAACTGAGTCGAAAATACGCATTTGTTGGGATAATGTCGTTAAAACTGAAACTTGTCAAACAACTACTGAATCAAGTCTTAATACATGATTAATACAAAGCGAAAGGTGAGGATTTAGACTTCAATATAGATTGTACTCAATTTCCAGAGATTCTCCAGATCCGTATTTACAATTCGCGATTTGAATATTAAAATGATACTATAGATGAGCATTGGGGCAATGTTGATCGTAATATTAAACGAAAGGGACGAAATTTCTACTACTGTTAAAGAGCGGATGATAATGAGTATTCCAAAGTCTATTCACAATACATGTTATTATGTCCAAATAAAAAGAACGTCTTTATTGAATTGTACAAAGAGCACCTACTGAGAAGCGTGTGAAACATCATCATTTTTACCGATCAAAATATGTAGACAACATTGTAAACAATGCGTCATACAATCTCTAGTGCTTTAGGAAATATGAATGTGGAAAATAAAGTAGCTGTGGAATTTATTTTGCGATTTTTTTTAGATCGAAAAGATTCGAAAGTTCTGCGAGACACACCAGAAGTTATGCTCGTCATCACGAATCGCGAAATCTAAAAACAACGGTAAAGACATTCTGGGGATCAAATGATGCATGTGATCACGTGAGAATGTGCAACCAATCAAGAGAAACGACGAGACAATTGCATCAGTGAGCGTTTAAATATAAAGGCTAGACTGGTCAAGGAGCGTTATTTGTGAGCCTGTGTTGGTGGAATATTTTGGAACTGAAAACGCAGACTGGAAAGGTGTTTTCTGAAACATTGATTACATCTTCTAAATCATTCGTCTGATGACGTATCTTTGAGTGGTGGAAATACTGGAGCCCGCATACGAACACAATCACTTCACAGAATGGTATTTTCAATCTACAGAACAAACAGCAAAGGACTAAACCTTCTTTAATGGTACTGTCGTAAAATATTATGCGTTAAAGACAAGTATTAAAGTGCTTTTGTAAAGTGCTGTAAAGGCAAGAACATTTCGTATTCGGCATTACTTTTCTGCACCATGATTGATTTCCTTACTTTCTGACAGAATTTCGATCATCCTTGAATCACGTTACTACATACTTCGAATAATATTGTGGTTTATCCCAATGGGAAAGTTTTGTTAAGCACCGCTGCGAAGGAGTGCGTTACTAAAGAGATATTACCGAATTGCATGAAGTAAACTGAGGCTACCTTGGTGAACTTTTCTTTTCTAAAGTTGCTTTACTTTTTTTAAAGGGGATATTATCGTGAAAACGTTAGACTCACTTTATTAGGTATGAACGATATCTGCCCGCAGGCCTTTTATGCGCTTATCGATCTGTGGCGATAAGACGTATGAACCATTTCCTTCAAGTAATTTGATCTTTGCATATCAATACTGCTTCGTTACTATAACACCCAAATTCTTAACCTCTACCTTCGAGATAAGGTCGTCAAATACCAAAACATAGACTTAAAAACTTTTGAACTTAGGGTCTCTTGCCTCTTCGATATACGGATGGCGGCAAAGTACATCGAAAAAGCTAAAGATCCTGGGTTTGAGATTGTAGATCCAAGGGAAAAATTCAAAAGACTTCTTCATATTTGTAATGCTTTAAAGTCGCTAGCGACATCCCAGCGACAAAAGCGTCAAAGGTTACTGCAACAAGCAGCATTTTCACTGAAATAGTGTGTTTACGTCTATAAAAACGCACTCTTCTCCGGAGTAAATGCAACAAATTTGCCCAATGGAATATGTTTAACTATATTGACAAGAAGTATGCGTGCTAGTTATGTCAGGTCACGTGATATACCGAAGTAATAAAAATGGTATCAAAACTACCACTTCATATAGATGATTGCACGCTCGTGTTATATCATCAATATGGCGCTTTTATAAACTAGCCTGAAGGACTAGAAAGCCTATTCTATTATATGTCAATCTTTGTCCATTATTGATATGCCGCTGATGACGTAATCATTTAAGGATTCCATGGCAACAAAATTCCTTCATTAAATAGTAAAGTTAATTGTTGAATCACGAAGAGGAAAAAATGATTAGTATGAGATAATTTTTGAAATAGTTTCTAATCCGCCCTGTTTATTCAGATTATAAGAAAAACATATGCCTAACGGGTTGATATAAAATCTAAGTCGAGTAGCTTTTCCCCAAAATAACTCATATACCCAGTGGGTAACTTCGTCAAAAAAACACTGCGAAGAAGAGAATTTCTATTGAAGTAATGTGTATATTACTATGGAAATGCACTCCTTGTCAGAGATTCTTCTACAAATTTGATTTTCGAGTATTTCTTTCCATTTATCTCTCCTTTCAAAACTTTTTTTTCATGTTCATACAAGGAAAGTCTATGCTTAGCTGAAATTTTCAGTTACAATTTTACTTATTTATTTTATTTTATTTTTTTTTTTGGAATTGTTGCTCTGTTTGTTCTTTGTTAAGGATCGATCAGATGACCTCGATTCCATAATGTAATTTTTTTCGGGTCAATTTTAAAGCTTTCTTTAGTTGACGCTTTTTCTCGACTTTCAATTTTCGTAATAAACGAATAAATTCTTTCGCGTCTCGTCTTTTCTCCCGTTTCATTTTCGTCAGCTTCCTACTCGCAGCTGAGTTTCTCGTGATGTCGTATGTTTTCTTTGGTGTCGGTGTGGTGCACACATTTTTATAGATTTGACAGAAGCTTTTAATTCTTTCACTCTAGAATTGAAATACATGAGTGTTACATAACAGTGTGTTCATCTAACAAATTGAAAGCACCAAACTTCTTGGTTAAAACTTCTTAAAATAGTCTGGCAGAACGAGGCATAGCCTGAACTTAACTCTCACTAACCCAAACAAATTTTGCAAGGTTTACACCATAAAGTTTTGATGCTTTATAATTGTTACATGAACTATATGTGAACTACACTTAGTCTGTATTTTATAGGAATTCTGTTATTGGCACGGCATATTAAAGAGATAAATACGCAAGTGGTATCATGTATTAAGGAGATAATTATCGTAGTTCATGATGTATTATGATAGCAGGTTTTGAAAACTGCTTTTAATCGTGATTTTGCGACTTTTCTTGGGAAAACGGTGGATCTTTCTTCGCACTTAAGTTTCTGGCAATAAAATGTCTTTCAAGAAAAGTTTTGTCAAACAATTCTAATGTTGACTAAGGAATTTTGTGTGTGAAACATGCTGAAATCTTTTTCGGCATTCACTTTTAACTGTAAGAAAAGGAGTAACAAAATGATCATGCTATATTCAAAATATCTTAATAATGGAGAATTTCATGAAAGCACTAACTGTAGTATTCAGTTTATCAAAGATTCAGTGCTATAGAAGATACCATTGTGGATCCTCATCACTCTTTACAGCAAAACAAACAAAAGAAACATTAAAACTTACTAAAGGTTTTGCAGTATGTCTCAACGACAGCCTATAGCCACTCGACAGTAAGCTCACGTCATCAAAGGTTGTTAACAAAATAACAATGAACAACAATTTACTCTCCATTTTGAAGAAGGATATGCAGACATTCATCTAATGTTTCTCTACTCTATCTTTTGGAGACACGAGAATCATGATCAAGATAACAATCACCTTACTGTTGTTTGAATGGTAGTAGCGTTTCCTTTCTGCTTGGGTAACATTAAAAAGATGGTATATGAATGTGTATTCCACAAAGTCAATTTAAACGCCTCGTTTTAGCCGAGCAGCGAAATCAAATCGCCTTAATTACTGCTAATGACTATACAGGAGGTATTGATAATAAGGGACAATTGATAAAGTTATCCACTGGAACGATTTATTGAATAATCACTGTGAGGGAGAACCTTTCTATAGAAAGGCAAATAAAAGTACCCTCCGTTTCAATGTATTTCTTGTTGACTGTGTTACTAACACACTAGGAAGCGGCAATAATTAAACTGCATTGGTGGCTATACGGGAAACACGGTGTCTAAATAAACTTCTTGAAATACGAATAAATAAATAAGTAAATAATTAGTTTTAAATCACTTAGGTATATTTCTATGACCAAAATAGATATTTTGATGATTCTGTAAACGTGTCTTCAATTCCCTTTTTGTTCATTGTACATATGTTGAAAAAAAAACTCATTTGCAGAGAAAATCCTTTCAGCTGAGTGCAACAAATCCGTCCTGTTGTTTCATATTTGTTGTTGCCATGGAATCCAGAGTTACTTAGTGACAGTTTAATAGGTTTATATGCTACTTTGGCTTAAGTGATAAAAATACACACATGATCACGTTGAATACACAATATCGATGACTGACACCGCCTCGTTTTGAGTTCTATTTCTTTTTGGGAATGATTTGATATCACATATCGAAAACGAGGCAGAATTGGACAGTTTTGAGAAAAAAAGATCAGAAATAAGTGACAGTCATCTAATTTTCCTTTTTTTCAACCAATCACAACTTACTTCACCAGCTGGTTCGAACCAAGCTCACTATTACACTTCAACAGCTGGTTCGAACCAAGCTCACTATTATACTCTACCAATTCGATGAAAAAACAACAAGAAAAGACTTTGTCCAGGGCTCCATATTCTTTTCACAGCAAAACAATATTCCATTATGTCTGCCATAAAAAAAAACTGATCAAGATTGATAAGCGAGTTTAAAATATTGAAAGAAAACTTGAAGAAGACTTGAGGCTAGAGAATATTCATGAGGGCTCGATATCACGGAGGTGAAATGATCATTTCATGTTACAACTGACAGTAACAGCGAGCTAGTCGCCACCTCCACCATTAGAGAAAAGGAACAAAACTGTCAAAGGATATCTTAGTTCTACTGTAGGTTTCGCAACAAGATGCGATCACAACTTGTTTTAGGTTAAAACGTCATTATACATCTGTCTGAGTTAAACATTGTCTCGATTTTCAAACGAAAATGCGAGACTTTCAACCATCATGAAGATAGTACAATTGAGACTTCGAGACCATCATAAAAGATAGTAAAATCACATCCTGCGATACAAAGACACTCTCTGATATCTTACAGCGTTTACTCTCCAACATGCAAACCAATGGGAAAATTTGTTGAAAAAACACAACGAAGGGGTACAATTCTATAGAAACATACACACAATTTCAATAAAAAATGCTCTTCACCGCAGTGACTTTTTCACGATTTCGTCCACTAGGAAGGTTGCTCATCAAGCCGCCCTTGCATTGTCGGGATAACAAAGAGCGTAAGTAGATTTCTCAAAAATTAATAAAAAAACATTAAGTGTCAGCTAAAGAAGCAACCAATGTCTGTTCTTGCATTTTCAGACACCATCTTTGAATCGATGACACTTCATGTAACATAAACCAGGAGCTAGCGAGTGCTTGTACTCATGTACCATCGGATAGTCCTTGCTCGACCATTCCATCCCTTCTGTCAAATACCGCTGTGTAACGATTGGTTAAACAAGGAGATCGAACACAATGAACAAAGGGGCGTTAATAATCGTCGCCCCTACTGATTACTTCTTTACAAGTGGGGCGCAACACGATGGTGTGTTCGTACTGAGCAGTATAGCAACCTTTGATATCACATAATGGCGGATATGCATCCACTATCCCAGCATCCACCAGATTACGTAATCCCATCAGGTATTTGGTCTAAAGAAAACATAAAAACGTTTATGAAATTCTACACACCAACGTAAATACAAGTGAGTCGTGGTTTGCTCAACCTCAAAAGCTTGATATTAAAAGTGAGGTTCTTATGGTAAATAAGGTAACGATGTTACAAGCTCATCTCATGTTTACACCTTGTTGTGGACTAGTAAACAAGTGCGGGCTCGTCTTTTCTTTTAATCATTCCCCAGGAGAAAAAAAATTAAGTATTAGCTTAAGTTTTTAAACAGAATTTCATGAAAGCTATATCTACGAAGTAAAATCTGATCCGTCTACAGCAGACATCCATTTCCTGTGAAGAGTTATCTTTTCAAACGCTGTTGTTGTTTTTTGTAGTGGAGAACAAATCTCTCCTATATCTTTTTGAACTTACTTGTCCGAGTCGGTCGAGCCACCTTCGACAGAATGCCAGTGTACCAAAATTCTCGTTGATCACATGCAGAAGTTGTTTAGCTTTAGCTAACCTGAAATATCATAAGGTAAACAAAAAGGATAAGGAAAACAAAACTTCTCATTGCCGCCATGAGTAGTCACTTGTGAAGGAGGTTGGGTTGAAAGCTCTCGTTGTAATACCAGGAGGTTGGGTTGAAAGCTCCCATTGTAATACCAGGAGGTTGGGTTGAAAGCTCTCGTTGTAATACCAGGAGGGTTGGGTTGAAAGCTCTCGTTGTAATACCAGGAAGGTTGTGGTGCAAAAATACTGTGAACATACCCAGTGGGCAAAATCGTCAAAAAGTCACTGCGACAAAGTGCATTTCCATTGAAATGTTGTGAGCATTTGTATGCCTTTCCATAAAGGTACTCCTGCGCAGTGATTTTTTAAAGAATTCGGCTAGGAAGACATTTAAACTACTCAAGCAATCAGATTCTTACTGATGCTTCATAATTTACATAATGAAATGTGAAACTGTAAACCGTATTTCCCATTTATCGCGAAACGGAATCTCCGAATTCCTACGATTCATTGGCTTGAACTACACTCGCATAGAGCATTGCCAGCAAACAGCCTCGTTTTGAGCAATGATTTCACGTCTATCAAAATAAACAACCCACCTGAGAGGTACATGCCCGACATCAAAGTTCTTCATATAATGCGAACATTCCAAATCGTCGTGAACCACACCCTTCCCCGTACTACCAAATGTTTCGATGGCATAAAATTCGTTCTCCTCCATACGGGTTGCTTCGCCTCCCTTCACGATGGGAACAGTTTTACCCGCGTGTATTCTGTAAGGAGCGATGGAGTGCCCGTTTAAATTCCGTATTGCTTTCACTAAACCAGAACAAATCAGCTGGTAAATATCTCATATATCAACAAAATACCCAGCAGGCACACGTCGTGTAAAAATTATCACTGCGAAGAAGTGCATTTCTATCGAAATATACACACTATTTCCACGGAAAAGCTCTTCACCGTAGTGACGTTTTGACGATTTTGTCCAGTGGATAACGTGAAAACAACAAAGTTGATTGTTAATAATCCATAATGATAACCTTGGTATGTTTTCCCATCAAGTTCGACTTCATACGACTCCATCACTTCCTGTATCGCTTCTCCTATGTCACATAAACGAACATCGATACCAGATTCCTAAAACAGAGAACACAGAAAATACTCACCACTAAGCTCAAACTTCACTCGCAAGAAATAGTAATGACGAGTGCTTTCACCTTAATCCCTGTGTTAGTGGCATCTTTAACTGCTGCCAATAAATTCTCGTATTTTGGATTGAATGCCACAGTAAAAGCGCAGTCGATTATTCTTCCTGGATGATAAACACGTGGTTAATTAACACAACTGAGATTTCAGTAAGTAAAGTGAGGCTATTCAGTACTTTCGTATATACATTTGCTGAGGTTGGAAACCTGCATACAGACTCGATTTTTAGCTAAAAAAAACATATCTTGAAGCAAAGCAAATTTCGTATACAGTTCTTCCAACACGTTTCCATTTAATTTTCTTCTTTTAAACAACTCAACTCATTTTCAAACGTCCAGTATATATCTCTCATAGATCCTGAAACATTTTGTGCAACGTAGAAAAATGGAAAGTGAAACAAAAAATTTCATGACCGTGGACAAATTCGTTGAAAAATCTCTGTGATGGAGTACATTTCTATAGGAATATACACACTATTTCAATGAAAATACTCTTCGACGCAGTGACATTTTGACGATTTCGCCGACAAGGGAACCCTTCAACATCCGTAGTACATCTTTAATTTTAAAGCATTCATATCCCTTGTTCTCACATAAAAAACCTGTACGAACATATGCATAGCATAATGGCATGAGAATTGAGCTCTTACCATTTATATGAGTTCCAAAGTCGATTTTGCATACGTCATCATACTGGAGGACTGTCTCATCACCAGCATTTGGTGTGTAATGTGCCGCACAGTAATTTAGGGAGCAGCCAGTGGGAAACGCAAGACCTAGCAACAATCAGCAATATATTACACCGTAAGTGCTTTATAGACCAACCGTTAAACAGAAAAAAAGATAATTTATTAAGAATTACTGAGCATGATTTTCAAGTTAGACTTTATAAACCACAGTACACACTGTGCAACACAATGGTTCGATTTGTGGTGAGTTCAAAGATCTTAACAAAAAATTGATTGCTGAAAGGGTATTAGAAGTCAGTTTTAAATAAGTTTTTAATTAAACAGATTTGATTGTTATACATACCAGCTTCTAAGCCTTTCTCTTTGATTAGACACCTGCTTGCATTTTCTAACTTTTCACTAAAACGAAAAAGGGGAAAAAGATTTGTTAAAACTAAATTTGATTAAAACAGGTAATCTGAAACAATCCCCAGGAAATTTTGAATCAAATAAGTAAAATGAACTACGAATGGAATCAAAAAACCAATTCGTCATACCATATATCAATCATTTTCATACCGGGTTTGATGAAACCTTGAACATATTTACGAACCTGTGAAAGCAACAAAACCATATAGAAAAGAAAGAAACCATGCAGTAGTGCTGTTTGTGTGGCGTTATACTGAATGCAATAAAATGTGATAAACAAAGCACAATCTTATATAGTGGAGTGATAGTAGAGATTCCTAAAGAAAACAACTTAAAATGTTGTGATCAACTGGAAGACATACTAATTACAATGAGGGCATGCATTCGTAAAGGAAGGAATACATTTGATAACTACGTATATAAAATAATAATAATAATAATATAGAATGAGGAAATGCTGAAATGGTTATTGGAGTGACCATTAAGGAATAAACAAAGGTAATTACTTGTCTATGAGCTTCAGCAGCTAGTCTTGCTTCATTATATGTCTCAAACCAAGACTTATCTAGTGCTTTCATTTCTTCACTAGTGACTCTCCAAAGATTACTAGTAAATGAAATGGAAGTTGAAATAACAAACATAGATGAACATAATAATCTCAATAGTAATTAATAACTTTCAAACATTTTCTGTTCGTTCTCATAACTTTTTAACAAATTTTGGCATTTCAATATTTTAACATTTAGTTAATGATTGAGAATGATTGAGAAGGTCGAAATATATTTCTTTTGTTCTAAACACATTTGTTTAGTTTTTTACTCTAATAATACCTAAGATATAAAAGAAGCAAAATAAGTTGCTTTGGAAAAGTGAACTCCGTGTTAATCCTCGTCCATGTAGCTCATAGTAAATTATCAACATACTCATCTTTGTAATTTTGAATTTCTCCAATAGGATATTCCTTGTTTTTAAACAAATCGAAGATGGGAACTGTCGGGGGATCTGTTTGACTATTTGTTTCTATAAAAAAATAATATTAAACCATTAAATAATAAGTAGATTGTTTTATTTATATAATTTTTCATTGTATATAAAAATGAAAATGAAAAAAGACAGATTTAAAATCATTAAAACCTGGATCATCTTTCTTTTCAGTTTTCTTCTTTTTCTTTTTCTTTTTCTTCGTTACGCTATCTAAACAACAACAACTGATGGTTGATAGCATAGCAATTCAGAATTATCATTGTATCACTCTTAAAGCTTGATTTCTCCCTGTGAAGACAAACCAAGGAAACAAGCATATCAACAAAAATGTGTACTTTTACCAAACAACACATCACTTGCTTCAACAGCTAGCAAGGTCACAAATAACATTTTTCACATCTGGAAAAATTTATCAAATCGTTTTCTTCAGCTTCAGTTTCATACTTTCGGTAAAATTTAGATGATCGTTTACTAAATTCAGATTGAGGAAATATCTCCATACATACCTGACGGTGTTTCTGATGAACCTTTTTCAACTTCTCCATTTTCGGTGATTTCTTCTTTTTCTTCTATATCAGGATTTTCTTTTGCTTCCTCTGTTTCATTTTTTTCTGAAGCAGCTGAAAAGAAAATATTGAAATTATGCTTAAGATAACTTTGGATGAAAAGAATCACATTGATTATAACATACTTTAGTCAAAGTGTCTTTGATTTCGACTTTGTTTTAGAGCTTGATTTAGTGGGTCGCAATTCGTAATTTGTGAGCTAAGTTCAAGATGTTGTAAAATCATTAAACTGAACAGGCCTTGAAATCTGACGCGGGTACGCGAGTATTGCTCGCGCTGGTACTCGGGTAACTGCAACTATCACGAGTACTTTTTTACTCGCGAGTAATATGTAACAAAGATATTTTTTCAACAGACTATCTTTCTCTGGGAAGAAGTGTTATGAATGGAAAACATAAATTCAGACGAAAAAGTTCTTAGAGAAACTCTCTATCTGTGCAGTTTCATATAAATCTTCCATTAAATAGAATGATTAATAGGAGCTCTGTGTTGGAGAGTGAGTTCTACAATAATGCGTGATTACGTTAACAAGAAAAAGAGATTGAACTTCTTTTGCGAATGTATCGTGACAAAAGATGGTCACCACTAGACACCTGAGTTTGAAAACGTTAAAATCAATTGTAATGAATGAATGCGTCATTTCCTTTCCTTCATTTTCGAAACAGATTCTCTATCAACATGAAAAAAGAAAACAATCAATTTTTTACTTCCATTAAAAATATATTTCAGGAGAGCCCTCCAGCATAATATTCAAGCACGCAACAGAGTAGCGAAGACTTTATATCCGTATTTTCAATTTCACCATTCATTTTCAATACGCTCTGATAAACGAGAATCCTTAATTGCGAAAGTTGCAGAAAAATTCATCGACGGAAATGGAAGTAGCAATAAAGGATTGAGTAAACAGCGCATTAACAAGGTGTTAATGTCTGGAGATGAGCCAATGGTGAAGAAAATGAGACAAGCGAAAACGAACAACGACCCTTTTTTTTATTGACTTCGACTCATTTGATGATGAAAGTTGAACTGTACCACTTTCTGATATGAAAAAAAAACATTAAAGACTTTCTCTCTGAATATCCAATACGCGAAGGTGACTCTCCGTCGCCTTTGCTAATTTTTGTAAAGGATTCCTTTACCAAAGTTATCAAAAGGCGATGGAGAGTCACCTTCCTTTTCTAGAACACATGTGTCATAGTAATCTTTCAGGAAAGGAAAATATTCATTTAAAAACTATTTGAATACTTCGATCTCCATTGTTCCTGCAAAGGTGTGTACAACAGAATTGTAAATGAATGACAAAGTTACGATATTTTTTTCTTCCTTTTCGTAGTGTTGTAGACATGACCTAATGCTGTTGCGTAACACTGAAAAAACGTGCCGCAAAGGAGTGTCTCTCCATCCTAAATACAAAAGAATTGTATATGCTGCGACGTTTGTACTCGCGTGAAAGAAGGTTACGCGAGTATTTCCCTATACAGTGTACTTGTGATGAATTTACGACGGGAGTACAATTACACTCGCGCAAACTTCAACGAATATCGAGGCCTGCTGAAAAATGTTTAAAATTGCTAACCCAGAATTCAGTTGCATTTAGTCAAATCATTCACATACAACATACTTGATTTTTCAAATAAAATTAGTTCTCCATTGTTTACAGCCAGCATTCTTTCTGAATACCTGTCACACATAAAAATACTTAACTTTAGTGTAGAGATTTCACCCATTCAACAAATCAGATTTTATAGCTTCGTTACAAAAGCAGGCCTGGCCATAAGAAAATTGGCAGACACATAGTCAATCCACACCTTAATTGATAATATCCAGTGTGCTTGTGTAAATAGTTGACGGATGAAGACATGCATTCAATGTTTTATCCATTGTTTAAGGTTGACAGTTTTAATCTGCACTCTTTGATTCCACTTCATTGACAATGTTATACATTTTATTGATTTTGAAATGTATCATGCATTGAAATAAAATTGAGATAAATCTAACAAGAAATAAACTGAAACAATGTTTACCTCAAAATAATAGATTTTACGGAGCACAAAACATTATCTTCAAACATAATAACTATGCTAAAGATGATGAAGTGGAATAACAAAACCAAAAAAACAAGAAAGGATTCTGAACAAATTATTTTTGCCACTCTGTATCATTTTGTTTTTTAGTTCAAATCGTTGTTGAATTACAGTACACATGTTGCTGTTCTTGTAGCTCCATCATTTTTTCATAAAGGCCAGTTTTTACTTCTTTCACTGGGGTCGAGCAAATGAGTGAATGCAGTTTTGATTGACTGACATTATCTAATTTACCTGGTAATTCAAATCATATGAACTATAATACTGAGCAAATCAACAAGTAGTAGAAACCTACCTGAACAGCAACCCTTGCGAATACATTTGTGTATAACTCAAAAAATGTCAGGTTAAAAAAGAAATTGCTCCAATATGAAAAGTGTTTACTATAAAATTTTATTGATGAACCATTTCCAAAGCAAAACTTTCTTTCACTTTTAACATTTTGGGAATGATTTTCATTGAATTTTATATGAAATAAAAGTTTGTTTGTTATTACACTTGTGATTATGCCTGGCATGTGATTACCACACCGCAATAAATCTAGGCCTGAAAAGGTTATGAAACATGAGAAAAATTATTTGTACTTTATAAAAGAATTCAAGGGAGTGGGGTTTAATAATAAAAATATAAACTGAACCTTGTAGTTTCGTTATTTACTGCCATATGAAGTGTTGCCTGTTCTGTATCAAATGTTTTGCTTGCTGTCAATGAAAGAATTTTAAAAATAGGCAATGGTTTCCCATCTAAAAGAATATCCTGAACTAACTTACTGGTTAAATAACCATCATTGAAATTATCTTATAAATCATCATTTTTGTGCATACCACTCTTATTTTAGAGGAGTGGTGTATATATATTTTATTAAACTGTACGGTCAAGTTCTTCTTAGTTGTGCAGGCACTTCCATAAGACGCGTGCTATCGCATGCGCACACACATGCATAAAAAAATTTGCGCGTGTGATACGTCGCGCGTGCAAAACTTGATATAACACTTGTCATTTTTTCATTATTATTTGTTAGGGTTCATGTGCTGAAAAGTTATTCCTTGTGGTTGTCCTTTACCTTATTTTTATGACGTAACAATTCTTCTTCTGATCTTAATTTATAATTTTCTAATCTTACGTAGGTAGTACGTGCTTCTCACACGCAAGTAACATTAAGGCACAGTTTTCCACTAGGCGAATAATGTTCCATTGAAAAATTTCTTTGCAATCTCATTGGTTCACCAAACCGAGAGAATATTACTACGCCAATCAAATTGCAGAAAATCTTTCCACATCGACATTCTTCTTTGGAAAACCGCTTTTAACAAGTAAATGGCCACCCATTCTGTGATGTAATTTCAATAAAGTGGCTTATAAAATGTTTGGTCAGTGAAACCCTTCTAAGAGGTTTGTTATTATGCGATTTCAGCTGGTCATTACAATGGCGTCAATGTTTTAGAAAGGAATTTAAATAGATTAACGGGTAATGTACATTACATTTTTGCTTACTTATTTTAGGCACATTTTCATTTGTAAAGAACTTTATTATTAACAAAATATAATAACTGTATAATCTGTACGGTGGAGTACTATCCTTGGTATATTTACATTATAACGTTTTAACGACTTTGAACAGGTTTTTGTCCCCCGGTTGGATTGTGCATCTCAGCTAGAAAAAAAACAACAGTCAACAAAACAACATTTTTACCGCTTACCACTAACTTTAATTATAATGCTGCAAAATTTGTCAATGCAAACGTAAAAACATAGCTAAATGGATTTAGCACCGCAATTGGTCATTATAGATTTCAAATCAACAAGAACAAACAAGGAGAATAAGATTGATTAAAAATACTGTAACTGTAAACATCATTGGGGTTATGTTTCTCTTTCTGCTAACTTGTTCCTCTTTCCGCTAACTAATTTCACGTTCATCAAGTGATGCAAATAACAAAATTTTATGGAACTTAGTGTTCATAATGACATTTTAATCCCTTTTCTCTCAATTTAAGTGCTTTCCTCCTTTGCTTGCAGATATAAGACAACCACAGGCTTATAAAAATGCATGCCTTTACTGTTTACAAATCGAAGGCAGCCATATTGTTATTAGCAAAGTTTTTTTAGAAAACAATAGTGCCGTCTCGACAAGTCAACTTTTGATCACAAAAAAATCTAAACACGCGTTGGGAATTGCACTATTGTGAGCATGCAGAGAGAGCTATGAAAAAGTAATTATTGCAGCACAATCATCACTAAATTTTTTAAGTAATAATTATGATAACATTTTTCAGATCAAAGCCAGACTTTTATAAATGATTCACTCGCACAAGAACGAAATAAACGTAATGATAATACTATTCTATGAAAGAAATTTCACTCACATTTATTGAATAATGAATCTATGAGTGACATTATCAATGCAGGATTTGCAGCTAATTGAATGTTTGTGCATAAATTTAACTGCTTCAATAATCAAGGTGAAATCAGTGCTAACAAGAACAATTTTTGTTGCTATAGCAGAGAAAGGACACCTGGTTACAAAATTACCTTACTGTAAACTTTGAACGATTTACTCACGTATACAATATATAAGAAAACTGTTTTTATGGATAAAATCTCAGATGCTGGTAGCATTCAAGACAACAGAGGAATATCAAGGAATCGATCTGTTCTGTTATTTATGACACTGGATTTTGAAGCATTTATTTTTCGAAGAAGCCATTTTAAATTATTTTTTCTTGATGATCGCTACCCGGTGTTAGAGTTTATTCTATTAATCAGTACCGTCTTGGCGCCTAATTACGGACAGCCTTTGTAATTACAGACATCGACAAAACATAATTCCAACCGTCTGTAAATTAAAAACACGGCACATCCCGTACTGTCAACCAAACTGAAATAAAACAAACTTCAGAGATAATTAAATTTATTTGAACGCTAAAAAATTACCAATATGCCATTTAGAATTTATTTTTCTAAACTTTAAAGATTCAAAATAGACTGCGCTCTCTTGAGAATCATGTGTATTTTTATGAGCTCCGTGTGTACAATGGTAGCCATATTTACGGATAAAAAATAATAATGGCCACCTCCGTCATGAAATATCGACAGGTCGAAAATTTAGGTTTAAAAATGAATTGAGGAATGAAAATGTTTTTAGATCATGCTTTTAGAAAGTTAATTATCATAAAATAAGTCAAATAAATAAAGTTTTTGTACGTCAATCACAGTGGCGGAGGACACTTTTTACTGAGTATTGAAATATAGGCCATTATGATTTTCACGGTCCATTATTCTTCAAGTGTTGCTGCTAATTGCTCTCTATTGGATTGCTCTGTTTCATAAAACATTTTATTCAGTTATACGTGGTGAACTTGGCAAGAATGCATGTCTATTTTCGTGACAAGAATGTTTGTTTACATTTTGTGTCTGTAATTACGAAGGCTGTCCATAGTAATTAGGCACACAGATGGTAAGTATTTGGCAATTCACTTTGAAACCTTCCATAACAATAGCTGAATACATAACTTTCAAATAACAAGAAGTTTTGTTTGATTTGTTATCTTTAACTGAAGGAAAAAAGTCATCAAACTCAAAGTTAACGGCAAGCCACGCATAGCATTAAGGGGAGCAGGCACTCTATATGCAAGAGAACTTTTCACGATTAGTCTAAAAGTATGTGTGGTATAAAGTCAGATTTTTGGGGAAATCATTGCACTGCATCGTCCCCAATGGAATGTGACAGTTTTGGGGAAATATCTGAAGATCTAATAGGGGTAATCACGGTTATGCGTTAATTTTTCGTCATGGGATTTCACACATCATTTTCGAGGCTAAACTTTTTTTTTAATTTTTACCTGGGATGCTGGTAATATCGGTGTACAGTTAGTTTGACTTAACTTTGTCTGGAATAAAATTGTTTCAACATTTTTTGAAAATCAGAATATTCAAGTATATCACCAAATGAAACATAAACCATCAGTTGAACCATATATTATTGCAAGTAATAGAAGATGTGACCGTGCGTGAGCGGAGCCGGAGGAGTAAAAGGAAAAGTAAAGAAGAAAGTATACCTAGGACATAATAGTAAATAATGGAAAGAACCGGAAATCAATAATCATAACTTTTACACTTACTTTTTTTCTTTTTCTTTTTCTTCTTCTTTTTTATAGCGTCATTGGCCACATTGCATACATTTTCTTCAGTTTTTAACTCCAAGTCTGCAACCTCGGAAATGGCAACATCTACATCAGCCATTTTGTTTTTCGAACCATGTGAGTGATTTTACAAAACATTTTTCAGGTAAAGGCAATGTTGATATAGAAAAAAAATAGGTTGGAAACACCTTTGAAGTTGTTTTTTAATATTACATATTTCAGAAAAATGATAAAACATATAAAGTCTTCGTGGTTTGAAAGATATTCAATCAACTTCAAGCAGAAAATGAAATAATTTTCTTGTTTATTGTGACTAGAAAATGCAGTCTGCAGTTTTGTCATAACATCTGCAGCATTCATGGTTCCGTTTTTTACAGAAAAAGTTCTTTTCAGAACAGTTTCGTTTTCGTTGAGGAAGGTAAGAACATATTTGATTGTGATCCCCAAAGCATCACGAGATATCAGATGCATATATTTTAAATATGCTGCCAGAGCCTGAACATTAACATCTCTCTCGTATCTTGAAGCCACCAGAATTTGTAGTTTTCCATTCAAGAAGGTTTTAGTTGAAATGTTGCCAGATTCTTTTTGTCAGCAAATATTTTCAATGTTTTCTCAGGGAATTTAAATTTTCAATCATTTTGTTGGTGTTTATATGGCAGTTATTCTCTGTTGAATTGAACCTAGCAAAAAAAGGAATAAGCATGTAACAAGCTGATGTATGATCGTACGAATATGTCATGTTTTGCCACATTTTTGCAGGCTGCATTTACTTGTTTAATACAACTCTAGCCTATTGAAAGTCCCCTTCATGTTTTTTCTCACGAATTTTAATACCATCAGTCCTCATTCCAAATGCAAAACAAACGTGGCAAAAATCATTCTGATACCACACTTAGCAAAGCTGTAGTAGTTCAATTCAGATGGTTGCTTCATTAAGGCCGATGGAAATATTAGTTTAGCGTCACTTAACTCCTGAAAATGTCATGCGGCATGTTTTCATTATTCATTAATTTTGTTCTAGTGCCATACATAGCCAGACAACACATCAAATACGCCATTTTGCATTATTATAATCACTGAGATCCCACTCGCCCAAGTACGGTACTAGCTCGAGCTTTCAAATTACTTCAGACCTGCTTTTTCTTCAACTACATTGAAAAAGAAGAATTTTGAATAAATTTTTGCAAATTAGGTATTCCTCCAAGTTGGCTTTTTCAACATGTATTTGATAGAATTCGAAACCATAACTCTATTCCAAAACGCTGCAAAAATTAATGTCTACTTCGATTACGTAATCGAATGTCGTAATTTCGCTACATTTATTATACGGAACACACTGGGGAAGTCATTAGACACACATGGAAGTGCAACTTGGACATTTTGAACCGGGATACGACGGTCGGTGGTGGGTAGACAAGCAAATGCAATGGATGGTGTATATTATTCTTGTTAAATTATCATTTTGTATTGAAATAATGAAATCTTGTAAAATAATGAGCTTTTTTACGCGGGCACTTAAAGTGATGCGGGCAGGTGACGCTAAACTAATATAAAATTTCCATCAGCCTAAAGCATTTCCTAACAATTTCATCGAACTTAGTGTCCAGAACTTCTACCTTTTTGCCGATTTTTCTACCTGATTTTGATATGTTTGTTTTGCAAAATCGAATACAGGGTGTCTTCAGTCAATTTTGCTGCTATTTTAAAAACAACTCTAGACTTATTTAACCGATACTTATGAAATGATTATGATATTTTTCATCATTACCTTCAGGGAAGAAATTGTTTGCGGAAGAAATTTGTACGGAACTTTTTTTTGCGGAATTTAGTTTTGCGGATTTCAATCAAATCCGCAAAAATAAATTCTGCAAAAATGAATAAATATTGGTTGTCCGCAAAACTTCACTTCACTTTCACTTTGCTTTGCATTCAACTGAAAGTCTCGTCTCCACAAAACTTTTGGAAAATGATAAAGGAAAGAAGTCAAGGTTATTGAACATTGACCTCCCCTGAATAAAGATAAGTCCCAGCCATCTATTTGTTACAGTTTAGTATTCTTTTTTGATATAGCTGGTGAAAAATAGATGTTATCTATTTCCATAAAGTTTGTATATACCTCCAGACACGGAATTAGGTGTTTCCCTACTTTCGATTTTATTGAATTTCTTGCATCCGCAAAATCTCTTATGAAGTTGTCATCCGCAAAAATTTAATCCGCAAAATATGGCTTTTTTGGGTCCTTTATCTGCAAAAATATGCTCCGCAAAAATTTCTTCAACAAATAATTTCTTCCCTTAAGGTAGTTTTGGAAGAAATAGATCATTATGATTGATGAGGATTCTTATGATATTTCAATAAAGAAATCCCAAATGAAAATTTTAAAAAATTCGAAAAACACACTTTAATTTCAGACTTGGAAATTTTCAAAAAATGTTAAAATTACCCCTGCTAAGTAAGAAATGGGAAAAAACACAAGAAGTGTGACATCTAAAAACAGTAAACATGAATCACTAAATAACAACTGTAAGAAGAACAAACGTTTTGTACTCGGATATGTTAAAACTGTGATAGCCGGAATCACAGATTTCAGTTTTTGAGGAAGAAAATTAAATTACTCTTTGACTGGAGTTGATTTCGAAGTTTTGTTGGAAACCTTTGCTTGATTTATCCCCTTCGAAAACAAATATATAAATCCCTTTATTTTGGTGTTAGCATATTGTTTTTTCAAACAGGATTGAAATCAGCGAAACCATGGCAAAGTCAAAGAATCATACTGCACATAATCAAAGTAAGTAGTACTCGAAATATCCATAAGTTATGATCAAGGAATTACCTAACAATATTAATGTAAATGACCATCTAGCTTCTAATATTTCTTTCAATTTCAGGTGTCAAGGCACACAGAAATGGAATAAAGAAACCTGTTCGTAATAAGTATCCATCTTTGAAAGGGGTAAGTGTAATCGACATTTCCTAAATAGGAGATCTTTGAGATTATGTTGTCAAATTTGTTTCCAATGGGTTTTAGGTCGATCCGAAATTCTTGAGAAATCTCCGATTCGCCAAGAAGCATAACAAGAAATCAAAGAAATAAGCTACCAGCAGAAATAACATACTTCGGCCATAATTGTTGTTTTCTTTTTTCTCCTTGCCCTCTACTTTTTCAAAATGTGCATTTAAATTTTGAGTAGGCCGTATTCAAAATTTAACACTTTAAAGATAGTGAACTATAATTTGTAGACCTGAGGGTTGCCCTATGCTGATGTTAGTACAAATGAAACAATCGAGAAATTGTCTGGGAACGAGCAACTGTTTGTTATTAACGAAGCGCTCAAACAAAGTAAAAAATGGTTGTGGAGATTACAGACCTCCAAGAGTGTCCTAAAATGTCCTAAAATTATAAATTTTAGTAATTTTGTCCTAAATTGTCCTAACTTTTGGTATATTGTCCTAAATGTCATAAAATTTAGGATAAAGTTCAAATGAAAAAAAAAACAATTCCTGTTTTTGAGTGTAGTTATTGAGATATTGAGATTGAAAATACATGATATATTTTGAGTATAATTTGTTTTAGCTTTCGCTGAATTGTCTACATCATTCTGATTTTTGACTGAATACAACCTTGTAAAGGAGATATTTTTTCAGTGGAATACGGAAAATGCCAAAAGGTCTTCTCAGTTAATAGAAGTGGTATATCACAAATCAGAAGTCTTACAAGTAGCAAGCTGCATTGTACCAGTGAGAAGGAGGGAAAGAGAAAATACCACTTAAGACAGGACAGTGACAATGCATTAAAATTAAAATGTCCATAAATAACAGAGTTGAATTAACCAGGAAAAAAGAGATTGTTCCGGCTTTAAAATGTGTTGAGTCTAACTTTTTATTCTCTTCAACTACTTTAATGGGAGAAACTTTTGCGAGAGAAACTTTCGCGAATTTTGGACATTTTCGCGAAAGTAAATCCCAAAATATTTTTGATTTCGACCACACGCGAAAATAAATCCCATAAAAATTTACAAAAAGTGGCATTCGCGAAAATAAATCCCGCAAAGATTTTTTCAAACATTCAAAAATTTCAAAATGTTTACAAAACAAGTTTTTGACTGTATCCGACGACGAGGTTGAAAACTGATAAAAACACGTCTTGAACTAAAAGAATACACGTATATTTCACAGAATTCATGCTGTCTTTGAACCGACTGAAGTGACAAAAAGTGTTACAGTGAGGTTTATTTGAAATTTCATGCGTGTAAAATAAAGGGAAACATTGAACTAATTCAAGCTTAACAAAATTTGTTTCTTAATCATCTATATTTATAATTGTTATTTTCTTCGAAGCATCAGGCATTTTGGTTTTTGAAGACCCTGATGATGGTTTCAATGGTTGTCGAAACATGTCTCGGATGTGTAGTGTTTTGCTTTTTTCCAGAATTTGGGAATTTTCCTTGGGAATTTCAGTTTTCTCGTTCGCACCACCTTGAAGTGAAATCTCATTACCAAAAATAGAGCCAAGGAATTCCGGATTTTCATTTGATCTCTTTGACGAGTTACATGATGATGAATAAAGTAGTTTCTATAGTTGTTCAAAAGAAAAATATCTATCACAATCATTGATTTTTTTCTGTTTGGTCGTAGGTTTATCGTTAATTCAACTTTAACTTCAAAGCCTTGTGAAATTCTGAGGTTAAAACGTAAGAAAAAGTGATAAAAGTTACTCTCTCAAAATCCACATTCGCGAAAATAAATCCCGCGAAAATGTTTAAAATGTGGCATTCGCGAAAGTAAATGCCATAAATTTCGCGAGTTTTTGACCTCGCGAAAGTTTCTCCCGCGAAGGTTTCTCCCATTAAAGTATTTAAGATGTTTCCGGATTCAGAAATTGCGAATTGTAAAACAGAATACACTATTCAGTATGGAATGTATCTTTATTTGAAAGATCTTTCACTAGAAGATATGAGAAATTTAGTTTTGAAATCTGTTTCGAGAAAAAAGAACTTGAATAGATCTCGTTTCAAGTTTAAATAGTTTTCGAGAGTTTTTGTTTTCATTCAGCTTTTGAGTTAACTATATTACTACAGTATTTTTAACAGTTGAAGTTAATGAGCTTCTTTTGTATCACTTTTGATTATACCATTGAGTTATCTAGTAGACTTTACATTGAACAAAACAAGACTACATGGATTGATAATGAACAGGAAGCTAAAAAACTAGCTTTTAACAAAGTCGAATCATTTGCACCTTCATGTTACTCAAAATGTAGATAACAAACAATCATTTGTTTTCTTGTTGTTTTTACCTTAATTTTTAGGTTTTTCCGCACTTAAGGTATACAAGGTTTGATAGTTGTTTATGCTTATTTACACTCATTAAAAGTCGAAGCCAAGGGAAACTTTATGTTGTTCTTCGTTTATATATCTAATCTTGATTTTCTTTTGATGGTTTAATTTAATGATATCCTTAAATAAAGATATGTTTACTGTAACAGGTCCATAATTTGGGAATTGTCCTAAAGTTGTCCTAACGTTTTAGTCTTTGTCCTAAATTTTCTTACATTTTGCCATAAAATGTCCAAAAATACTATCTAAAATTGTCCTAAAAAAATTACTTGATTTTGCTCTGGGTGGTCTGAGATTATCTTGTAAGAACTGCTGACACTTTTTTTCTCGATTTTATGATATCTTAAGTGTTTAATAAACGGCTGAGTTCTTTTTTCTAAAAGGACAGTGCCTTTCATGTCTGCAGGTGCCAGATGATAAAAAAAAACGTTTTGTTTTTGTTCAGTGACATGGGTAGTGTAGTTATTCTCGTTTTAAGTAACACAAGAAACGATAGTAACAAGTGTATTTGACCTGCCATACAAATTACATTTCGAAAGTTAGTAAGACGGCGAACACGACCAAGAAGGCTTAAAAACCATGTAGCTAACAAGCAAACAAAGGTGCTTTACGGGGAGATAGTTTCGCCAATAAGTGACTGATCAATTTCGCGTTCAACTTTAAAAGTGAATTTCGCGTGGGATAAATCGGTTTTATTTGCAATTTTGTTCTAGACAGATTTATTGATTTAGATAGTAATTATCCTAATTTAGTGCGGATCGAAAAATAATTATTTGAAAGGGTGCGGACCGTAATAGGATAAAAACAATTACAGTAGAATCCCGATAACTCGAACCAATTTCGAATTCTCTTTGAGCCTTTACTAATATATTCTCATAAAACACTCCCGGTAAGTCGAACCAACATTCCTGTCCCTTGGAACAATAGGGACCTTACGAAACTACGACGGCAACGTGGACGACGACGTGAGGCAAACAAAAGATTCACTTTACTCCATAGATTCGCTTTAGAATGGAACTCATTTCACAGTATACTATTGGGAAATATTTTTAATTTTACTAATATCATTATGAAAAGTAATATTTTGAAGTCGTACTGAAAACGAAGACGTGAGAATAGCAGTACTTCGGAAACAGCTTTCCTTGGTTCCTTAATGATTCTGTCTCTCAAAGTTCTAAAAACAAACTTCATAGCCATTATAAATAAACTTCTTAGTCCAACTGTATAGTTTCTGCTCTTTTGTGGTTTATTAAAGATAAATATCTTGTACGTCGTCATCCACGTTGCCGTCGTACTTTCGTAAGTTCCCTAATATTTCCCCGATAACTCGAACTTGGGAGCAAAAATGGAAATCGATTTTTTTTTCAACTACTACTGTACTTTTCTTTCAATTTAACATACTTTAAAGGAAGAAAACTTTCGCAGTTTACCAATATTGCAATATTTTGCGGGAATAAACTTTTGCGATTCGAGCCAAAACCGCAAAACTTTCTTCCGCAAACACTTTCTTCCTTTAAAGTATTTAACTGTTCTTTTAAAATGGATATAAAGTTCTTTTCTTCGGTGAATTTCAATACAGTCAATGAACTTCTACAAACAGGCTTTAGGTCGGAGGAATTTCTCTTAACGAAAATTGGGATTATTTTGAAAATTTTGCGGGAAAAAACTTTTCGCGGTTTACCATTATTGCAATATTTTGCGGGAATAAACTTTTGCGATTCGAGCCAAAACCGCAAAACTTTCTTCCGCAAACACTTTCTTCCTTTAAAGTATTTAATTGTTCTTCTAAAATGGATATAAAGTTCTTTTCTCCGGTGAATTTCAATACGCAAGGGAATTGTAAACCCCACCATTATCTAATGTTTTTCCAGTTACTTTAGCAGTACAATTTGCTACACATAAAGATTCTTGACAAATATTTCTTTTAAACAGGTGTTTTAATGCTTTAAATTTAAATTGTACACCAGAAAGTCAAGTTTTAGCGTCTATGACTGCATTGACTTTTTGATGCACCATTTAAATTTAAGACCTTAAAACACCAGCTTAAAGGGATTCCTGCGTCCAAAATGATATTTACAAATATGATAGAGCTCAAAAAGTTGTTTAACAAGTCTCTTTTCAGTATTTTATAATTATTTATAGTTTTTGAGATATTTCGTTTTTAAAATCTTTTATTTAATTTATGCAATGCATGTTTATGATGTAATAAGATAGTTGCTAACACTACTTCTTTCTCAAACTTTAGATATGATTAATATTACATCTTTGTAAGTTATTATTATGGAGTAAGGGCTTCCACTCTGAGTTGATTGATAGAAGAATGAAGTCATAGTATTTACTTATTCGGAAGTTATACCCACTGACAAAGTGCTATCTTATTACATCGTTGCAAAATTTGATGATTGTTAAATCGAAATATCTGCCCAAGGAAACAGAATTTCCAAATATTGTATTTACGAGTTCTATCATCCCTTCAAATATCATTTTGCAATTCGAGTAATTTTTTAATTTCGCGAATCCGCACGTCAGTCCTTTCCGCGGGGAATTACTTTCCCGAAAAGGACCGAAAAACGCGAAACTTTATACTGACCACCTTTCAAATGACGACAGATATCTGATAATGAACATCGTTCCCAGGGCTTCTGGCAACCTCGAACCCAGGGTTTCTAGGCTTTTTGATATGCCGTCCCTATATCTTCAAAAGGTATTTCGAAATTGGTTCGAGTTATCGGGATTCTACTGTAATTGTTTTTATCTTATAAAATTAAGTATGTTTTGACTTGATAGACTTGGTAGAAGCTCCTATAAAGTTTGAGCAAAGGCCTGTGCAATTTCTTACGAGCCACGTATTTGTTTATTAATTTCGCTAGTATAGCGAAGTATTGGTATCGTCGTTCTATGTATCTCCGTGACATTTTGGACGATCTCACTAAAGTAAATAATTGCATATAAAAAGCCATGTCCGCACACACCTAAGCAATAAAATCTTTTGCAGGCTGACTAGCGGGCTAAATTTGGACCAAATTATGAAAGTTCTCCAATTTTCATAAAAATTTGCACAAAGCACAATTGAAAGGTGCTGATTTCGAATTTGACAGTCATTTTTTTCAAATTTGGCCAAAATTGGGCAATTCGGGCCAAATTTGGACCAAATTATGAAAGTTCTCCAATTTTCATAAAAATTTGCACAAAACACAATTGAATGGTGCTGATTTCGTATTTGACAGTCATTTTGTCAAATTTGGCCAAAATTGGGTAATTCGGGCCAAATTTGGACCAAATTATGAAAGTTCTCGAATTTTCATAAAAATTTGCACAAAGCACAACTGAGTGGTGTGCTGATTTCGAATTTGACAGTCATTTTGTCAAATTTGGTCAAAATTGGGCAATTCGGGCCAAATTTGAACCAAATTATGAAAGTTCTCCAATTTTCATAAAAATTTGCACAAAGCACAACTGAATGGTGTGCTGATTTTGAATTTGACAGCCATTTTTTCAAATTTGCCCAAAATTTGGGAATTTGGCAATGCTTATATTGAGAATGTTTTAAAATTGGTGAGAGTAGATTTGTGTAATTGTGACACCGTCCTGAAGACTTTAAGCCAAATTTGAGACGAATAAGTTTTGATCTATTTGTTTTGTATAATTGCGAGTTGAAATTCTGCTACCGTTATCAACTATTGTATCTCACAGTTCTATGAACAGTATATATTTGTTAGAATTATGAGAATGTAACATAGCGAAATTTTCGACTTCCAAGTCGTCTTGTTTGTTTTCATATCGTTTATCGTTTAACTGTTTTTAGAAGACAGACAATCCGTTCTGAGAAAATATTTTCCCGGTTGGAACTTACCCCAATATTACAAACATTAGCTCGGATGCACGAAGAAAATATTCCTATTCTTATCTAAATAGTTAAAGAATATATGAATATTTTCTTCACAAAATAAAAATTAAAACGCTCTCAAGGATTTAAAGAAAAGAATTGAAATGGAGTGAAATGAGCTATTTTGAAAAGTTGGACCAAATTAAGCCCAAATATCCGTTTCTTGACCAAATTCAAACTCAGCAAAATTCTAAAAAAATGAAGCACTTTGGTCCAAGAAAGTACCAAATTTCCCATTGATGATCAAATAAAAATTAATACATTTGATCACAAACAGATCGTTGTTTCTGTGATTTTGTGGACTTTTCGTAAAAATCATGATTTTTGTACTCCGAAGTGTTCAGGTTGAAATTCTTCTTCCAAACTCTTTTTGAGTGGACATGCGGATTTTATGTTGTTTTTAAGTAATTTTAACGTCACACACGAACAGTATTAGTTAAATGTCTCCTAGGTCAAACTCGGACTTCCTAAATTGTCAGTTTAGTTTGTTTTTGTTTGTCTATGCTATGCTTATATCATATGGCTGTTTGTTTATTTTTTACACATTTCAGGGATATGTTAACGCTTTAACATATCCCTGCACCTTTTAATCATAAATACGGAATAGATGTGTATAAACGTCGATAATATATGGGTTTTTTTTGTTCATTGGGAGAATAGCCATGTCAATGGATTACCCTGAAATACAATTATTATTTTTATTATTACGTAAGTTGCCTTGAAAAGGTTTTGATTTCTATATCTTTTAGACGTCATTGCTACGACTAAAGGATCGCTATATGTGACGTCAATACGAAATCCCATTATTTACAACATTTTTAGGGGGTGATTATATGGAGGCGGGCTAGCCGGCTTTGCCGGGATCTCGCTTTATTTAACCGAGATCTTGGTAAAGCGGGCTGACGAATTCCTCATGTGATGGCTTTCAACCGGGCTGGCCCCCTTTGCCGGGATAAAATTGCATAAACGGCGCATGCGTGAAGTTGAACAAATATAACAAATATCACGTGATCAATTCTTCAGCCCGGTTAAACGGGATGATACTTTTCCATGTGATCATAAAAATTTATCAGCCCGCCTAACCGAGCCATAAAAGAAGCGTTGTTTTTAGTTTTCGCTAAGCGAAATATATTGGTTTCGGCGTCGTTCTATCTATCTATCTATCTATTTACGGCGAAGGTTTTTTTAGGACCGCACTTACTAACTTAAACTTCTTTTGTTTCTATTTATTTTCTTCCTTGCTGTCATGGCCATGGTTACAGCTCATACAAGTATATTTCTTTTGTTTCAATTTGTGATTATTAATAAAGTTTCGTTTACACCATAAAATTTCTATGTTTAGACTAGCAGAAATATTTAAAACATAAAATGACATCAGAAATGTAACTTAGGCTCAAAAACAGGGAGGTTACGCAGAAGTACGACAACGCGAAGAACGAAAACACATTTTAATTGCAAATATTACATTTTTTCACGTGTCAGTGGGAAAATATCAAAAATGTCTTTTCTTTGATGTGTTGTTGCCTTGTAAACTCTTATGGCTACAGTCGTTACTTACACATGTTGTAATTTCATGAATGGGTTAAAAGCTGCAGTTTCATCCAGAGCAGTGGAGTGAAAGTATGATAATATTTTGGTACAGGATTTATTTTCAGTGTTGGCTTGATAAAAAACTTTCAACGAAAATAATCAGCATGATTTCATCAAGCCTTCAGTAAGTCAACCATAAACTGAAGGCTGGCAAAAAGATCGTGGAGAGGTGAAAGGACAGATCATAAACAACGTACTTCCATTAATTTCTAATGAAAACGTTCAAAAATTACTGTTTTTAGAAAAACACAATCTTTTTTGAAGTGTCTTAATAAGAACCATAGGGAAGCTATTTTGATAACCTGTTTACAAAAAAGTTTACCAGAAGAAACTTTTACTTGCAGCTGCATGCTTTAGATTGATGTATTTAAAGGCTTTCAACATTTTCATTCTCAACATTTACGAATTTTTCAGATTTCATTCTATTGGAAACCTATCTTATTTAATGAAACTTGTATTCAACACGATTATGATACAATCTCGCAGGTGGATACTAAAATTGTTTTTCAAAATATTGTATTCTTTAGCGACCAAATAACGTCTGCAATATATAAAGACATAACCAGAAAATGGCAAGCTCAAAGTAACAGTAGAAATATGGATTTGACTTTTCTGTGGATATTGTACTTACTAAGAGGGACTGCAGTCATAATTCATTTGTTTGGAATGTACTGCCTTTGGTTACAGAAACGAAAACACGATAATCAAAAATGCTTACTGATGCACTTAAGCATGGGTGAAATAGCTGTCACCCTATCGTGGATGTTATTAAAGTCATTCAATTTTCTTCCTAAACAAGAAAATGATTTATATTACCGACTAGCACTTACATTTTACGGAGTTGGCAATATTGCTTTCTACCTCGTGATGATGTATTTCACCTTGGATCGGTTACTTTGCGTGCTCCTTCACTTAAGATATAGATACTATCTTACAACGCGTGTCACACAAAGAGTAATGCTGTTGTTGTGGCTCACAGGTGCTATTTCGGCCTTTCTTTGGTATGGTATGGGAATTAAAAAAACAGAGTATGTTTTATATACATATGCATTCATAATCTGTGATTTCCTCTTCGTCATTTTGGCCGTTAGTACGTATATGACAATCGGTATTAAGCGTATTGTTGATAGAAAAAGACTTCATTTAAACTCTGTATCGAAGTCGTACCAAAAAGCGCATTTCATATCAGCATTCATCGTCTTGACGTACATTATTTTATTTGTTGCTCCTAACACCGTGTTAGCTGTTAAGAAAGATTACACATCTTTATTATTGCAAGTTGTTACTGTATTCTGGTCTATTGGGTTCATCACAGATCCACTCATATACATTTTCCTCAATAAAAGGAACAGACAGCTGGCACTATCCATACTAAAATGTCGCAAAGATTATTACCCGAAGTATCCTGTGAGGCGTCCCGTTTTTATTGTTCGAGATCGCAAAATAGCTTCAGCGAATACCGTTGTGGAACTTACAGTTTTGCCCGTTGTATTAACAGCTATAACGAAATTAAAATAAGTTTTACTAACTTATACAGATTATCCCATGTTATTAGTGCGTTCAGCATTAACATCATCTTCGGTTGCCTAGCAACTGTTACTTTAAGTACGCAGTCAGCAAAAATGTTTGCCAATCGTCTGTTGTTTTTTTTTTTAAAAAATGTCCAAATTGTGCTTTTCTTAGAGTATGATGGCCCCGAGGTGTCACAGTTCTCGATTTTTTCCCCGACAGTTCTCGCGGTTTTTAGACAGTTCTCGGCTTTAAATCTCATTATCAGTTGTTATTAAATCTCTAAAGTACCTTTTTCGTAGAACAGTTTTAAAGACACTCTCACAAGTAATTGATTTTTTTCGTGTAACTGGCTCGTCGAGTTTACGAATCTCCCTAATTTAAAAATACACTTTCAAGCAAAATAATGACCAATTCAATGGTGTACCATGTTTTTGTCCAGCTAGAGCCAACATGTGAAACATGTGAGAATGTTCTCGTTACCCCAATAGAAACAAAAGTAGTTTCGGCTGTAAACGATCGATGATTGCGATTTGGTTTGTTAACCGACTGTCTAGTCTGGGATTGTCACTTGACTGTACAGCCCTCTCACATTCCATTGTGACAATATCATCTTAAGATGTAAGACATTTATTTAGAAAGACTCAGGGATTGTTTCAACTTAAAAGAAGTCCTCTTATTGCCAGCTCGAGTTTTGATGTGGTCCCAACCCTCCTAATAAATGTAGCTAGTTGCTTCTTAAAATCTCAGAACCGGGACATGTCTGAAAAAAAAACTAGAGAACTGTCTTAAAAAATCGAAAACTCTCTTTAAAAACTTGAAAACTCTGAAAAAAATCGAGAACCGTGACACCTCGGGGCCATCATGTTAGAGGAAAATAATCTTCGCAGCCATTCGTAGGTCGGAAAATCAAGAGAGCTGGGTTCGCGGTTGGGTGAAAATTTTAAATTGTCTCACGGATTGTCCAAATGTCTCCGCTTCGTGGCAGGAGTTTTTAAACTTCATACCCAGTGAATTGTCGTTAAATTAAAAAGTAAATTGCATTTCGCCCACTGTAAAGCAAGCAAAACGCTATCAGATTTCTTCGGTCAAATATGTTGGAATCAGCAAATTTGATTGTACATCTTCAGATATTGAATTCAGCTTTTGGATTTGTCAATCGATTTTAACCAGTTAAATTTGAACTTATCGACATTATTTATTCCTGCTTAGTGTAAACAAAACATTACCCAATGGGCAAAATCGGCAAAATGTCACTGCGACGAAGAGAGGTATTGAAATTGCAGAGGTTTTTTGACAAATGTGCCCTCTAGGTATTCTCTATGAACAATAATGATCCATCCAACAAACTCTTCCAGTTTGAAATTGTTTTTCAATCAATCAAAAGTAATAAAAACTAAGGGGCTGATCATATGGAGTTTTTTTATCCCGGCAGCGTGGCATGAAAATTGTCCCGGGACAGTTTCTACACTGCAATCATATCCCGTCTTGCCGGGATGAAAATCGCCCGGGATAGTTATATGTTATTGTTTATATAAAAATTTTAATAAATGCGCACGCGTGAAATATTATCCCATCCCGGTAATTGTGATAACCTCACTAAGCAAGATCCCGGCCAAAATAAACAAGATCTCGCTTGGGCGGGACGGCGCCGAGGCAGTTGCCGAGTCATTGTTTTATGAAACATTTTGTAATCTTTTATATAATTTAAGGGCTTGCGAGACAGAGAAATGACATGGAAACGTTCTGGTGATATGAAAGGAAGGTAACACTCATTGTATTAGTTACACAGACCCAGTTCAAAGGGAAACTCCGAAACAGGCGGGATTTGAACCCACGACTTAGTGGGTTAATTCTAGTCCTATATCGCTCTACCAACACAAAAAAACCAAACACATCATCATCACCGACAAACTAACATCCCTTAGATCAAGTATTTATAATCCGTGTTTTTACGTGAAACTTTTGGGCTCTAATAAGAATTACTTATCTCCTTGATAGAAATACGAAATGCAAAATACTGCAGGAGTGAGAACTCACTCACCGTAATGAATTCACTGTGCCACTTTGTGAAAAAACGGGGAAATAGAATGACCAGGAACCTGCAATTATTTTATGTGAACCGCGCTCGGTTAACATATTTATTAAAATCAAATTCCAATACCATATGTTTCGATGCAAGGATGAATCTGTTTGCTTCGTGTTGAAGTCTAGGAAGGCTTAGGGCTAGTGTCTTTGGTCCAGGGGTTTCCACAAATAACAAGCTACACTACCAACAATAGTGTCTTCTAAACAATTGTTAGGTTTTTGTGCACTTTTTCTTTTTTAAATATACATTCATATAAATATAATACAGTGTTGTTTTTGCTTTTGTTGAACATCAATATCTAAAACTAATAACAACTGACAGTGAAACTAATTGTAAGAATTTGTTTATAGTGAATAGGTCAGCTTTGGATGTAAATATGTATATATATTGGAAAACACTGGAAAACAAGAAAACCTGACATGAAATAGAAGGCAGTAATCCAAAATCGAATCTATATATAGATCTTGTGATCTATCTATTGATCTTAACGTGTTTGAGTTCATACAAGAAACTGGAAATCTGGCCGGAAGTAAGTCATTTTCCACTATTTTCACTAGGGAGGTTTAGGCCTGGGGTCTTTGGTCCAGGGTTTTTCACAAATAACAAGCCACACTACCAACAAGAATGTTTTCTAAACAATTTTTAGGTTTTGGTGCACTTTTTCTTTTTTAAATATACATTCATATAAATATAATACAGTGTTGTTTTTGCTTTTGTTGAACATCAATATCTAAAACTAATAACAACTGACAGTGAAACTAATTGTAAGAATTTGTTTATAGTGAAAGGTAAGCTTTGAATGTAAATATGCATATATACTGGAAAACACTGGAAAACAAGAAAACCTGAAACGAAATTGAAAGCAGTAATCCAAAATCGAATCTATCTTGTGATCTATCTATTGATCTTAACGTGTTTGAGTTCATACAAGAAACTGGAAATCTGGCCGGAAGTAAGTCATTTTCACTTTTTTTCTTTGTTTTTATTTCTTTTTAATATTTTCTTGCTTTCAAACGAAGAGAAAAAAATCGGTTTCCCTTTAAACTACCACCTTCAGTTGAAATTCCCTCTCCAGTTTCGAGGGAATTTTTTGATAGAAAACGTCTCATCGCTGGTCGCTGTCTATAATTTGCTTGTTATACTTGATGATTTGCCTTTTGATGTTTTTCTTACACCATTTTCATCATGATGATTACTTACATGACCATTCACAGTCCGTGGTCGAGATGAGTAAATATCTTATCAGGGATAATTTTGTCGGGGAAACTTTACGTCGGGGAAAATTTTCGTCAGGGAAAATTTCGTCAGTTTGCAAAATTTTACTAATACTTTCTTATAAATTTCATTTTTTCAAACTCTTCATCGCTGTACATGGGAAATCTTTAAGCTTGCATTAAAGGAAATGAAATCTACTTTCATGAGACCAGCATTAAAAGCGCTATCTAAGAATTCGGCTACCTTAAATAAATAATATGAGAATAACATTCAAGAAAATACTTCCTTTACAATGAAAATTGAAACATATTTAGTGGTTTTTAGTACTACCATCAACCACGGATATGTTATAGCGTAAAATTAATACATTTTTATTTATACATAACTTGTATGTATCTGCAGAGGTCAATTTAGTATATTTATGATATATACCGGGTGAGTCAAAAAAAAAAAGTACCGGTGTTTCAAAAAAAAATATCTTTAGATTGAATAAAGTTTTTATTATTTCTGATTAGAGGAATCTGTTAAGTATATTTTGGTGTATCATTCTTCTGTTTTGGTTAAGTAGGAAAAAAGTTATAGGCAAAAAACTGGAAGTGGTCCTTGTAAAAATCTTCAAAAAATGGACAAAAAAATCCGAACAAAATATTCCTGCGCGATTCTTTGATTAAATTCAATAATGTCAATGAGGTTATGGGGATTGAAAGAAAAGACACAATTTGTCTAATCACCTCTTTAGTATTAGTTACCCTAAAAACTGTGCATGCCTAAACTCTTTGTTGTACGAGAGCTGCGGCATTTCTCAATATTTTATGCAAGACAGTCTTTATAAAAAGTTTCAGTCAATAAAGTTTTAAGAAAATGTTGAAAACAGTTCGACCTTTTTACCTAACTTAACTATTGGGAATAAGAAAAATAAGTTTTAACACATTTAATTGTGTATGTATTTCATTCCATTCTGGTTTGCAATAAAAACATAAATCTTGTTTTCAGATATTTTGCTCGGTCTTTTTTGTCCATCTTTTAAAGATTTTTACAAGAATCGCTTCCAGATTTTTGTCCATAACGTTTTTTCTACTCAACCAAATTAGACAAATGATACACCAAAATATAGGTAAAGGATTCCTCTATTCAGAAATAAAGAAAAGTATCTTTCATAATTATTCAATCAAAAAATATCTTTTGTGAAACACCGGTACTTTTTTTGACTTTTATATATATGGCTTATTGGCTTGTTATTGCCAAGCTATTTCCCTCAAAATAAAACATGCTTTTTTTCAAAGCAGGCGTTCTAAACATATTCAAGCTCACGTTTGAGTAATTTTTAGGATACTTCAGGACACACAGGACATAGCAAAAGCGAAATCTATCGCTCCGTATCCAGCTACGTTTTAACATATCAATGCATCAACATTTTATCAAGCCAACATTTCACCTTACGAATTTCTGTCTGTAACTACTAAGCCAGCAACAAACCTGGCGAATTGCTGTGTATGAGACTCAGCCATCACTTCACCTTACCAACTACTTTCTGTAACTACCAAGCCATCCATTCCACTTTCGAACTTCTGTCTGTAACTACCAAGCCATCAATTCCACTTACGAACTGCTGTCTGTAACTACCAAGCCTTCAATTCATTTTTCGAATTGCTGTCAATACCACTGGTTGAAAGGATAGCTCAACAGCGGTCTGTTTAAAAAATTGGTCTCTCAACGAACTTCTGAAACTATGAACGTTGAAAGGACCAACTTTTGAATCACCAGGGTTAGAATTGCTAAACATTTTACATTTCAATAAAGAAAGGGCAGTTTTTTTGTTTCTATCATTAACAAATATGTAAATAAGCGGATCGATGATATATCCAAGAGACCAAAAAACTGTGATGACCTGCAACAATAGAGATGTATAGTCTTTCTTGATAACTAACACGGTATCAGGAATCACAAACAAAACGATGAAAGTCAAAACGATGAACGCTGATATGACATGCGTTTTTTGGTATGTCTTTGATGTTGAGTTCAAGTGAAGTTTCTTTCGACGGACGAAAAGGTTAATTCCAATTGTCATATACGTGCAAATTGCCACAACAGCAAATATTATATCAAAGATTAAAAATACATAGATATACAACACATATTGAGCCAGCTCAATTCCCATAAAATACCAACCAAACGACGTTGAAACAGCAATACTCCACAACAGCAACATTATTCTTTGTGTAACGCGTTTGGTGATGTAAGACTTATATCGCAAATGAAGTATAACACAAAACAACCGATCCAATGTGAAATAGATCATCATAAGGTAGAAGATGACACAAGTCACTCCGTAAAATGCAAGTGTTAATCGATAATATAAATCATTTTCTTGTTCAGGAAAGAAGTTGAACGATTTTAATAACATCCACGATATTATCAACATCACCTCACTCATGCTTAAGTGCATCAGTAAGCATTTTTGATTATCGTGTTTACGTTTCTGTATCCATAAGCAATACATTCCAAATAAATGAATTATGACTGCAGTCCCTCTAAGTAAGTATAGTATCCCTAGAAAAGTCAAATCCATTTCACTTTGTTTTCTTTGAATACTACAAAATTTTCAAAGACGGAAATATACTTATATATATACTTTCAGAAAATCAATTTTGTTTTTTATGAGTCTTTATCAAATTTGAATTTTCAATACATGCTAATCGTCTATATAAATAAATGAAAAGCAGCGCCATTTTGATGTTCAGATATGAACCACCTGCTTTAATGAAATTTCTTGTTTACGATCAACTGCTATGAATTGAACTCTTTTTTATCAATCTTCAACCTACACAAATTCCATATGATTTAATTAGCGCTATGGTGTTCCCATGTTGAAGATGTTGAGGATTTGGAAACAGTAGTTTAGCGTTGGTGTGATTGCCCGCATTTAAAATTACTTTTCCATATTCAACTGTCATCATAAGCAATACTAACATCACAAAGAAAATTTGTAAATCACACAAAAATAAAAAAACAAAAAAAGACACCGTATACCGAAAATTTAACACTTCATGAGATAAATTTAACCTTACTATATATCATTGACAATTGGCATAGCCACTACTACCAACACTAGTTTGTAAGTTAAAAATATAAGAAAAATTTCAGAAGATTGTTTTGAATGCGTAATCACACGGCAATGAGGTGCCAAATATAAATACAAACATAAATAAAGGCTGCCGAAGAGAGTGATCACGCTAGGTTTAGACATGAAAGAGAAGTAAGCAGATATAAGGATTTCTGCATTTATCGCTCAAAATTTATACCTAAGTAATGGACACATTACATCCAAGGCTTAAAATCAATTATATTGAAAAGTATTCTCAAAATAATGGTTGTCATGGTTGTGTGCTGTATAAAACATTTGTTGGCTGAAGTATGAAAAGTTGAAATGCTAGGAGAATTTGACACTTTGATGGTAAATCGTCGAAGATTTTTTGACGTGGTTGACGGCAGGACCAGTTTGATCTTTGCGCTGTGATCTACGCAATCCTTCTTCTTTAATTCAATTCAATAATCTCATTATGTAGAATATGAATGAACTGTATAAAAAATGAAAAGGCAACATCACATTATTTCACTTTGTTATGTTTTTTTCTGTCGCAAAAACGATACTTCGAGATATGGATACGATTTTTATTTAATATGAATGCACACCATACTTTCACGTGAATTAATATTTTGACGAATTCCCATGTTAGACACACATAAGTGCCAAGGATGTATAGTGATTGCGCCAGATTTAGACTGATGAACCAGAGCCAGTGTAACAGTAAATAAGTACTTCCCCAAAAAAGCACTCCCCCAGTACTTATTTACTAGGAAAAAAGTACTCCCCCGAGTAAGATGGTAAGTTTACTATTATTGTTATTATTATTATTATTGTTATTATCAATAATCTCTATACTGCTAAAAGAAGTGTGCCGTGATGTTGCAGTGGAACCAACATTGATTGATGCTACTATAGAATCGAGTGATTTGCCATCTTCATCCATCAAAGGAGCTGAAGATAGAGCTGATGTTAGTGCAAATAGGTTTAGACAACGGTATCAAAGAGCATTTTTCGACGTGAAGGTGTGCAACCTTATCGCTCCTAGCTACCGTAACAAATCAATTGTTGCTACGTTATCAGCAATGGAAAAACAAAAAAAGCGCTGCTACAACCAGAGGATACAAGAAATTGACAAGGGTACGTTTACCCATCTGATATTTGATGCAACTGGTGGAATTGGCCGTGAATGCTCCATTTTCTTGAGTAAATTAGCGGAGAAACTTGCTAAGAATCAAAAATGTCACAAAAATGAGATCGTATCTGGTTTAAGACGCAAGATATCATTCGTTTTAATCAGATCAGTTGTGACCTGCCTGAGAGGTGAACGATCAAGTCGCTCCTTTACCCCAGATCAAGCTACCATGAAAAATCAGAAATTGACGGATATCCTGACGAAAATTGAGAAGTGACTTTTTTAGATAAACAATTTGTGAGAGCATTGCAGTATATTGACTATTATTATGCATGCGTGTTCATGTATCGGCTCATCGTTTATTCTGTAAAATATATATTATTTTTATAGAAGTAATGTAAACTCGTAAACAAAAAAAAAACAAAAATATACAGGTATTTACATTTCAGCAAACTAAATTGCTGCTATCAAGTTGCATCCTATTACATGCATTCTGTTACCCACAAATGGTTGGGTCCTTGTACCATTCACAAGATGCACGATAAAAACTGCTCGCTGATCAATGAAACAGGAAAAAATACAACATTTCCCTGTTGAAGAAAAACCTGCTACCAGCAGATATCGATGCAGATCCTCCTGTTGATTCAGGCCGAGGCAAACCGGTCCAACATTTCATCCAACATGTTGGACGAATGTTGGATGAATGTTGGATGTAAAAAAACCGTTTAGCCATTACCATCCAACATATTTCCTCCAACATTTGTGTTCATTCATTCTCATATTTCTTTCACATTCGATTGGAAACAAGATGGCGGAAAACATGCTTTTGCAAGTTGTTTTATCTGAGTTAATCGACTCTGATGATGAAAAGCCACATAGAAGAGAAACCCGAGATTGGCTCAAATATAGAGAAGAATTTGATTTTGGAGTTGATGGTGGAAGATCCATGCTCATTTAAACAAATGTTTCGTATGACTGTTATGGACTTCGAAATCGTTTTGCAACACATTGCTGACCTTATTACGCCACAAGAAATTCAAGGAGGACACCGTCCTATTCCACCTGATGAGAGACTTGCGTTGGCTTTACGATTCCTAGCAACTGGCGAATTGTTTCATTCATTATCTTTCCAATTTCGCATTTCTGTACGAGCTGTCTCGTACATAGTTAAAGGCTGTTGTGATGCTATAGTCAAGAGAATGGTTCCAAAGTTTATTCCCTTACTTTCTTCTCCAAATCAATGGCGAAAAATCGCTGGAATTACCCTCACGCGCTTGGAGCAATAGACGGCAAACACGTTGTTATCAAAAAAAATAACAATGGTGGATCTTTCTATTATAACTATAAGAAAACACATTCAAGTATTTTAATGGCAATTGCTGGCCCAGATTACGAATGCCTGTGGGCTGATGTCGGTTGTAATGGTAGAATTAATGATAGCGGAGTTTAGAATAAATCGAGATTACAAACAGGCATTGAAAAAGGTTCAGTACAGCTTCCACAGAGCGAATCGCTAACAGAAAATCATCCCAATTTACCGTACGTCTTTCTTGGTGATGATGCATTTGCTCTAAAAACCTTTATGATGAAGCCGTATCCCCGAAGTAACCTCACAGTTGACAAGAGAATTTATAACTACCGGCATAGTCGAGCGAGGAGAATATCTGAAAATCTTTTTGGGATTTTGGTGAGCAAGTGGAGAATATATTATACAATGATTTCCTTACCCCCGAAGAGAGTTGAAAACATCATCTTATCTACTTTAGCTTTGCACAATATGTTATGTAAAAGTAAATCCTCAAAGAATGCGTATTGTCCCCCAAGTGTGATTGATTCTTATGATGATTAAATTAATTTAGTGGAAGGAGATTGGCGGAGTGATGAGCATGATTATTTCTATCCGTTGAAAGTCCCTACCTCTGGACAAAATCCTTCCCTATCTGCAAAATTGACAAGAGAAAGTTTCAAGGGATATTTCATGAATGAAGGGGCAGTTCAATGGCAATGGAATTACAGCTAGAACACTAGTTAATTCGTTATTTTAATATTCTTGCAACGTAGAATAAGAACTAAAATACTATGCATCTAGAAATGTTTATGGGTATAAATTGTACCTAGAAATTATATATTAACGAGTAAGACGAACAAAAATAAGTAAACAAATATTAACAGTGTCAAATTATTTTGATTCTTGAATGTTACTATTTAACTTTGAAGCATGCTAAGATAATCAGCTGAAGCTGACGATGAATTGTACGGGGTACTTTGATTTTGAAAGTTTCGAACAGGAGTGACTGGAAAATTAACAGCTGGATTCATAAGTATTTTATTTGACATCTCTATTTCAAAAATAATATCTGATATACGTTTTTCCGCAATTATTCTCTTCCGCTTATCAAAACTGTTTAACTTTTCCTCTATGTAAAGTGGGGCGCAAACCGGCCAGCATGTTGGCCAACATTTTCGACCAACATTCGGCCAACATGTTCGTACGGTTTGCATTGGCGTATATTTTTTAAAAAAACAAGTAGCCAACATTACGAAATGTTCATTCATTTGTTATTGACTTCCAATGAAGAAGGATGTCAGTCTGAAGATGCTGCTTGTTTGGCACTCGTCCTCCTGCTTGATGACGACGACAAAAAAAGACGTGGTCCTACAAGAAAATGGGTTCGAAGAAGAAACAGCGAAGGGATGTTTACAAACTTAATACAGGAATTACTGGCTGAAGACACAAAAAGTTACAGGGAAATGATGAGAATGACCTATGAATCGTTTAAAGAGATTCTTGCTTTCATCGAACCATACATAACACCAAAAGAATCAGGTGTAATGGGAGCTCATCTAACAATCTCAGCGGCTCAAAGATTAGTGCTCACCATTCGGTTCCTAGCGACAGGAAAAACTTATAAGTCTTTAAGTTTCCAATTCAGAGTATCTGAAAGAACACTATCTTATATTGTTGATGAGGTTACTAAAGCGATCACAGAGTACATTGGAAAAGAGTATATCAAGATACCTTCAAGTGCAGATGAATGGAACAAGATATCTGAGAAGTTTGCATCAAGGTGGAACTTTGCCAATTGCATAGGTGCTATTGATGGAAAGCATATCCTAATAAGACCTTCGCCTGGCACTGGATCTGAATATTTCAACTACAAGAAAAGTTTTTCAATAATCTTATTGGCTATAGCTGGTCCTGATTATGAGTGCATTTATGCGGATATAGGAAGTAATGGACGAATGAATGATTCTGGAGTTTGGAATAACTCAGATTTGCGCAGAAAAATCGAGGAAAATAGTATGAACATCCCAGACCCTACTCCTTTACCTCATGGATATACCAATATCCCGCATGTTTTTGTTGGGGATGACGCATTCGCCTTAAAGTCGTGCATGATGAAGCCCTATCCTCAAGCAAATTTAACTCCTGAAAAGCGAATTTATAACTACCGGCATAGCCGAGCACGAAGAATTTCCGAGAATCTATTTGGAATACTGGCAAATAAATGGAGAATCTTTTTACAACCATTACGCTTATCGCCAGAAAAAGCTCGTACCATCACAGCATGTGCTTTGGTTCTGCACAATTTTCTCCGCAAGTCGAAAAGCAGAAATGAATATACTCCCCCTGGATTTGTCGATTCCGTTACTTCTACAGGCGAAATTGTGCGAGGGAGCTGGAGATCGGAGAATATCGAGAACTCTCTTGGCGTTTTCTCTTCATCTATTGTGCCTCAAGTTGGAAGAAAGGCTTCTACCACGGCTAAAGTAATTCGAGAAACATTTACTGAATATTTTATGAATGAAGGAAGTGTCGATTGGCAGTGGGAAAAGGCATAAACAAAAACTAAACAAGAAAAGCAAGACGAATTTATTGTATTTTAACACTATATTTTATGCTTAAGTGCTATGTTTGTTAAATAAAAAAGCTTAACCAATAATCAAAAATCATTATTTAACATAGCAGTATAAGGTCCTTGCATAGGTGGAGCAGCAAATCTTTGATTTTGAACGCCAGGATTGAAATGTGTAGGTTGGTCAAACTCCTCAAAGCGCATCTCAAATAATATATCATTGATTCGTTTTTCTGCAATCAACCTGCGTCGTTTATCTAATGTTTTTAGCTGATCAGAAACATACAAAGCGAATAGTTCTTCAGGCTCTTTCTCTTTTGTAGGGTTTTTCGCACGATCCAATACATCAATACATTTTGAAATCAGCTTTTGTTTTTGTTCAGCTGAATTAGGGGTACGTTTACGTTTGTTGTTGTTTACTGGAGTCTCTTTGGCTGATTGTTTTACAGGAGTCTCCTCCTCTTTTTCACTTTCATCCTCCCCGTCTTCGATTGTTTCAAAGGCGCTTGTAATCTTTATAGTTGACGTGCTTTCCGCTGTTGTCTTTACGTGTTCAATAAATCGCATTTTATCCATGAAAATCCACGAGCTCTCGTAGAGCTCGTCGGTGCCTTGCCCACTTTTGGTCTTGGATTCCTTGGTAAGCTCTCTCCCGTGTTATGCACGTAAGGAATTCCACTTGGATTTTATCAAGGGTATTTCAATTCCCATCTCTTCTTTAATCTCAGCTAACGCTTGTTCTTTTACGTCTTTCTTGGAATATGTGGAATCAGCCACGTCCCAAAAGCATGGTCTTGCCTCATACATGTCTATAAGTGTCTCGACTTCATCATCATTCCAAGTGCGTTTTTTGTTTGCAGCTGCAGCAGCAGACTTTTTGGTACTACTCACTTCCTTGTTCTCGGCCATTTTGAAATGAATAGAGTGCTATAAGGACATGCCCGCCAAATGTAAAATATATATAAACATTCGAATCAATTAAGAACATTCGATTTGGAATTTTAAAAAATTGGAATTAAAACATTCGAAAGCTAAAATGTTGGTCGAAATGTTGGCCAACATGTTGGTTACCCAGCGCAAACCGACAAACATGCTACCAACATGCAAATTTTGGCGGAAATGTTGGCCAACATTTATTAAATATTTTATAAATGTTGGCCAACATTTTTTGAGATTTTTTTTCTTCTTGAGCATGTTGGCGCCTAACGCAAACCGGCCAACATTGTTGGCCAACATGTTGGTCAGTCGATGTTGGTCAAAATGTTGGCCAACATGTTGGCCGGTTTGCGCCCCCCTTAAAGTGCAAAATTAGATACTTTCGAATCTTGATTGTCTGGTTTCTTCTTTGAAATAGCCTCAGTACATTTAGCCAAAAGATCAAGCTGTTTTCAGCTATTGTTTGCTTTTTAGGAACGGGTGTTTCATCACCATCATCAACATCAACGTTTTCCGATCCCATTGTTCTTTTCTTGCGAATAGTCTCTTTACTTTTACTACCTCCAATAACCGGCAAAAGAAACGACAGTTGCTTATAGTGGACCCAGGTACTTTCGTATAGTTCATCAGTCCCCTGGCCACTTTTTGTTTTAGTTTCTTTTGCTTTTTCACGGCCTAACGGAGCACGCAATCCATTGATCTTCGTCTTAACCGAGTTGATATTCGTTTCAAAGACGTCTGCAATTGTGGAATAAGCAATTTCTCTAATGTCTCTTTTAGAGTAATCACTGCGAAAAATATCCCACAAACATGGATTGTCCTCCAACATTTCAATAAATGTAACAAGCTCATCGTTGGACCAATCTTTCTTAGGCTTTTTCTCCTTTTCAGACGTCCTTTTGTGAGCTTTGACTTTCCCTCGTGTTCTTGTTTTCTTAGTTTCCTTTGGTACTGTATCACATTTGTTATTTTTATCCTCTTCTACCTCTTCCTCTGGAGGAATTTCTTCATTATCACGACCTTCTTCTTCATCAAGAGTTTTCTTTTTCTCCATACGATATTGTTGAAATGCCATACCCTTAAGGGGTGCAAGATTTGTGTAGTTACTTTCTTCGTCACTGCTGAGCATTTTTCTGAACTTATAGTAATGAAAGTGATTTTAAAAACAATTCTATTTTCTTTTAGGTCGAACTCATCACAGTCGAATAATTTATTCGAAAATGAATTCGAACCTTCGATTGTAACGAAATGTTGGATAAATGTTGGACGAAAAAGTGGGCAAAGATATCCAACATTAAAAATGTACTCAAAAGAAGGGAAAATGTTGGATGAAATTTTCACTCATCCAACACGATTTTTGTTGTTGGATGAAAATGTTGGGTGAAATGTTGGACCGGTTTGCCTCGGCCTTTTGCCTGCTCCAGAAGATCCACAAAGCGCCTAAAGTCCAAAATGACGTTATTGAGAGTTTTGTATATGCTATGTTTCTATGATTCAAACGCTTCTTTTTCTTTCATATGTGAGAACAGACTCTCGCCCTCATTTATGCGGTTTAAAAGACTATTACTAGGTTAAGCAACCCAAAACAATTTTAAACAAGATTCGCAAAAATGCGACTATATATTAGCCCAAAGTTGCGAAATTTTTGTCAATAATTGTGTGTACATTGATAACCATGAGAAAAATGTGTGATAAAATTATTACAGTATAACTACCATCAATCTGATACTCAGATAAAAACGCTGTCCTTACTAACAAAAACTTATAATTTTAGTGAGAAGTTACTATATGGACACTTAGCTAAAAGTTATAAGACCTAAATGTGACTAACATTTCCCCTGCATATCATCATTGTGTAAAAGAATTTCATCATAACAAAATGTATGATCTTTATTGTTGCAGAAGCTTGACATCCTTTATACCATAAAATCATGATAAACAATGAAATTCAACAGAACACTTGCTTTTTGTAACTCGGATAAAACTATCTTACAATATCATACAATCAATTTGTATACAGGTTTACTGTACAAAAGAAGAAAAGAAAATTGTTAAAACTAATTTTGATAGCTACAATATAATTCTTTGGGGTAGACAAGCAAATAACTATCATAAGCAATCACAACCTCTACTAACGAAATATTATGTGTATCAAATTAGGACAAAAGAGTTATTTTTAAAAAAGAGATGGGCTTAAAATGACAACTTATAAAACCAAATTCAAGTATATGCCTTAAGGGAAGATATTATTTGCGAAAGAAATTTTTGCGGATAAATGACCCCAAAACGCTGTATTTTGTGGAATAAATTTTTGCGGTTGACAACTTCAAAAGAGATTTTGTAGAATTAAATTTTTGCGGATGCAAGAAATTTGATAAAATCGAAAGTAAGGAAACACCCAATTTAGTGCCTGGGTGTATATACAAACTTTAGTTGAATGGAAAGAGCAGATCTATGGAATATTTTTCAGCAGTTAAAATATCAAAAAGAATATTAAACTATAACAAACAGATTATGTGGCTGGGTCTTATCTTTTTTCAGATGAGGTCAATGTAACGCCAGCAACTGAGAATATGACTCAGTCTGGGTCTACTTCCCATAAACGAAAAGTGAAAATAACAATAAAAACTGTGATACCACTGCAGACATTATTTCTCAAAGTAAAAGCAACAGTATGAAGCACGAAACCTGTCACGAGTGCAGATGCTGGTTGTAAGAATAATAATGAGTCTTTAGATGTTCAAAAACATCGACTTATTTCCTTTTTCATTTTCCAATGGTTTTGTAAAGACGAGATGCTGTTTAGGGTTCAGTTATATGCAAACCAAAGTGAAAGATCAATTCCTTATAGATGAAACATTTCAAAAATTTTGCAGAATTTATTTTTGTGGATTTGAGCGAAATCCGCAAAAATAAATTTCCCAAAAAAAAGTCCCATACAAATTTCTTCTGTAAACAATTTCTTTCCTTAAGGTATCAGAATAAACATCTCTGTTCAAAAAAATTATGTTCACCGTCATTGTGTTACGTGATAAAAATGACTGGCCTGATTAAATTTACAGACTGTCATGTTGGATTGTGTTTTAATTTATGTTCGTTGTTCCTAAAAGGAAAATTGACAGTCATATATATTTAATTTTGCAAAATAAAATATGATATACATATACAGCATCAAATGTATACTGATGCATGACCATATACTTCATTCATAGTAAACTATGTTTCTGTTGTTGAATTAAACAACTGTCCAGAGAAGCACACTCGGCCAGCATTCTTTCAATTTCAAGATTTGTCTCAATCCTCTGTGTATTAAAACATTACACGTGATTGGTTTTCTGAACTTCTTCTTGCATATACGACATCATATATTTACTTGCTGTTTTTGTATGTACTCTTTGAATTAACTGGTTGAACTGGTTGTTCTCCACATGAAAAGGTTTCCTTTTTTTGGCTGTATTATCATCGTACTTTCAGTTCAGTTGGGCTACATTATATCAGGATCATACTAAATAAATCTTCACCCTGGCTATTGATAATGAATTTTCACCTTTGCACTGAAATTACAGCTTCAATGGTTTGTTGTTCCAAGCATTTAATTACCAATCATCATAAACACATTATTGTTTTCAACAAAAACAAAACATCATCAGTATCAGATGTTTTTCTGTTTTTTACACGTTCATTCAAAAGTTTTTACAAAACATTTTCAGAAATAAAAAGATTTATTTCCATCATTTAACGTTTTATCGATTGAATCATTATAAAAGTTTTGCAGAAAAAAGCGAAGTCTTCCAAAGCCCATCTGCACTGACTGAAAAAAATGGCGTATTACTTCACGGTACACTAGCCTCTAGTCTTATCTACTATGGGTAGCCGAAAATTCAATACTGAACCGCGGCTATAAAAGTGAACGGAGAAGAAGGAGAAGAAGAAGGAGAAGGAAAATGCCGGTTTTAACATATATTTCGCCCTATGGGGAAATATATAAAAATCATTAAAATCGAAAAAAATGGACTTAAGCCGCTTTGTCAAATCACGTTATCATGTAGTGTTAATACATTCCCTAAATTCCATCAATTATAATTTCACCTTTTCATACTATTCTTCTTTTGTTCCAGTTTTCTCAGATTTGCAGTTACTCTAAGTTTCATGTTTTTATAATTTTCAAACTGCTAATGAACTCGTTGATACAATTTATCAAATAATACAATGTGTTTCATAATGTTGGAAACGGAAATTTTAAAGCTGTTTTTTTAAATGAATACAGTAAAGAATGTTCGAATTAAGCGGCATTCGAATTAACGGATGTGTACTGTATAACGAATTTCAAAATAATTTTTACATCAATGGAAAGCCATTTTCAAGTTTTTTCGGCTAGTACATTGTTGTGAAAAATGAAAAAGTGGTTTTCGAAAAAATAAGGAAAATGCCTTGGAAAAATATAAATAAACACGTAGGTTTAATTACATTGTGCTTATTGTTTCAAAGCACTGAATCCATTCAAATATTTTATTGATTTTTATCTTTGCGCTGAGAACCTCAAATTCATGTTTAAAAATAGTTAAACGTTTTTCGTGAACACACAGCTTTAATTTGTTTATTGATTTCGAAATTGCTGTCATTGTTTCAAAAAATCTTTTCTTTTCATTCACTTCTTAATCGACCATTAAAAATTTAATTACATTTTTCTAAGACATCTTCCTTATTTTTTCAAAAACCAATTTTTCGTTTTTCACAAAAATGTACTAGCTGAAAGAACTTGAAAATGGTTTTCCATCGATGTAAAACTTATTTTGAAATTCAGTATATTCATTTAAAAATCAGCTTTAAAATTTCCGTTTCCAACATTATGAAACACACTGTATGTGTATAAAATATTCGTTTACCATATGGACTGCTATAAACTAACGTTTCCAATTATGAACTTGTTTCTATGGCAACACTTAGAGATGAGCTCTGTTCTTTTATTTAACAGGCCGTTTGGGTTAGCTCTTATAATTTCTGCTTTTTCACTTAAGCAAAGGTCCCATCTTCTAGACGGTAGAGATGGTTCGAGTTAGTGTTGATGTAAAGCCGCGTGTTGTTTGGTTTACGAAATGGGTACATAGGTCGAAGGTTGCATCCAAAACATCAGCAGTGGTGAGATTTGTTTCGATGGTAATGGAAAGTCCTTCTTCTTTAAATATATCTTGATTATATACTTTCTAAGCTTGTCAAGTTTTGTGCCATTTGAGTCATAGATGACGGAGAGTCCATCATTTCTGTAGAGACCAATCTGGCTATTCTCGATAAGTGATGAAAGTGGTAAAGTAAGTGGTAAAGTATAAAAATATATTATTTCAACATGCAAATTGCATTTTGAGTATGTTTGCTTAAAGGTGGTATATGACTCTTTAAAGGGGAACTTAACCTAAAAAATGCAGCCAGTTACGTCAGCAAATAAGCGGCATTGTTTTTTTTCTATTAACTTACACGGTGTTAAATAGTACTAACCAGAAATAATCTTAAAAGTCATAGACGAAGCCTTTTACCAATAGATCTCGAGTTTGCTTTCTTGTATCATTTGCACAGCTTTAGAACTGATGAAAGTCAATTTTGAAAAGTCATTTTTCGCTCCTGAGATATTGACATAAAAGAATTTTCCTAAACATAATCACAACGGCAACGTGACATCACAACGTTCAAAATAAAATTGCTGAAATGTAAATATATGAATAACTTGATAACTATAGATGTTTTATCACTATACATACAAACTTCAAGTGTATCACTAAAATTGCTTGAGTTATTTATGGAATTCCATGTCACCAACTTCCTCTTGAACATTGTGATGCCACGTTGCTATGGAGATTAAGTTTTGAACAAAAACTTTAAATCGCAATATCTCGATTTTTTGAAAATTCAGAAACGGACTTTCCTTGAAACTCTTCCACAAATGGTGCAAACAATCAAATCTTTAATGTAATTGCCGACTCTGATATGGTTCTGTCCCAGTGGGCAAAATCGTCCAAATGTCATTGCGAAGAAGAGCATTGCGAAGAAGAGCATATTTATTGAGATATCGTGGTATTTCTTTAGAATTACACTCCTTTGCAGAGATAATTCAACAAATTTGCCCACTGGCCGAGCTGTTAGTGGCACCATGCTGAGTCTTTCTTTTTTGATCTAACATACAAGTTCCATGACTTCTTTTCAAATCTTTACTGGAACATTTTATTTATTTACTCATTTTTAAAAAGTAATTAATTGCAGGCGGAGACAACGGAAAGTGTGCATGGCTTACTACCTAGTCTAAGGCGTTGCACTTAAAGAGGCATTGTACGCTAAAATTGTAAATATTATCGTCACGTGATCGAACATGAAAAATATAAACAAATATGGCGGCAAATAATCAAGCTTTCTCTGTCGGAGAAGAACAGAGATCTTTATTTCGGGAAATCAACCTGAAACATAGTTTTGACACCTTTTAAACAATATGTTGGTGAAAGAATTCATTCTTCTACAATACGTGTTAGAAGTAATTACTGAATTTTCTCATGAATTATAAGTCATCGTTGTGTGTGAAGAAACACATGTCAGCACAGCTGTCTTAACTCAAGTAAGATTACTTTTATCATTATAAGAGAATGTTGTGGAAGCTAATTCAAAGTGATTTGATTTCATTGCCTATTCCAATTTGTTCTCAACGAAACTTAAATTTGATTACATTGACTCACTCGTGCATTTTCAGCATTGTATATGTAACTCGACTTGCAGCAGAAAAGATGGTAAAAGATCTGGTTGCCCCTGCGAGACAAGGGAAGTAAAATGTGGAGAAGAATGTAAATGTGGGAATAAAAAGAAGGGAGTTGTTGTTATTATCATATATTTAATATTTCTGTAAAAAAAATAAGAGTCTATCGTTGAATCGTGATCTAAAATTTACATTTTGATACAGACGAATGATATTTCACATCGAAAAGGTCATAAAACAGAACTTATTCGTATTCAAATGTATAAACCCATATCGTTTGAGAAACATAATTGTCAAATGATAGAGAAAAAAGTATGTAAATGTTATCCACATATATCTTCAAAATGATACATGGCTTTCGCATCAGAACCACGAAATTAATTTCTTATATAAATTCATAGTCTTTTGGTGCTTTTATTTTTTTGCAACTTGATAACGTAAGTGAAAAAATTGATTACAAAAACAGCAATTTTTATATTTATACTAGCTCATCTTGTTCGACATCGTTTCTTGTTTGGCTTTCCACGATAACCCAAATACAGATACGATTGTTTCATAAAGATTAGATGTGGGACATCAAGATTACAACGACCGTTTTTTTCGACAGCCCTATTTTTGTTGATTTCAGCCGTACAATGCCTCTTTAAGGCTATTTATATATGCTGGGTCAAATCCGACGGGAGCCGGTATTTAATTTGACTTCATATTATAAAAGAAAGGAATTTCATTTTTACTTAGATAGCTATAATGTAATAAAAAAAATAATAACTTGGAAATTTTATGTTTTGCCCCCACTCTATGCAAATGGCTGGGTTGGAATCCACAATTAATTATTCCAATGCCATAAAATCAACGAGCCATTTACACGAAATAAATCAGTTATTTGTGAGAATGTTTTTAAAACTGTTCAACTAAATGTTACTTCAGAAAGTTAAAGCCTGTTCTCGTATCATGAGAAGCATAATTACTTTGCACCCTTATTTCAAGTGTTGATGTGAAGTTTCCTAATGACTTTGTAGAGAAAAGTTCACGAACAACTCTACTAAGTTATATATAATTCCCTACAAATCTAATCAGTTAAAAATAGTTTCGTGCAAATGAAACATGATTTTTCCGAATCCCGCTAGTAAGTGCTTTTGTGTATGAAATAAAAATATAAAAATAGAGATGAAAAACATAAATGAATTTAAGAAAATGCCGCAGTAATTCTTGTCCCTAATAATGGCATTTCATTAATTTCATTCTCCGAAATTTTATACTCTTATAACTGGCATGGTCAACCAAACTTCTCAGATATTTTGACGAACGTTCACTATTCACTTTTTGACGTAAATCAATGAATCACAATTAATGATCATAACCTCTTGCATATGGAGAATAGAAACAAAAGAATCTATACATATGGCGCAATCAATTTATTTGAAATACAATGCTGACTCAAAAAAAATGTAATTTTCGATTTTTGGAGTTAACACCTCAAATACAAAATTCGGTTTGTGACATAATGCATAAATCTGTTTTACTTCTCTCTTCCCAACTTCTGCAGACAGAAACTCAAAATAGGCATGGTACTTTCTTCTGTACTTGATTGCCCAAAATGACCTCATCAATTCTGTCATGGTACAATTTCTATGTAGGTGGTCTTGGAGCATTTAAAGTCGCCATGCCACGGAAGTCGCAATATCACGCAGTGTGGAAGGGTTGCCATAGTCGCGCTTTCTATCAATGTTTCATTCTACTGCTTCCTATGTCGGTTTTTTCAGAAGAATGTCGGAAACGTCTATGATAAACGTCTATGATAAACGTCTGTGATAGACGTCTATGATAAACGTCTATGATAAACGTCCATGATAAACGTCCATGATAAACGTCTATGAAAGCTCGAACCCTCAGTGGACTGTGAAGTTCCACTAATCGAGAGTTCCAGTTTTTGAGAGTTGAAATTGGTAGAAATAACACTGATTATGATGTCAAAAGACCGACAGAAAAGTTCGAGTTGAAATTGGTAGAAATAAAACTGATTATGATGTCAAAAGAACGACAGAAAAGTTCGAGTTTTCGAGAGTTGACTTCATTAGAAACTTCACATCAACACTTGAAATAAACGTGCAAAGTAATGATGTTTCTTTTGATACAAAAAAAGGCTTTAAATCTCTAAAGTAACTTTCTATTCTCACAAGTAATTGATTTTTTTTTTTTGTCTAAATGGCGAGTTGATTTTACGGATCCCATATCGATGAGTTCGAGAAATCGTGTGTTCGAGTTTTCGAGTTTTCGACTGTATACATACTCCTTAATAACAAACACTTCCTATGATGAAAAGCATGAAGATTTGTTAGAGATTTTGTTATTTAGAAAAGCTGCTATGGTTACTTCATCTAACATCGATGATTAATTTTCATATCGATGTGATCAAATTATTGCGTTACGTTGATTAGTTGGTGACGTAATTACATGGATACCATAATAGGTAAACAAGAGAAGCGTGCTAAACCAACAACTCCTGTGGAACGCTTCATTGATAACGTTTAACTGACAGATTTTTGCCTAAATTTACCTAATCTTATGATTTTCAGTCATACACAGGTAATAGCATTCACGATCTTCTATCAAGATTTCCAGGCACAGGATTGCAAATAATTGATACCATCGATATTTTAGAGTGATTACACATTTTTATGATGAAATTATGGCTTAATTACAACAAGCAGAACTAAAATGACTCATCCGTCATATACCGGTAATTCACTCCTATTTAGTTGACGACGTGTTCATGACAAACTCAAAATGAGCGAAAACCCCAAAATAAATTCGACACTATCTTCATCAGCGCCCCCACATAGTTTTGCTTAGGAAACAGTTGTCCAGAGATCTAGTAATGAAGTTGGTTTTACTATACTGGTATAAATTACTTCCCCTGAAGTTGAACCACCACAAAGTATATAAGGGCGACGTACTAGAAGGAGTGACGAGAAGGGAATTGTGTGAAGATACAGTTAGTTAAAACTTACTGGGAGAATGAAGCTTCTGATTGTGTTATGGATTTCACAGCTCTTGCAAGCAGGTAAATATCAGAAAACATTTTTAGGCTACTACTTCGTGTATCACTACTTCAAAAGTATCCTCGCTCTTTTTGGGTGCTGTCAGGGTGCTAGGCTTCATAGCCAGTTGCTACGTTCTTTAAAATAGTTACGCAAATGACATTGCCTATTTTTATTCCAGGTTTTCATCTCTTCTTCATTAATATATAAATTTTTTAATTTAGGAAAGTTTTTGCCTTACTTAACCACTAAAAGTTTTAATGAAAACAAACTTAGCAGAGGCGATGAAAATGCTTCTTTCTTTTTTTTTGGAAAACTAACCTTTTTTGAACGAGTACAAACACATGATCCTTCATATTAAAATGTTACTCATTTGCAGTGATTTACCAACATATTTGCCCACTATGGGAGCTATGGTAGCTATGATAGTGCTTCGAATGGCCTTCATGACTGGACAAAACAAATGCACTTTTACCAAATCAAAACATTTCCATTTCTACATATTTTCATGTAGTAATTTTCATTTTCCAATTTAATTTTTTAATATTACGTTTATAGCTCCCTTGAACACAAATCACAAGTCTTGTATGGAGTCGATTGCAAGCATCAACAAGAACATCGGTACGTTTCAACAGTAACCAGAAATACATCTTTCTCTCACTTCGACATGATTTGAATGTTGATTCTTAAACTGACTTATTTACAACCATATTAAAATATGGAAAAACTTCTATCATTCTAAGAGATCGTGTCATGACACAGTAACTTCATAGTAGCTTGGTGTAGTTAAAAAACACTTCAATCACTTATGGTATTTTCATATCTCATTTATCTTCCACTCAAAGTTTTTATGGTATACATTTTTAGAGAATTCAAATATATTCGATATGGACGTGAAGGTGACGAAGTTGCAGAAGGCAATCATGACAGGTGAAATTCAAAATGGCTTGCCATCTGGTTCAATTGTAAGGAAGTGGAAGGATGGAAAGTTGCATTATGTGCTTTCTAATGAGTTCAGTAAGTTTTATAATCACTGCTGTACTTTTTCTTTTAACCAGGGCTCCAAAGAATCTAGAGCCAGATGCTAGCAATAAAACCTAAGAGTACCTTTGGCCTAGATGACAGCTGAAAGGTTTCTGAAAGAATGCACATATTGTGCTTTATGATGTTCCCCCTAGTTTCGGCAACCATTTTTACCTCTTCATACGGATTGCGAAATCCCGAAACAAACGAACGTTCGAGTTGTGTTATTTTATTTTTCTGGTAAATCAAACCGATTGTTCTTAAACTCACACAAGAATCTAAAGGCTTTGTTTACTCACAAAACTCCTTTCAGAAACATCTTCATTCTTTTACATAGCAACTCTATTCTTTTGTTGCCTTTAAAGAAAATGAGCTATCATAAGGTCCTATGACAACCTTCGCGAAAGAACCAATCATTTGTTTACTTCGCTTGATCGCTATTTTAATATTAAACAGCTGCTCGTTCCCAGACCATTTTCCAATTATTGCATTTCAGCTAACATCAGCATAGTGCAACCCTCAGCTCTTCATATAAGAGTTCATCATCTTTCAAGATTTGTGATTGCTACTTCAAACAAAATTAAAAACACTACCATTGATTGAAAAAATGTTTAATTATACAAACATTAGGAAATCCTTTCCGTACTTTTCAAATTACAATTCATTCAGGAATTTTACTTCCACCATTTTTTTAATTGATAAAATGAGTAACGACCGTGCACAAATTAGTGTAATGAAAAGATAAAAGAGGAAATCCAGAAACAAAAATCAGATCAAATCAAAGAGGGAAGTTCATACGATTCCGCAAAAGAACTATATCATATCATCATGTAAGGTGAAAGTAATCACTGAAATTCATACAGTAAAATTGTGTACGGTCATTCACATATGTCGTAAACCTTTCTATTATATAGTATGGTCGAAATAATACTAAATTCTTTGCGTTGAAGATATTGTAATTTGATGCAATAATTGCGCTATTTCCTGCTGAAGACATGACTTCCCAGTTGTCAATATAAAGCATCTTTTAAAAATCGCTTTTATAACACAAAAGAACTCCACGAGTTTTTTTATTGCATTTAAGTCATTTGTATGAGTAGAATAAAAATTGGCAACTTTTTCATTACCCCTTTATTTGAAGTAATCATTATTCATTTGTAACGAGAAATGTGTTGTGTCAGCAATTTCGTATGGTCTTGAAATACCATGCCATACCATACCATGCCATACCATACGTTACCATACCACACCATACCATACCATACCATGTCATACCCTCCATACGGATCACGAGGTTTGAAATTCATACTGCCATGTGAAATTCATACTGCCATGTGAAACTCATGGAATCGCCTGAAGTTTACAAATACTGTAAACAGATAAAAAGCACATTCAAAACATGCGCACATATGAGTGTAAACAACACAATTGAAATATATGTCTCTTTCTAACCGACAATTCATTCATGGGTATGATTTCACCTTATCACATCGGCAACATTCTGAACAACCAATCACTCTTCGCATCATCTGGTCATGTGACATAAGAATATTTTCGCATATGTTAAGCATTTGTATCGTATGATGTACGGTACGATGCATCGTATGATGTATCGTAGATGATGAAAGTTTCTGGGAATAGTTAAGTCAGTGTTTGTTTTCAACTTTGCGAAAATGTAAAATTGAGAATTTACCAAAATCGTTTTTTTAACAATAAAAATCTGAACGTTAATTTTCTTGAAATAAAATTTCGGACAAAGATATGCATCGTGGTTTATATTTCGGACAAAGATATGCATCGTGGTTAATATTTCGGACAAAGATATGCATCGTGGTTTATATTGCCTTTAAACGAGAAGTCTTTTTTGGATTAGATTAGATTAGATTAGATATAATGGTAAAAGTTTCTGAGAAGTTAAATGAAAACATAAATAGACGACGAACGGTTTTTTAGAAATTTCACTCAATGTTTTAGCTCCCGAAAAGAAAGAATTAATAAGGAATGCGATTGGTGATATAGAAGATTCTTCCACGTGTGTTACGTTTGAGGAACATGTGATCGGAGACGAACCAGATGATTATGTTTTCGTTAAACCAGGTAGTGGGTAAGTTGCTTGTAATCGTCAGCAGGTCCATCAATAGGTCTTTTTATAAAAATAAATTAGCTTGGAATGTTCCTAAAGCCTTCTGATACTGCGTAATCAGTATCAGTGAAAAACTACCAACGGGTAAAATCGTCAAAAGGTCATTGCGTGGAAGAACATTTTCTTCGATATAATTTGTATTTCTACAGAGATGCACTCTTTCACAGTGAAACTGTGTTCACCTCTCTTTTTTACCATCGATTAACAAGTGTTACATGTTACATTTTTATTAGTTGTTACATTTTTCACGGTTCGTTACATCAAGACTTACTCTTATTACAGCTGTTGGTCGTACATTGGAGCAATAGGAGGGAGTCAGGAATTATCTTTAGAAGATCCAGACTGTTTAACAAGAGGAACGATCATACACGAGTTTCTGCATGCATTAGGGATATATCATGAGCAATCAAGACAAGATCGAGATGAACACGTCGTCATTAATTGGGATACCATATTGTCTGGTAAGTCTTTTTTATAATAGATATATTACTACGAACATCATTTAATTTCCCTTTTATTTCCCTTTTCATAAACCTAGCTTAGCTTAATCTACGGAGGAGCACATTTGTATAAAAAGGCAGAGAAATATATACACACCATTTCAATGGAAATGCACTTCGTTGCAGTGATACTTCAATGGAAATGCATTAACAACTTATACCCAGCGGGCACAAGACGTCTTTGAGACGTCTCATTTTAATCGTAAAATGGTCGTTTGCTTTCCAGATCATTTTGCGACGTCGTAGGAACGTCTGAAACGGGACGTCGCAATTGGGATCTTTTTACGACGTTTTTAGGACGTCTTTATACGGATTGAATAACGACCTTCGAAACAATTATAAACTTAAGATCATTTTGGGACGTCGTAGGGACGTCTGAAACGGGACGTCGCATTTGGGATCCTTTAACGACGTTTTTGGGACGTCTTTATACGGATTGAATAACGACCTTCGAAACAATTATAAACTTAAGATCATTTTGCGACGTCGTTGGGACGTCTGAAACGGGCTGTCGCAATTGGGATCCTGTTACGATCAGATAGTGACCTGACAAAGATTTTCAAATTTCATTCTGCAGTCATTAAACGGTATAAATCGAGTAACACTAACATGCTTATACAGAATTTACATTCGTATCGAATTCTGTTTATTGGTCGTGTGAAGGATGATTTTACGACGATTTTGGGACGTCTCTGTGCAGATTCAATAACGATCTTCGAAACAATTATAAACTTTCAAAAGCAATCAGTCTGTATAGAATGATTTATTGTAAATGTTTTTAAACGTCTCGACAACAAGCAGCGGTGGCATAACGGTTAAGAGTTCGGCTGGCACACCAGAGGTTCCAGGTTCGAGTCCGCCTGTGGCCTATTACAGTTTTTGAAAGAGTAAATTTCATAATCCAGCGACGTCGTTACGATGTCGTTGGGATGTCATCGAGACGTCTCAATGAAGATGTAATTGAGACGTCTTTTGAGATTCCCACTTCGCGACCATTTTGCGACGTCTTAGGGCCGTCTTGAAAAGACGTCTTTTCGACGTCTTTACGACGTCTTTGTGCCCGCTGGGTAATTATTATTAGCAACCTTTATTTCATAGGCTTTGAATCAAATTTCGAAAAACGTTCTACAGACAGCTTAGGCGTTGAGTATGATCCTAATTCAGTTATGCATTACCAAAAGTGAGTTTTGTCCATTTTTTTACGTATGTCCAAATATATATGATCGTTCATAGTAAATATCTTCTAAGACGGTGCAGTGGCTAACCACGTTTAAGTGCCATAAGCCCTTGAATCCTTCAATTTAATCTTGCCACATCCCAATCCCTCACTCTGATGCGCTTTTGAAAAAGTTGTAAAAAAATATGAACAACAGTTATGGAGGAAAGTTGAGTTTCTCTAAAATATAAAAGTAAAACAGAAACGCTTCTGATTGATAAAGAATTTTATTCCACTATACTCATCGACTTTATAGGCTACCTCTCAAGCCGCTTGTGGAAAGGATGGGATTAATTTTGTTGAAATATCGACTTTTACTTTAGCCACCAATTCACTCAACCACTCAGGCTCCATAAACCCGACTTAACGACCTAAAACAATCATGTCAAACACATAATAAGGAACGGAGAAATTTTTGCCTGATCTTTTTGTTAAACGAATTTTTTTAGTTGGTTATCTTGGATATTCCGAAAGACACTATATGACACTAACACGAAAGAAATAGAAAACCATAAAGGGAATATGTATCCATAGTTTTGGTCTTAAACAATCCATTTACTTGTTTAGCACTGCTTTCTCAAAGAATGGATCCGACACAATCTACTTTAAAAGCGATCCATCACTACAGCTTGGTGGAGATAAACTGACCACAAAGGATGCAAGACAATTAAATTTGTACTATGGCTGTAACCCTGTTGTGACGACTACAACAACTTTCACCACAACTTCCGTCCCAACAGCGACGCAAACGTCTTTACCAGACACCACTACCACAAGCACTATCGCCACAGCAACAGCTGCTACATCTTCTACAACAATTTTTACTACTCCAAGGACCAACCCTTCGAATACTACCACGCCCTCTACAATCAATCCAGAAATTTCTTCACAGACACCTTCCACATCTTCGACATCTTTTACTGGCACTTCTACCACCCCGCAAGTAATTACCACAACAGTCACCACACCTGAAACTACCACGCCAGCTAGTACTCCAACTACTTCAAGTACATCTACCACTAACTCCAGTACAAAAACAACTCCGGCAACATCTACAGTAACCACCACAAATACAATCAGTCTAGCTTCTACTACACCTCAAGTAACTTCAAACACCACTTCAGACACTACCACGACAACCACTCCGCCAGTAACTACCACAACTACCACTCCACCTCCTACGACAACAACAACTCCTATTTCAACATCGGTCCTTGAAGGTATTTCTATGCGTTAGATAATAGTGCTTAATCTTTTCTTACTTTGATATGAGAATACTAATCGCCTTTCTTTAAAATTTTTAGATTGTGGGGATATGACATTCGTTTGCATCCAAGCTTACTACAACCAAACATATTGTGCGCAACCTTTTTACCGGCAATATTGTGAACAATCCTGTCGTCTGTGTGATGGGGGTGACCAGATTAGGTGTCATAAGTTTGAAGACAACATTCATTACCGATGTCCAGCAAGGGGTCAAGATGGTTACTGCAACAGTAGAAATGTGGTCACTCGATTTTATATGAGGTTTTATTGTCCAAAAACATGTTGTGAAAGAGGTTTTATGTATGGTTAAACGAAAAGACGATCCTTACACGAAAGTAAACATCGATGACGTTGTTTTTGTTGTTTTGCAATCCTCCAATGCAATAATGTATATTTTTCTAAGGAAGGAAGACATAGATGTCAATATATTTTGTAAAAAGCATTATTTTTATTATACCATCTATACAACTTGTTTTAAGTTACCAGCAGCATTTTTCATCTGGACTCTGCAAAAAAGATACTGTGTTGCATGTGGCAAATAATTAAAAAAATGTTTGATTTTGCAACGAAGATAAAGCATCTGCACAAATTTCTGCAGCAATTCTATGTTATTGCTTTATATAGTTTTTACAGTAATTGCAGCAATTTCAACATAACTACATATAACATTTATTGCAAAAACATTGCCGCAATATTTCAGCTGCGTGTTGAAGAAAAATGTTGCTTGTGGTGTCGTTACCTATCTCATTATCTTGTCTCATTACATTACTCATGAACATTTCTTTTAAATCGTGTTTCTTTTCGGATTATTGAACAAATTTTGAGCTTTTAGTTAACTTTTGCTTTGCAATAAAATCAACAAGGTGTGTTTATAGATGATATGATGTGACATGATACTTTTATTTTCTGTTATAAGAAACATACATGGTTTATAACTTATATAATGCAACAATGTAAAATGTACAGTCAATATAAAATCACACTGATAAGATAAATAAAGTAACATGGAATAAAATATACAAATAAACTATAGTGTCCAGTTGTTTAACTGCCCAGTTGTTTCCAAAGAACACGGGAAATTCGTAGAAGATCATGAAGATCTTCTCGTCAACAATCGATTTGGTATACGGTCAATATTTTGTCTTAGACATTTTGAAAATGATTTGTACCTTTTAATGTTGTAGAATATAGTATTCCATTTCGACTCTGTCTAAATCTTCACGGTACTTCCATTAATTCTTGGATTCCACGCAGTTATTTCACAAAAGGCAATAGACTTGAATGGGAACATGCTTGGCCTCCTCGATAGTGTACGAAGCAACCATCACAGCTTACATCCCCGAATACCAACCATTGAATTACGTCGGTCTTTGCGAGTCAATTTTCAAGCAAAGATACTACGGATATAACGCTTCTTTCACCAATGAAAAATATAGCAATACAACACTCTCTGCAAAATACCAGAGAATCAAAAACGAAAAACGGAATACAAATTGTGTTCTGGCGAATAATAAAACATAGTATTATTCAAATGTCATGATGCCGTTCATACCTTTTTTTCAAAATATTGGCATCGTCCGTACTCTATAGATGAAAATTCGACAGCGATTGAAAATTATCATTTACAATGTAGCTAGTCGTGACCGAACGAGGATAAACAAATCGGCGGACAGTCTTCCGAAAAACCGCCTCGGTTCAAAGATCGAGCCCTTAGTAGTATCCTATTATAGCAATTACATTTTTTCATAAACAGCAGGTGTCGCTGACAAAGAAGTTCGGTTGCAGCTACACAATTTTTTGAAAATCTAAAAACAACGACAACTGAGTGTCACCATCAACAGCTGGAAAAGTAAACCAAAACTAGTTGCGCGGAAATTCAAAATTGGTTGCGCCAATAATAGATAGATAGAGCAGCTGATTATTATTCCATACACAATTTTTACACAATTTTGTTGAAGACGGTTGTCATATGACTGTATAATGCAGTAAATAAAATATTATCTTGTTGGGTCTTTGGATAAAGTACGTATACGTAGTACGTATACCTCAAAGACTCTATTTCATCATTTGATTGAGACGTTTTATTCATAGATTTATACATGTGTATTGGTCAAGGCTGAACATTTGCTTCCAGGTATCAGTAAGAAACGTTCTGTAATATTTGGCTTTGAAATTGCAAATCATGCTTTGGCTCATTTAACTGGTGGAAACTTTCAAGAAGAACCTTCGATTTTAACTGCAAAGATATTGAAAGAATTTCTGAGAAAGAAAAATCCATCAATCCTTATTTGAGTGGACATGTATATTGGGAAAGACATATCGATGAATCCGTTTCAGGAAAGTCTTATAATTAACATTGTTGCTTATCAGTCCTTCCTGCTGGAAAATTTGATGATATCACTACAATTTTTCCAGAGCATTAACTGGTTGATATTCATGAGTGAGGTGCACTTTGAATGTAGCTCTTTTGTTATAGTTTTGATACTGAATTTACTTTTTAAATAGCTACCAAAATGTATAGATTCCTCCATTTTTGCATTATTTTCTAAAAGAAGGATCAGAACTGACTATGTCATGAAGACAGAACCTCTAATGAATTTGCTTGAAAATTTGCTCATGCTGTACATGCGCAAAAGAACTTTCTTTTAAGAAAGATAAACAGCAGCTTCACAAGATGAAAAAACAGATAAAATTGTTGCAAACTTATCTGAAAAAAGAAATCATCGAACTTGGATAGTCAAGGACATTGAAGCAGCCTCTCAAAACAGCTATTTTTATAGCTACACATAATAACATTAATCAGACATATTTTCATGTTAAACTCCTCATACGTCTGTTTTGGTGGTTAAAATAAATATAGGCCTAAACATATGTGCCATACTAACTGACGGATAATAAAAATGGGTATGATAAAAGCAAAATTACTCCAAAAGCTTTTCTTGAGTGTAATTCTCTCCATCATAACTACCTTGTTTTAAAACCAAAACATTCCAAAAACACTTAAGACATTGCATCCACAAAGTTATAGCAGTTTGGATTGCTATTGCTATTGATAAAGTTCCTTTTGAACATAATGATTTATGGATTTAAGGTTTTTATTTGTTAAAGGTATTTCAATTATTTCATGGGGAAGAGAAGAAAATACAATGTCCTTTCTTGCACCCAATTTTCAAGTGAGTTGTGGCATAGTGTTTTGGAACTTACTCAGGAATCCTGAAGAATCATCACCTATTATTATTAATCTTTATTACAATATCTAACCTCCTATTATTACAACCTCCTATTATTCAGGACTCAAGAGTACATTTTGTATTAGATGGCAGTTCTATGACCAACTCAATCACTGAATACATGCTGATTCTGATCCCTTTGTAGGTCTGTTGATTGGTTTTGACTTGTAGGTTTAAAATAAGAATAGATCCCGGAATCAAAGTTGTTCTCTTTGCATCTGGTAAGAGAGGAAGAAATGGGCCTGTTATAAATACCTTGTATATGCTCCTGATAGGCTGACAGAATTAAAAAAATCTAAAGCTTCCAGCCTGATTCAAAGATTCCATGCACTATAAAAAAGCATGGGCTCTACTTGTTCGCGGACTTATCTTCATCGGACGGCCAAAATCGAGCCTGCTTCCAAACTATTGTCTGTACCTGTACATAATATATACCAAATGTAGTTGCATATGTACCGATATTATATATCTCTTTGTAACGCCTAAAGACGCAATTAAAACTGCCGAAAATATTTACAGGTTGCAAATGTTGTCGTGGCAGTCTATTCCCACGTACATTGCCAAATGAGCTCCGGATGCAATGCAATGTTTGCTGCAATGATAGCTTTTTGTTTACGCATGAATGTAAATCCCCTTCTCCTACCATTATTTTTTTCTTGTGACTATCAGTTAACTAAGAAAAAGTCTTTCTGAATACAAGTTCAAAATTATCTTCCTTAAGCAGGTGCAACCACTCTTCTTGTCAAATAATAGCTGGCGTTCCTATTTACTAATCAATCATTGATTATATTAAAGAGAATGTAGAAGCTTCATGCCTTGAAAAAGTTCCGCATCAGCCCTAGAAGAAGTTATTTTAGGCCAATTTTAAAGTATCGTAATGACTTAATCTTTTTCTTTTCTTGATGGAAATGCTTATATGAGAATATATCTGTCACAATTGGTAATTGTCAGGGCCGTAAGGGGAGCTAAAAAAAATTGAGCAAGCGAGAAAATGTTTTGGGCAGGTGGTCGTGGGGCGCTCTGAGCCCACCAGCAGGGGTTTTAGGGGTCGGAGCCCCTTATGAAAAGTTTTCCCTAATACTTAACTTCAATTTTTCTTAAAATCATTCCAAATTTTCCAAAAAAGAAAGTGCATGGGATTGTCTCTGACAATTGTATAAGTTTCGACATTATCACAAGTCTATTACAACCAAATGATTTCAAATAGGTCAAACTTGTACAAACATTGAAGTCCTTTGCTTTTTATTAGCAAATCTGAAACAGTGACTGCCGAATTCAAAATCAAATTTGTATGCAAACCTTCAAACTTTGGTCGAAATTTGGCCCACATTGCAAATTTGGTAACAAGTTTATGTAAACGTTGCACAAAATTGTGCTATAACTATAGGAAGAGAAACCTGGTTATTTCAAAGACTTTACTCCAAAACAATTAATAGGATTACAAGAGGATAAAATGATATTTGCCCCCGCAGCGAGCGTAAGCGAGCGAGGAGGCATAGTAGTTTCACGAGATAGGCGAATGTCAGTTCCGATTTTGTTCTTCATCATCATCATCATCATCATCATCATCATCATCTTCCAACTTTCGTGTTGACGTTACACGGTAGAATACAATTATTAGCTGACTTTGCTTTTTTCCCGTTTCAAAGCATGGTACTGTAAGTGGGAGACAGAATGTTTTTCGTATCTTTCTACTACATCTACTACAATACTACAATATTATACTGTGTTATTTAGAAAGTTCGTCTGCTAAAACTGCTTAGAAATTTTTCATATTACTTTTGTGTTGTTTTCGTAAAGGTAACGACAAAGATTTTGAAGCACAGCTTAAAATCTGAAATTTTATCATATCAAAAACACATGTTAAAAGAATCTAACTTGATAATGTAAGCCTGTGTCTTGCGAAAAGCTTTGTATGTTTAAGTGGAATTTTTAACATGTGTTTTTAATATAGTAATTATTCACTGGCTGTTATTTTCTGAAATTTTATCAACCATGCATTTTATTTTTGTATACCGTATTTCCTTTAATAAACGCCGCCCTCTGATAAACGCCGCCCTCTATTAAACGCCGCACTTATAGCCGAACGTTTGTCGTAAACGCCGCCCTCTAATAAACGCCTCCCTCTATTAAACGCCGCATCTTGAAAATCGGTGTTTATTAGAAAACAGGTTAAACAAGAATTATAAAAAAGTTTTCATGTCATACAAGAGAACATTGCTCTTCTTGGACATTTTCGTAAACATATCTTTTGTGTAAAACATTTTCACACAACCTTTTGTAACTTTTTTAAGGATAAGAAAGCATTATTATTTAAGTTTGCTTCGGTCCAATTTTTCATTTTGTAATAAACGCCGCCCTCTAAAGAACGCCTCCCTCTATTAAACGCCGCATCCAAAAACTTGCATTTGTAATAAACGCCGCGGCGTTTATTAGAGGAAATACGGTATATATATATATATGATGTTTTAGCCCTTTTAAATCTTTGCTACTTTTTATTTTGAATCAAACCTCGAACCGCTTGAAATGATTTCTACTAATGGATTTTTCGCTTTAATTTTTTTTTTCAAAAAAGTTTTTTTTTTCTTTTGGTTCTTACAAAATTTCTTTAACAAAATCTTATTTTGATTATAAGATACGTATCCATGGTTGCAGTTCACACATTTCTTTTGTTTGTAGCAATACTTTCTGATATTACTTGTTAAGCCTTATTTACACGTTTTAAAAAGTATATTAACATTTAGTGTGAATTAGGTCTAAGAGATAACAAAAAGTAACCAAGTTTTATGTAGCTTTTCAGCTGCGTAAGTACATCTATTTGGTTTGCATATTTCCAGTTAGTGTCGCCACCGCTACACTATGCCACAAGGTTACACTGCTCATTAAATAATTCGTTGTCTTGTAAATCTTAAGTATTTACACTTAAATATTTGATTTTCGGCACGCTCTTTCTTCACTGCATACAGATACTTTGATCACGATTTGTATTTGAAATATTGCGTATTGTTTGCCATACATAAAAGACTGTTTTTGTCGAAATATTTAAAGTACTAATCAACCAAAAACATTTTTACAAAAATCCTTAAATTACAAAATGTTTGGGCGGAAAGTTTTCTTTTTTAATGTATAGCTTGCTGTGTGTAAAAATTGGAAAGCCTGAGCGCGGGGGCATTTTTAGCTAAAAGCTACATGCTAGTTTATAAATTAACTCAACATAACATATCATATATAAAACAGCCCTCAGACTATATAAACATGAAGAATTATTCCAACACATTTTAAAAATATATTAACATTTATCAATAACAAATATGGCGAATTTTTACTCAATTTTGAATTCCCTAAATTCGGAAATGCATCATTTAAGGTTGGTGATGGAACAAGGGTGCAGGTGAAACAGAATTTTTTACGAAACATTTTTTATGAAATTAAAATTATAGAGCCTTGTATTTCCATTATGTGATGTTGTTCTAAAATATGGTTGTGAGTGTTCTTTACATTTAATTATGCGTGCAAAAAAGTAAATATATTATTTGAAGAATATATCAGTGAGAATTGAAACATGCTAAAAGATTTTGAAACATTTTCTTGTGAGTGAGAATAAATATTGTTCCATCCGAAACCTTGTTCAAGTAAAAACCCAATTCTTTGAAATATATAAATTTCCTATACCATGGGTGCCTATAATCATTGACGAAGCTTCCAGTGTTTGTGATTTTTCCTTTAAAATAGGTCAAAGGCAGTGTAAGTGAAGGAATACCATAAAACACGATGTACGTCAACACGGTTAATACTGGAAACAGAAGCTTGTATGTTTTGTTATGTTGATGGCGAGCATTGTGGCGTCTTACTTTCACGACTATGAAAGCATTTACCACCAAGAATAAAATGATTAATAAGCATCGCGCGATCACCAATGAAGAGTTAGTAGTTAGTTCTACATGTGCAAAGTATGACAGCATTTCCAGAAAATACATAATGGTATAACAAGTTGTGTATAATCCAATAATCAACCATATAACAATGACCAGTTTGTTTTTAAAGCGGCAAATGATAGAAGAAGGATACTTCATGTTTAATGAAAATATTTTGTAACGATCAACCAATAGAATAGACATCATAACAAGCAATTGCGTTTCCAACACATCGTTCACATGAAATACTAATCTGTTAGTAAGATCCCCCAGGTTCCAAGACGTACCAGATCCTAAGGTTGGAAGACCAAAGTTAGCCCAAATCACAGCACACTGTAGTATTTCTATGATGGAAATACTCGCAATGATTAACGTTTGACCAGTTCTCTTGCGTTTTTCTTTTGCGACGAGTCCGACAATCAACATATGCTGTAAGGAAGCAACAATGCTAAGACTCAGTCCAATCCATGTAACCAGCTTTGCCATATATAATATTTTGGAGTTTAAACCGAGCCAAAAGTCTTATATTTGATGTTTATCGTTAATGTGAGTTATAAATTCGAGGTTTTTTGATAAATGCGATATAAGATATCATATATGTTGTATTATTATACCAACATTAGACAAGAATGTTTGTATTGCATTTTTACAAATAAAATTATACAAATGCTGTTCCCAATGTTGCAGCTGTTGTGGATTCAAACTTTCATTTATTTATGCTATTAAAACCATTATTCTAAACCATGCTACATACATCTTTTAAAAATTTTAGAATCTTTTCTGGAAATGAAAGTAAGATAATAGAACAACAGCTTTATCAATTTGAAAGTTTTTCTTTTTTCGAAAATAAGATTGAAAGTAAATGGTATTCCTGCCTTCAGTAAAGCCACTCACCGATTTTTGTTAGTTCCACGTGCAGGACAAAAGTCAATGGCACAATATACAATTAATATACACAAGTGGTCGCTCTGAGGAAGACATATAAAAGTTACATGTACGTATTTTTATGGTTGAAGTTCTTCGTTACATAAAGGTAATCATAGAATCAAATGTTCACACCAGAAGTTAACTAAACAGATGAAAATCCTTCTGAATACAAAAGTTTCTTTCCTTAAGCACGTACAAGCAATTTTATTGTTCTTTATTTCTTCCTTTTATGGTTGGCCAAATAATAGCTGGTGTTTCTGTTTACTAATCATGAGTAGTAATTGCAATTATTTGATTATATTGATGGTGTACATTTTTAAAAAGAAATTGTAAGCCTCAAGTCTGGAACAATTTCAGAGGAAATCGCTTAAAGCTAATTTTCAAAATATCTAAATGACTTAATCATTTTTTTTCTTTTTGGAAATGCTTATATGAGAATAGATCTATCACAAATACCAAAGCATGACTTATTTTTCATATGGAACTTGAAAGCATATTTAGTAGTATTTAATAGTGAATCATAATCATTTGAAAAAGAAACCTGTTCTACAATTTTATTAATCTCAGCGTTATTACTAGTCTATCCAATGGTTTTAAACAAGTCAAACTTGTATAAAACTTGAAGAATTTCGCCTATATTTTGCAAAATCTGAAAAAGTAACGGCCAAATTCGAAATCAGCACCTTCCAATTGTTCTTTGCGCAAACTTTCAAAATTTGGTCGAAAATTAGGTCAGATTGTGAATTTTGTAACAAGTTTATGTAAACATTTTATGTTTTACAGGACCTTTACTGATACCAATGAATAGAATATTTTTACTGATGGAGCTATCAAATGTAAATGAATAATAATCATAGTAAATTTTTCATCATTTGGATTAATATTATTAGTAGGAAGAGAAACTTGGCCATTTCAAAGACTTTATTCCAACACAATTGATAGGATTATAAGAGGATAAGATGATATTTTGATATTTTATATAACTTTACAAATATAACTTAAATCAACATGATCTATAGATCTATTTCTATCAGCAAATCAGCAAATCAGTATTCAGCCACTTAAATTTTTTCAAGAAGTTTATCAAATATGCAAATGTGCACAAAAAGACAAATGACACAATAAAACTTTATGAACTTAATTATGAATTTTATATTAGCCAATGAAAATTTCACAGCTCAATCATCATCAACAGTTTGTTTTCCTAACACGTGTATATCCCATCACGAATCGTTGAGTCTCTATGGTGGTTCTTATTGAAAAGATCTTCGTAATTTTACCATTAATTCACGATTTTTTTACAAACAACTCGTTTATAACCAACTGAACTGGATTAAAAAATTATTATGTAACTTCAGCTCTTTAAATTTAATACTGTACATGTATTTAAAAAAATAGTTTTGATGTACTTTCTAAATAATACTGTACATAATATTTCTTTATTGCTTGACACAATATGTTGTACAATACTTCAGTTGAAAAAAATTATTGAGTTCAGAACTATGACTTTTCTTGCGATCCTGAATCAACAAAGCTTCCCTATGAATTTTTTGTATTTTTCCTTTTTCTTATACAAACACTGAAAATTTAATCGAAGAAAATTAAGCAACCTTTAAGTAACTTTAAGTCAAGAAATTGGCCGAAAAATAAGCAAATTGCAATGTGACCAAAACTGGCTTATAAAGAAATTGTGTATTACTTATCTGTCTCAAAGTGATAATATCAACAGTGAATAATAATTTGATATGAATATTCTACAAAGTTTTCAACTGTCCCGAATTCAGGTACCCTGTCCCGAAGTCCCGAAATACCATTATTTTGTCCCGAATTAAAGTTAAAGTCTCCACTTTTATTTTTTTATTTTTCATTGTCTAGACATCATTTTTGAAATTAAAACCTGTAAAAAAGTTACCCAGATTTCTAGTACTCCTCTACATCTAAGGTATAAAATACGAAAATTAACTTCGTACTAAGTTCTACAATTTTTAATGTTTTTCATCTCACACAGAATATAGAATTCCGTTTTGCCATTACTTTCAACAACCTCATCCCTAGGTCCCTTATGTCTCTTCTGAAACATAATTTGAAAAGCCATAGATAATAACAGAAGAAAAGACGCCACATCATCGGAAAGAAAGAAAGAAGAAAAAAGAACTTTTTGTGTGTTTTTTGTTGTTACGCAGGAGATCATTATTCGAAAAAACCTTAGGGCTGTTCATGTGGAGGTGAGCTAGCCCGGTTGTTAATCGGTTAATAAATAGTGTTCATATGAAAAGCGGGCTAGCTTACTTAAGTGAGATCTCGTTTCATTTGACCAGGATATGATGAAATATGATGAAAGTTATTACGAAAAGTGCTTTTAAATTAGTTTCAAAAGCCATAAATCATCGCGTTAAGTAGCCGTACGGCGCAAAGTCCGACAATATATCTATCAATATATCATATATCTAGGACAATATCCTGACCGGCCATTTCCCCGACGACAAATAAACCGCAGCCCTCACTCTTACCCTCTTCCTATTGGCCGGTCAGGTAAATGTCTGCCGGGCTGTCCGGATGTTGATATTCATTGGAACTCACCAATTTCAGGCTTTAATTTACTAAACTTTACCCTAAGCGCTTTTCAACTCACGATCACTTATCTTTTGAGCCAGAAAAACAGAGTTGTAGACATAATCGTTTGTCAATATCTTGCACATGATGTTCATACTCTCAATTTGTATCAGTATCTAGAGTTGTGTCTACAGTGTGGGTCAATTCATTTATGGAGTAAAGAAATTTGTGATATCATGGCAGTTCCAGTTGTTTACGTCTTTCATTATCTTTAAATTTCAGTGCTCTATTAATGTCAGTTGGTAAAATAACCTTAGTTTTATCAATTTATGCACGTATGCATTATACTACACATCCATCGATCTGTGATGTTGAAAGTATTTTCACAGTACAGGTATTTATTATCAACCCTTAATTTTCTTCTTCCTCAAGCATATTTTCCCAAAACACCAACATTCTTTCTCTAACAAATGTCTTCATGATTCTACAAAGATTCTACTTCTGCTACTTAATTTCAGAAAGTGACTGTTTCAAATAAATTTTACGGTCAAGTTCTTCATAGGAGTCCGTAAAACCACGGTGCATTCAAAAGTGTTTTTTCACGATTAGTGTAATGTGAAAGCAACTAAGACCTTTAGTTGTTTGTTGACTGTGCTATGCTTTATCATATGGCTTTCTATTTATTTGTAATTATAATTATGGAATAAATGTGCATAAACGTTTTAAAGTTATATGTATATATGATAGTGTATGTAGTTTTTTGATGGTTTTTTTGTTGTTGTTTTTGTTATATATATATACATATTCATTGGGAAAATAGCCATGTAAATGGATTACCCTGAAATGCAATTATCATTATTATCATCATTGATGATGGGGCAGCCATTGCATGGTATTCCCAATCGAACAAGAGGCTCAGGGGAAAACATCTCGAAACCAATAGGGATAAACTGATGTTTTTGGGGCTCGCAATATTGGCGAATGGGTGGCGAAAGAATATGGGTCTAAATTCTATGCGGGATACTAGTAATTTTCTAATTTCAGATTCTACATTTACATTCATGCGCAATCAAAAAGCGTCAGTGGAGCAAACTGCATGCACCCGGAGCTCGTTTGGCAAAGGACGTGGGAATAGACTGCCACGACAAAATATGTAAACTCAAAATATTTCCGGCAGTTTTAACCGCGTCTTCAGGCTTTACAAGGAAATATACAATATCGTCGGTATATATGTAACTGCATTTGATCGGTATTATATGTACATTTTTTTTTCAATTTTAAGTTGATAAAGTCTGGTAAGATAATAAAAATGTGCTAAAAAGACTGTTACATGTGACACGTTTTGGTAAAAGCCTTCTTCAGACGTAACGTGTACACGTGTATATCAAAATGCAGCTTCTTAGTCTTCTCACATTTTATACCATATAATCAAGATGGTATTTTAATCCTTATATTGTACATACATATATTCATATGTTTAATATAGAGCCAACACTTGGACGTTCTGAGTTCAAGAAATCTGAAGGAAAAGATGAAATTTAACCTCAGAAAGGATGAAAAAGTAAGTGCTAAAAATATACCACCAATGGAAGGCGAAAAGGCAGATAAGGCTCAATGGTATAGCAGGACGTCAGCTGCTAATGTTAAGATTGCATATCTGAAGAATACGATTCGCTTCCCTAATTCCACTATTATAAGCGCCGTGCGTAGTCGAGTAAAAGCATGGATCAGTCATTTCACCAGCAAACAAAACGAAACAATCATTACACATCAAAGGCTCTTGTAACTTGAGAATATCTGCAGATGAGGAACCGATTTTTAAGTAGGAATAAGAACCACGATAAAAATGATCCTTCACCCAATCATGAAAAGTGATGCTTTCGTAATCAAAATCTGTGGAAGGAAAATCAGGATACATTCCTTTAAAAGCTTCAAGCATTTCTTTGATGAAGATAGTTGGTTCTTTGGTCTGAAAATCTTCAACTAAATCTCCAAGTAACCATACAAGCCAATAATCTGTACCTGGAACACGGTCTAGTGCACATATTTGACTGTAAAGATCGTATATTTCATTGTCAAAATTATCTGGCGAAGGATATAAACGTATAAAATGGTAATTGGATGAAATTGGTTCGGTAAACTTGAAATAGACTTTTACAACTCGACCCAAACACAAACCGTTCATTGATTGCAACTTATCTTGTGCATGTGAGATTTGTAACTTATCATGAAGCAAAAATTCTTTCAGAACTTCTATGGAAACTGTTAACACAACGACATCAGCATAAAATACATTACCATTCGAACATGTGATTCTGATATTTGATTGGTTGTCTTCTTTGAAGACGTCACGTGATTGTTCAACTTTGGTTACTTCATGATTAAGTTTAATGCAATCAACTAAAATCTCCTTTTGAATTTCTTCGACAATTTTGGAGTAGTCGTTGTTATCCATAAAGCAATGGAGATCACCAGTCAAATCAATGTAATCGTAATATCCTTGTATATCTAGTTCATATAGAGATCTGCATCCATTGGTAGCTGCTTCTTCATTAATTGTGTACATGAAGACACTCTTCAAGATTTCCTGAAAGTCTCCATCTGAACTATACTCATTTAGTTTTGATTGAAAACATTTGTGAACGTAATCACCTACAGATGTGTAGTTCGAACAAAGACTTTCGATAGGAACATCAAAAAAGTGCTCAAGAACATCAGAACTAAATTTAATACCAACATCAATTGCTTCGGTTTTCTTCCCCAGAGATTTTTCGTTCAGTTCTTTATTAAAACAGTGCATAACTTTAAAAGGAATCCAATCTATATAAGAAATATAACTCAAACATACTTACAAGCCTCATTTTTATTACAGAATACAGAAAACATTCAGTTAACATCACTCTTGTTTCAATGACATTTACATCCATCAGTAATAAGTGGAAGTAAGTACCATGACTGGAGTAGTTATCGTATTGAATGGTTTCAATTATTACAGCTTCAGAGCCCCACATGGGGTCTTTAAATTCTTTAGGCCCTCCTTTGTAGAGCCCTCTTGATGATAGTACCTTAATGAACTGCAAAATTTATCCTGAGTTGTTCTGTGTAATCGTAAAGGAAAATAAAATAAATGCACAAATATGAAATTTGACACATTCAGCAGTCAGTTTTCCTAAAAGAAGAACACTAAACATCACCTAACCTTTCTTATCTCTCTCTTCCAGCAATCCTTTTTGCATTGCATAATCATATATTGGATTGTTTTTAGTCCCATGAATGTAATGTGCACCCAATTCCAATTTCGTACCATCATCTGCCGAAGTTGTAAAGATTCGACCACCAATTCTATGTGACCCTTCTAATACAGTTATATTCAATTGATCTGAATACTTGGAAAGCTCTCTTGCGCATGTCAAACCAGATATTCCTGCACCGACTATCACGATGTGCTTCTTCTCTGTGTTACTCATTGATGACACACAAAAAAACACTGTCTTAAAAAATAATTACTAGAAAGAGAAATAATAGAAATGTCAAAAAGTCACTACGACGAAGAGCATTTTCATTGAAATTGTGTATGTTTTTCTAGAAATGCGCTTCCTTCGCAGAGATTTTTAACACACAAAAAAAGAAAGTCAAATGACATCAAGTGTAATGATAATTCAGTCTCTCAGTAGTAGAAAAATTGCTAACGGAGTGAATACTAACTGAATATATTACATGGATAAATTCAAAAGTTGAACGGTGATTAGAGTTTGTTACAAAAATACTTGTCTTATGTCGGACGGACAAATCGATACTTAGGCCTACATAAAAAACAGCACGTTTATGATACAATATCAAGCAAACGTTTTTCGAAAGTATACTAGAATAGACTTTACAAAATTCCAAAATATAATTTCTAAAAGGATGATAGTCAAAAAATATTGAAACAAACAAAATGCTAATACTTTTGTAACAGACCCAGTACATAGCATGTAGTATTGAATTGTTTTAAAATAAAACTGAGGGTTGCAGTATACTGATGTAAGCAATGGAAATCACTCGTAAGAACAATAAGCAATGAGTTTGGAGAAGAGCAGCTGTCAAATATCGAAATAGCTGGCTGTCTCGTGAAGATTTCCTAATAGAAAGCTACTGAGTTAAGTTTTTTCACAACCTTCATAACATTTCATTATCTTTAAATATCATCTAAATACACATAAAATCTATATCCTAATTATGAAATTGCTCACAACCGTATAAACTAGCTTGGTTTTTTAAAAAATCTTTTAGAATCCAGAATTTGAATGGGTAGTTAGTGAGCTGACAGAGTATCTAAAATGGAAAGACAACAATTATGAGTAATAGTTAAAATCCTCCAGCAGCACCATATTGTCTCTTTTGACTTTAGAATCTCTTCGTTAATAGTCCCCGTTGTAATGAAAACATATAAAAGAAACACATGTCAACAATAAAATGATAATACGTTAAACGACCATAATTCAAACTGTCAGTAAAATTGAATAAAGAAATTCCCTAGGACTAACTCTCTTTTACTCTCGGACATTCAGTAATTGGAATTAGATAATTCAGATGACAACCACAGTCCATCAAAAAGGTAATAAAATTTTATTTTTATTGCTTCTAATTTATCAAAAGCATATAACTGCAATATATCTTTCTTTCAAATACCTTTTCAAGCATCTTGTAAACACATAAACTATGTTGAAATAACACAACCATAAAATAACTTTTGTTTACATTTGAAGCTTAAAAAACAACAAAAAAACATTACAAATGTTAAGTAGCATTGTGAAATTGGTTACTAATGAAAATATGAAAAGAAGAACATTCCTTGTGACAGTTGTTCATATTCTATATAAGCACCTTGGTTCTGCTGTCAGGAAGCGTGGGGATTATAAAAGATTATTCCTGCAGCATAAAGAACATATATGTATTTTTTATAAGGAACTAAACTTTTGAATCCCTCGATATAATTTCTTATTGATTTAGAAACCTTCATTTTTTTGCTTAGGGTCTAGTTGAATGTCCTAAAGAGACAAAGGGCCACAAAGATTTTAGAAAAGAGAACTTGTTGAATATTAGCTTCTTGTTGTTAGTTTGACATGAGTTCTAGGGTTGACGAGTTTTAGAAACTAGAATTTCAACAAAATAAAGTTTTTTTGTAAAAAAAATAATATTTTTCCATGCAATTATGAGCATGGAAATCTGTTTCATCATTTTTCTCTATGATCGGTTAAGAGTATATTTTATTCATTACGTTTCATCCTCATAAACTTCCACAGATCTTTGATAAAGACATTGAAAAATGTTTGTTTCATTGTTCTTATCAATGAAGATTGGAGGTAAATAATATTTTTTGTACAATATCAAAGAGGTCCGATATTAAGTTATTTTTCATTTTTTTCCAAAAATGAAAATTACTCTCAATTACTGTCAAAAAAACAAAATTCTTTTGTAAAATATTTGATCGTAAATTTGGATAAAAGAACACCGCGACTTAGCACTGATAAGAATCATATTGCGATTTGACCTTGAAAAATAATCCCCACTGCTCGATTTACCTTATATTTTACTTCGCTCTCCCTCTCCTTTATATCATAATTAGAATGAAAATAAAGGCGACTTTTCTTTTATCCTTCTATAACACTCCAGTGTAAGAATTTGAGATAAAATCGTGCTTTGGAACACATGAAAGAACCCATTGCGAAACTTTTAAGAAATTTCGTCAACGCCGCGTAAAGAATCAAACATGCGGAAACGCACGTGCCTAGAAGATTTGCATAGTGGGTCATATATCAAATAAAATTTCTACAGAACTGAGAATTCTATCGCGATACTTAAAAGAGCTTTGTTCAAGACATGTCAAACCATTAATATTTTTCCAGAAATATTTGTTGTACTTCCGAAATCAGTTTTAAACAAGTTTTTCTATTGATTTATATTGACCAATAAGTTTTGAAAACAATTCGAAGGTTAACATTCGAAATGCATTCGAAAATTATCTCAATAATTAAATAATATGAAATAATCACAATAAATATGCTAAATAATTTTTACTAAAAGGTACTATAATTATTATTATCAAAGATTGCATATCTGGAGAATACGATTCGCTTCCCTAATACCACTATTATAAGCGCCGTGCGTAGTCGAATAAAAGCATGGATCAGTCATTTCACCAGCAAACAAAACGAAACAATCATTGCACATCAAAGGCTCTTGTAACTTGAGAATATCTGCAGATGTGGAACCGACTTTTAAGTAGGAATAAGAACCACGATAAAAACGATCCTTCACCCAATCATGAAAAGTGATGCTTTCGTAATCAATGGAAGATTTCGGAAATGTTGGATACATAAATTTCAAGTTTTCAAATAACTCCTTCGTGAATGAAGTGGAACCTTTGACTTGGAACTCATTCGACAGACCACCATTCAACCAAAATGACCACCATTGAGTATCTTTGACGCGATGGAGAATATGTATCCGGCCAGGTTTATCATGATCAAAATTATCAGGCGAAGGATATAGACGAATAAAATTATAATCGGACGAAATCGGTTCGATAAACTTGAAATAGACTTTTACAACTCGACCCAAACACAAACCGTTCATTGATTGCAACTTATCTTGTGCATGTGAGATTTGTAACTTATCATGAAGCAGAAATTCTTTCAGAACTTCTATGGAAACTGTTAACACAACGACATCAGCATAAAATACATTACCATTCGAACATGTGATTCTGATATTTGATTGGTTGACTTCTTTGGAGACGTCAAGTGATTGTTCAACTTTGGTTACTTCATGATTAAGTTTAATGCAATCAACTAAAATCTCCTTTTGAATTTCTTCAACAATTTTGGAGTATCCATTCTCATGTAGTTTATAATTTTGCTCACCATCTAAGTCCACATATTCGTAATGACCCTTTACATCTAGCTCATTCAAAGTGCTGCAACCGCTTCTGTTATTTTCAGCATCCATCATGAAAACAAACACACTTTTCAAAAGTTTTTGAAAATCTTCGTCTGATTTGTACTCTTCTAACTTTGTAAGCATTCGTTGCCGTACATAATCACCTACAGATGAATACTTTGCAGAAAGGTTTTCAATTGGCTCCTCGTAAAATTCTTCAAAGACTGTGAAACCATGATCAATACCGTCTTTTATTGCTTTCTCCTTCTTGGCGTTAGAGGATACGCCATCTATGTCTCTGTGAAAACAGTTGATGTGCTTCAACACTATAGAATAATAACGTGAGAGGCGTGAGAGGGCGTAAGCTTTTCATGACGTTGATAAAAAATCAAGTAAACAAAAGTGGATATGGAAAAAAATCGTTAATAACATAATGGTGGACTGATAGGAGAGCTGGGTCGGGGTTCAGCACTTCACCACTGTAAATTGTAAATTACTCCCCCAGTGGGAAAACTCGTAAAAAAAGTCTCTGCGATGAAGGGCGTTTTCATTGAAAGGGTGTGTATATTTCTATCGAAATTCACTCCTTTGCAGTGATTTTTCAACAAATTAGCCCACTGGGCAACTTAGCACCCAGTTTGGTACGTGAATAGGTTGTCTATATTTGAACAGTTGAAACCACCCCTATACCGAGGCGTAACCTTGCGCCTTCACATCATACAGAAGCTTTGTTCTTAGAAAATGCATCATTGGTAACAGTGCTATCGTGAACTAAAAAAGTTATAATATTAGTAAATCATAAAAATAGTAACAAATAAAGATAATAATTAAGTAAATAATAACGACATGTTGAATTCTTTGTATATATGTTTTCTCCTGAAGAAACACTGTTAATCGACCGTATGAATCTCTCATCTTAACGAATTGGTATTTCACATTGTTTTGAAATGAAAAATATATGATACCAACCTTTCTCACTGTTTTCTTCCAGCAATCCTTTCTGCATTGCATAATCATATATTGGATTGTTTTTAGTCCCATGAATGTAATGTGCACCCAATTCCAATTTTGTACCATCATCTGCCGATTTTGTAAAGATTCGACCACCAATTCTATGTGATCCTTCTAATACAGTTATATTCAATTGATCTGAATACTTGGAAAGTTCTCTTGCGCATGTCAAACCAGATATTCCTGCACCAACTATCACCACATGTTTCTTCTCTGTGTTACTCATTGCTGACACAAAAAAAAACACTGTCTTAAAGGATAATTAGTAGAAAGAGAAGTAATAGAAATGTCAAAAAGTCACTACGACGAAGAGCATTTTCATTGAAATTGTGTATGTTTTTCTAGAAACGCTCTTCCTTCGCAGAGATTTTTTAGCAAATGTGCCCGCTAAGAGCAGTGCTACAACATAATTTTTGGAAGCGTTTTTCATCATACTTGAAAGTTTTTCAGTTTTCTCTCCTTCCATGTAAAGGCTTCACAAAACCATCGTAGGCTTGGTTTCAATAATTCACAGAAACTGCATCCAAAGAGACTACAAGCTTCAGACCCAACAAAAAAACTATGTGTACATTAGGGAAAATACATGAAGAACCCACATTACAAACAATTGGGATATATCTTTAAAGTTTAGCAAACTTCCAAAAAAATACAATTTTCATTATAAATATGTATCAATGAAAAGAGCATTCAAAATGGCATCAGGAGGACTCTTAACAGTAACTTTCATTCATTCATTCATTCATCGCAACTTGATAAGAAAATAAGAAAAGTAAATAAGAAAAGATGATCTCATAAAATATTCTTCGGCATAACGGACATTTAGGACAGCTTTATACAGCCGCATAATCGCCGCGTCGAATTAAGCTCTTTATTAAATGCGACGTAAATTCGACTGTATAAAGTGAAAAATTAATTAAGTGCGACATAATGAATTAAGTTCAGCAGAGTTTGTCGAATAAAACGGCAATCTTCGACATAAATTCGGCATCACTTTACACAGCCGCATAATCGTCGAATTTAATAACAGCTTGATTGAACTTCGTGAAAAAAAGTGCATGAAAGTAGTGGACAGCGTGTAAGAAACACACGATGAGAAATTTATTCGACATTTATGTGGCTGTCTAAAGTCATGTCGAATTTGATATGCGGCAACAAAACCTGTATAAATTGACTGTCGCATTTTTGTCGAATTTTACCCGAATTAAAGTAATTTAATTCGACACGGCGATTATGCGGCTGTATAAAGCTGTCCTTACGAAACAAATTCTTTGTTTTCGTTCTTCGAATGTGTCATAAAAATCTCCACGTAACTAGACTTCACACTCTCAACAAATAATGCATCGATAAATCTGTACTTTTCTTATATGTTATCATATAACAGCTATTTGAAAAGAATGTTAATAGGCAAGTAAAGATAAAAATTAATTAGCTTGTTGATATAATAGCTGTTTCTATGATAACAGATTAAAAATTACAAAACGAACAAACAAGCTAGCAGCAATAGGAAGAGATTATTTCAAACGAGGTTTAATAGCAAACTTAATGACATTCATACTTCTTGTTCTGTTCCACAGAAACCACGTAATTTAGCGAAATAAAACAAAAGAAATCACGTAACTGAACGAAACAAAAACGAAAGTTAAGTAACTGAACGAAACATGGACGTAAGTCACGTAACTGAACGAAATAAGAACGAATGAAGTCACGTAACCGAATAACAGCTGCAATGCTCACATTCGCATAGATTAACTAAACAGCAAAACAGGTCAGTCATCCAATGACCAATGTATGTCGACTCGAATAAGATATCGGTACTATTAAGTTACGGAATTCAGATGCATGAAGAAAATATTCTGTACAAATATTTGCTGATGTAAAATTGATCTATAAACAGTATAAAATAGAGCTAACCCTTTGTATGGAAAATATGAAATATTAAGTTACCATTGAATTATTTCACAATATATAATTTAGTTGAAGCTTGTGAAATCAATCCCACGACTACTCAAATGAATTTATGAAGAAGCAACATATCTACCTGGTTAGCACATCCAACCCAATTTAAAAATTGTTTCTAGTCACTACGCAGAATATTTTTTTTTCAACAAAGGGTAACCAAGGGCAACTACTAGCTAACTGGAGCCTCCTTGTTATCTTTTAAAACAATCATTTCAAAATTCGTAACAAAAAGATGCAGTGGACTCTCGAAAACTCGAACACACGATTTCTCGAATTCCTCGATAAATCGAACTTCTTTGTCGTTCCCTTGTCATAATACCTAGTGTAATTTCTACCAATTTCTCGGAAACTCGAACCCTCGCGAACAATTTTCCCGTTCCACTGAGAGTTCGAATATTGGAGAATCGACTGTACATATGAAAAGATTGAATGTGCTTCGTCACATAGAATACGTTGGATGTAGGATACATTGTATGAAAAATCATACAGCTCAAAGAGGGGGTGGGTTGACCACCTACTCTATTGCTGTTTCGTGTGTGACCTCGGATAACTTGATCAAGGCGTGTTTGTGCTGGCTTTACAAACAGCCGTAGAAAAATATTTTCTATTCCATAACCATGACGTCACTGCAGCCTTCCGTCTAGTTTCTTATCAAAATAATTATGACGTAATTTCTCATGATAAAAGCACTTCGAAAGTTAACTTATCACATAGCGGCAATATTGCTTTTTTAACCGAATAACGTTGTGTTTACTCATTTTAAAAACTAAAGAAAGGCTACTGTGATGAAATTTATGGAAGCAATATTAACTTCTGGGTACAAATTCTTTGTCACCAAGGTAACACAGCGTCATCCAATGGGTTCGCCTATTTTTCCCACGTGCATTCATTCCGCCAATCAGACTCGCGTGTCGGTACTGACGTCATTCAGCCTCGTTCCTACACAATCATCTCCCTTCTGTTATGACAAACCAACAAACTTTTCAATTTGTTCATAATATTCTTCTTTCAACGGCAGCCGGGAATATCTCAAGTCGTCAAACCGAGTACAGGTAGAATGCTAAACAAGAAGAGCATGGAACGGTCCTTGTTGACGAAATCATCAGAATGTCTGTGCGTCGAAGTGCATTATCATTGAAATAGTGTGTATACTTCTATAGAAATATACTCCTCCACTGTGATTCAAAACTACTTTCTCAAACTGCTATGTGATAGCCTAACTGTTTTCATTGCTTAGATTGATTTAGTTAGATAATCGCAGTGGAAAAATTTGTTGAAAAATGCATTTCCTATAGGAATACACATAATTCTTCAATGAAAATGCTCTTCATTACAGTATTTGGCGATTTGGCTCGCTGGGAATAGACCTTTCCCAAACTTCAGACGTCGTGTTATGGCGAAGCCAACATATGTATGGACTCGTTTTAAAGTTTTTAACTATGCCATTGTGGCATGGAAGTAATAAGTCAAATAGAATGGTAAGAAAGGAGGCGAAACTTATAAACAAATATCAACGCAGTTTGTAGAAAAGATTTTGAGAAATGTCTATTGTTTACACGGACTGAGTTGGTAAAATCGTCAAAAACTCGCTAAGACGAAGAGCAGTTTCGATGAAAATGTGTAGATGCTTCTATAGCAATGCGCAGTGTCCGCTGGAGAAACTCTCTCAAACGCATTGAATATTTCTAATGTAAATGTCAATGAAATGTCAACTTCATCAAAGTTGTTTAAACACCATGTTCTGTTATCAGCATATCGAACTCCGTTTTGATTTAAATTCTAGTTTAACTGATTTTAAGTTATTTGACGATGTTTTGTATGAGATCAAAGGATATCAAAAGATAAAGCTTCGATAGGTTTGATAGTCAAGAACATGCAAAAAATCACGCAAACTTTCATAAACAACAGTTTGAGAAAGCAGTTTTGAATCACAGTGGAGGAGTACATTTCTATAGAAGTATACACACTATTTCAATAATAATGCACTTCGACGCAGAGATATTTGAGGATTCTGATGATTTTGCCGACTAGGTAAAAAGGATTGACGAGAGATTTGCGTACGATTCGACGGCTTCGTCACAGTTCATTTGAAAATCTCAAAAACATTCGTAAAAAGACCGAACTGTTCGCGGAGCTTTTATTCGTTATCATTAATACTGATGATCATACTATAACCTAGTTTGTCATTGAAAATGAGGTTAGTTGTGGTTACGAGGTCGGCACACGTGGTAGAAATTCAAGAAAGACGTAAATTTCAAAATGATCGAAAAGTAATTTGTAGATTAATCGTAAAGAGAAAAATATCTACATTTTCTATCATCTTTGATTATGCCGATGAAACTATTTCGTCAAAGAAATAAAATATCTGTCTTACACATGATAAATTTGAAGCTCTTGCATATGAGAAAGTATTCCTAAACTTCTTGGCAGCGTCAACCTCCAACCCAATCTTCTCTCTGTATCTCTCGTGCAGTTTAAAAACATGACCTTCAGTCGAAAAAATCCAATTAGATGCTTGTTGGTTTATTGGATTTTCGAAATCGAACAACTATAAGGATGGATTTGAATTACAAACAAAAAGGTAGATCGTTTTGGCGGGAAAGTAACAACTGTTTAAAATACTGACCAGATAAAGATATTTCATTGTTTCACTAAGAAAGAAACTCTCCATTCGATCTTCCAACGATTTATCGTCCACGTCATGAATAGTTGCAAAACTACACCTAGCAAAAAAGCAACCTCGTACACAAGTCTCGTGAAGTATTAGTGAATTTTCGGTGTCAACAAAATTTCATGGAATGAAAAAGCAGGATTTTAGTTCCTCAGTGTCAATTGAAAAAATTACATTCGTTATCTATCGATGCAAGTACACTAAGAATCATGTTTTCTTTCGAGGATTTCATTGGCTAATAAAGGAAAACTCTTAAAATGCGCTGTTTTGATTGGCTGACAAATTTGATGACTTACTCAGCTTTAGCATGGGTTTCCAAGCTATTCAGAATTTCAGCACCAACATGTAAATAAAACGGATGCTTGGTCGCCTGTACGAAAATAAATAAGAAAAACTCTTCAAGGTTTTTTCGTCGTCACAGACAACTAACACTAGACTGAACACGACGAACAGTTACACATTCAACCTTGTTTTAAGGAGAGGAGAAGAAAAATATGAAACGTTCAGTAAAAGATAAAAAAGTGTTAATTTTGGAACCATCAAAGCTTTCCACTAGGAAAAACATTAAAAGTCACTGAAAAGTCACTGCAACAAAGAGCATTTTCATTGAAAAAATATGTATACTTCTATAGAAATGTACTCCACAGCAGTGATGTTTTCAACGAATTCGCTCACTGGGTAAATAGCGCAATTTCTATAGAAATGTACTCCTGTGGACAAAATGTACTTTGTCCACTGGGTTTGAAAAATCCATCTATGAAAGATCCAAAATATCAAACACAGAGAAAATCACCTGGTACAGCAAGTATGTTGACTCGCTGAATTCTGGTCGAAGTGGCGAGAACTTCACATCAGGTGCTTTCATGTTCCAGTTAAATCTTTCCGGTAACACACCATACCTCTGCCAAATCCCATAATACATTGCGTGACTACATACGGCTTCATCTATATCACCTCTCAAAACCTTAAAGTAAAAACTCGTTCATGATTTTCACAACTTTTTAAGAAAAAGGATTAGCAACCACTTTGTTCCAAAGTAGACACAAAAAAATAGATAGTTACTTGGACAGCTGTAAAAGAAGCTTGCAAAGAGTCGATCCATGAATTCGCAGTTTCTCCATTACTCATGTGTACATTCACATATAAAGGAGTATCACCAGTGCCATTATTGCAGAATCTTCGTCTAAACCATGAAAAAAATAGAAAGGGTTGAAGCCATTATCTTTTCATGTAGATTTACACATAAGATTTACCAAATTTTCGGAAAATTTGATGAAACACTAAATCTTTCAAAATAATGTTTTGCTAGCTGCTAGCTTCTGTCTTGCTTTAAATTTAATTGACATCAGATCTCGAAATTTCACGGTAACGATCGTTTACGTGAAATTTCGAGGCCTGGACGTAGTACCATATATAACTGCAAGAATTTAAAGCACTAAAACAGATTGATCATAAAGATATCTAGTACGAAGGATCACTTATACTTATTTCTGAATTGAAACATCTACGAACCTGGAACAAAGATAAACCTATCGACAATATAATCATTATATAATAAACATAATATTATGACAATGCAAAAATATAGTTGAACTTAAAATACCATATATATTTCCTCAAATAAGCGTGGAGGGGCTTGTGGTTCCCGCAAAATTTCCATGAAAAAGAAACTGGCTCAAATATTGCATCAAAAATTAACAAAAAAAGAAAGCTAAATATTCTTACTTAGAACTTGATATGATTGATATAAAGAGAATTGAAACTAAAAAATTGCTATTTATTATTATTGTCTATAATAACTCCAATATTTATTATGGGTAACTCGAATAAGTGTCGCATTTGAGGTGTGGTGCTTAATGGAAGACGACGCTAGTTAGAGGGCAGCGCTTATTTCAACTTCGTTACCCAAAGTGCAGCACTTATGGGAGGGATTACGATGCTTGTTTTCTCGTCTTTCTTAAAACCTAGAATTGCTTCATTGCTATGGAAGAGCAGAAAGAAGAAATCAAAGACAACACAGACAAACGTCAAAGCAGTATACAAGAGGCATATATTTTTTCTTTGTGTGGCATTGGGTAGTAATTTACAAAATACTAAAACACTAAGACCAAAATGACACTTATCATTACAAGGTAAAGACAAATAGAAAAACACATCTTGGCAAAGTAGGATTTGTTGAAGATAAATTTCTTTATTGTCAAAAATCATAAAGAACCCTGTAAGAAATCATATCACCACACACTGAAAATCATTAGATAAAATATATCCCCTCCATCAAAAAAAAAAAAAAAAAATCAAAAAAAAAATCAAGAAACAGGTGCTGAAATTAAGAGAAGCATCATAGTGCTTGCGTTAATTGTTTATACATAATCAATATCAATATTTCCATTTCGTTTTGATTTGCTAAATTATTGTTGTGTGAGAGTTCTTTACATTCAATTCTGCGTGCTGATCAATAACATATTCAGGGCATTTTTGGATGTACCCTTTTACAATGAAGCTGGGGGTTATGAGGGGCACTGCAAGTCCCCCATGCAGGATCCTCAAAGATCATATCCATGCCATGTCAAAACAAAAACTGTCAGCAGCCAGGTGCTTCCTTTTAAATTTTTCCATCGATAACAAGACTTGACAAAGTCAAACATTATCGGGCTGGTGTATGAAAAATTGTAAACAAAAAAAACCAACAAGATGACGTCTATCAAGCATGAACGTCGAGAAGTTTGTAGCGATAAAATAAGACTTTTTAGGACCGTACGAAGAGAGTTTTGAGCCCGATTTGGGTCTTAAAACATTCAATAATGTATAACTCTAATGAGTAAGAATAGTTAATATATCAGTGAGAATTGAAACATGCTAAAAGATTTTGAAACATTTTCTTGTGAGTGAGAATAAATATTGTTCCATCCGAAAGCTTGTTCAAGTAAAAACCCAATTCTTTAAAATTAAGAAATTTAGAAAACAATGGGTTTCTAGAATCATGGATGAAGCTTCTAGTGTTTGTGAGTTTTCCTATTACATAGCTCATTGTTATTGTAAGTGAAGGAATACCATAAAACACAATGTACGTCAACACGGTTAATACTGGAAATAGAAGCTTGTAAGTTTTGTTATGTTGATGACGAGCATTGTGGCGTCTTACTTTCACAACTATGAAGAAATTTACCACCAAGAATAAAATGATCAGTAAGCATCGCGCAATCACCAACACAGAGTTGGTAGAAAGTTCTATGCGTGCAAAGTCTGGGAACATTTCCAGAAAATACATAATGGTATAACAAGTTGTGTATAATCCAATAATCAACCACATAATAATGACCAGTTTGTTTTTAAAGCGGCAAATGATAGAAGAAGGATACTTCATGTTTAATGAAAATATTTTGTAACGATCAACCAAAAGAATAGACATCATAACAAGCAATTGCGTTTCCAACACATCATTTACATGAAATACCAATCTGTTGGTAACAACACCCAAGTTCCAAGACGTACCAGGTTTTATAGAGGGAAGACCAAAGTTAGCCCAAATCACAGCACACTGTAGTATTTCTATGATGGAAATACTCGCAATGATTAAGGTCTGGTCGGTTCTCTTGCGTTTTTCTTTTGCAACGAGCCCGACAATCAACATATGCTGTAAAGAAGCAACAATGCTAAGACTCAGTCCAATCCATGTAACCAGCTTTGCCATATATAATATTTTGGAGTTTAAACCGAGCCAAAAGTCTTATATTTGATGTTTATCGTTAATTTGAGTTATAAATTCGAGGTTTTTGATAATTGCGATATAAGATATCATATATGTTGTATTATTATACCAACATTTGACAAGAATGTTTGTATTGCATTTTTTAAATAAAATTATACAAATGCTGTTCCAAATGTTGCAGCTGTTGTGGATTCAAACTTTGGTTTCATTTATTTATGCTATTAAAACCATTATTCTAAACCATGCTACATACATCTTTTAAAAATTTTAGAAATGAAAGTAAGATAACAGAACAACAGCTTTATCAATTTGAAAGCTTTTCTTTTTTCGAAAATAAGATTGAAACCTGCCTTCAGTAAAGCAACTCACCGATTTTTGTTAGTTCCACGTGCAGGACAAAAGTCAATGGCACAATATACAATGAATATACACAAGTGGTCGCTCTGAGGAAGACATATAAAAGTTACATGTACGTATTTTTATGGTTGAAGTTCTTCGTTACATAAAGGTAATCATAGAATCAAATGTTCACACCAGAAGTTAACTAAACAGATGAAAATCCTTCTGAATACAAAAGTTTTTTTCCTAGAGCACGTACAAGCACTTTTATTGTTTTTTCTTTCTTTCTTTCATTATTTTGTCCCGAATTAAAGTTAAAGTCTCCACTTTTATTTTTTTATTTTTCGTTGACATCATTTTCGATATTAAAACCCGTAAAAAAATTACCAAGATTTCTAGTACTCCTCTACATCTAACGTATACAATACGAAAAATAACTTCGAACTCAACAAGTTCTACCATTTTTTGTGTTTTTCATCTTACACAGAATATAGAATTTCGTTTTCCCATCACTTTCAACAACCGTATCCCTAGGTCCCTTATGTCTCCTCTGAAACTTAATTTGAAAAGCCATAGATAGCTAATAACAGAAGAAAAAAAGATGCCTCATCATCGAAAGGAAATGAAGAAGAAAAAAGAACTTTTTGTGTGTTTTTTGCTGTTACGCAGGAGATCATTATTCGATAAAAGCTTAGGGGCTGTTCATGTGGAGGTGAGCTAGCCCGGTTGTTAATCGGTTAATAAATAGTGTTCATATGAAAAGCGGGCTAGCTCACTTAAGCTCACTTGACAGGGACATGATGAAATATGATGAAAGTTATTGGGAAAAGTACTTTTAAATTAGTTTCATCAAAAGCCATGAAACATCGCGTTAAGTAGCCGTACGGCGCAAAGTCCGACAATATATCTATCAATATATCATATATCTAGGACAATATCCTGACCGGCCATTTCCCCGACGACAAATAAACCCCAGCTCTCACTCTAACCCTCTTCCTATTGGCCGGTCAGGTAAATGTCTGTCGGGCTGTCCGGATGTTGACATTCATTGGAACTGCCCAATTTCAGCCTTTAATTTACTAAAGTTTATCCCAACCTCTTTTCAACTCACGATCACATGTCTTTTGAGCCGGAAAAACAGAGTTGTAGACATAATCGTTCGTCAACATCTTGCACATGATGTTTATACTTTCAACTTGTACCAGTATGTAGACTTGTGTCTACAGTGTGGGTCAATTTATTGATGGGGTGAAGAAATTTGTGATATCATGGCAGTACCAGTTGTTTACGCCTTTCTTTATCTTCAAATTTCAGTGCTTTATTAATGTCAGTTAATATTATTATTTATTAATATTATTTATTAATGTTAGTTTTATCAATTTACGCACTTTGCGCACGTATGCATTATACTACATCCATCGATCTGTGATGTTGATAGTATTTTCACAGTACAGGTTTTTATTATCAACCCTTCATTTTCTTCTTCCTCAATTTTCTTCTTCATATTTTCCCAAAACACCAATATTCCCTCTCTAACAAATGTCTTCATGATAATATTTGGATTACCAAGGTGCTACAAAAACAGTCAAGAAGTGTTAATATTTTTCTTCAAAGATTCTACTTCTGCTACTTAATTTCAGAAAGTGACTGTTTCAAATAAATTTTACAGTCAAGTTCTTCATAGGAGTCCGTAAAACCACGGCGCATTCAAAAGTGTTTTTTCACGATTAGTGTAATGTGAAAGCAACTAAGACCTTTAGTTGTTTGTTGATTGTGCTATGCTTATATCATATGGCTTTCTATTTATTTGTTTTACCTTGCAATTATAATTATGGAATAGATGTGCATAAACGTTTTAAGTTATATGTATATATGATAGTGTATGTAGTTTTTTGATGTTTTTTTTTTATTTTTTGTTGTTGTTGTTTTTGTTATATATATATATATATATATATATGAACAGTTAAAAACACATGTCTTCACGAATTTTCGATATCTTACATATCTTTATCAAGTTAAAAATGATACAACTGTTGAACGTTTATATAGAGAAAAAAAAAATTAAAAATTAAAATTAACAAGAGGTTTGGTTTGAATAAAGATCGTGATCAATTAAGTTAAGAATGTGCGTGTAGTTAAAATGATATAAAAGACTCAAGAGTGTGACGGCGCAAAGGATTGTATAAAACAATAGTACTCAAGAACGAATTGCACGTAATTTCTAAAAAAGACTTGAAAACACAGAACGAGAAAAACACAGAACGAAAAAAAGTTTAAGCAACAGAACGATGTAATACAGAATGGTCACTCCGACCTACCCCGATTCTTCGTAAGAGGAGAGAGGAAATGAACCTTACACAAACACACTTGAAAACAAATAAATACACATAGAGGTACTCAATATAAGATGGTCTACCAGGTAAACTCTCTGGACCTGACCAATGACAAAATAGGTTCCCTATAATGCATCGGAGCAATCACGCTCCGTAATATATACAATACCTAAATGAGCTTCAACACTAGAGAAAGTGGAGGCCAAAGTATGAATTTGTTAAACAAAAACTATTTTAACTAAAATATTTTAAACATGTTACAAATAACACCATATATACCCGTGAAAAAATAAATTAACCATAGTCGAATGTTACTTCACGCTCATTTAGTCCGTTTGGCAGAAAGGTATTCAATTTATATTGCCAAAAAGACTCTTTCCGCCGTACAGAATCAAGTGTGCTGGCCTGGTCTATCAAAATAAACTCCCAGTCTCCCATACCGCTATGACCCTCCGTTTTAAAATGAGCATGAAGTACCTCCTGTGGAACAGTTTTTCCTTGCTCATGTTTTCTACTACAAGATTTATAGTTGTTGAAACGCAATCTGAATTTAGTAGTGGCGCTACCCACATACTGTTTCTTACATACTTTACATTGTAGTAAATATACAACATTCACGAATATATTACGGAGCGTGATTGCTCCGATGCATTATAGGGAACCTATTTTGTCATTGGTCAGGTCCAGAGAGTTTACCTGGTAGACCATCTTATATTGAGTACCTCTATGTGTATTTATTTGTTTTCAAGTGTGTTTGTGTAAGGTTCATTTCCTCTCTCCTCTTACGAAGAATCGGGGTAGGTCGGAGTGACCATTCTGTATTACATCGTTCTGTTGCTTAAACTTTTTTTCGTTCTGTGTTTTTCTCGTTCTGTGTTTTCAAGTCTTTTTTAGAAATTACGTGCAATTCGTTCTTGAGTACTATTGTTTTATACAATCCTTTGTGCCGTCACACTCTTGAGTCTTTTATATCATTTTAACTACACGCACATTCTTAACTTAATTGATCACGATCTTTATTCAAACCAAACCTCTTGTTAATTTTAATTTTTAATTTTTTTTTTTCTCTATATAAACGTTCAACAGTTGTATCATTTTTAACTTGATAAAGATATGTAAGATATCGAAAATTCGTGAAGACATGTGTTTTTAACTGTTCATATGTATATAATTCAAACACAACACACACACTGGACATTTGTTTATATATATATATATATATATATATATATATATATACATATGAACAGTTAAAAACACATGTCTTCACGAATTTTCGATATCTTACATATCTTTATCAAGTTAAAAATGATACAACTGTTGAACGTTTATATAGAGAAAAAAAATTAAAAATTAAAATTAACAAGAGGTTTGGTTTGAATAAAGATCGTGATCAATTAAGTTAAGAATGTGCGTGTAGTTAAAATGATATAAAAGACTCAAGCGTGTGACGGCGCAAAGGATTGTATAAAACAATAGTACTCAAGAACGAATTGCACGTAATTTCTAAAAAAGACTTGAAAACACAGAACGAGAAAAACACAGAACGAAAAAAAGTTTAAGCAACAGAACGATGTAATACAGAATGGTCACTCCGACCTACCCCGATTCTTCGTAAGAGGAGAGAGGAAATGAACCTTACACAAACACACTTGAAAACAAATAAATACACATAGAGGTACTCAATATAAGATGGTCTACCAGGTAAACTCTCTGGACCTGACCAATGACAAAATAGGTTCCCTATAATGCATCGGAGCAATCACGCTCCGTAATATATACAATACCTAAATGAGCTTCAACACTAGAGAAAGTGGAGGCCAAAGTATGAATCTGTTAAACAAAAACTATTTTAACTAAAATATTTTAAACATGTTACAAATAACACCATATATAACCGTGAAGAAATAAATTAACCATAGTCGAATGTTACTTCACGCTCATTTAGTCCGTTTGGCAGAAAAGTATTCAATTTATATTGCCAAAAAAACTCTTTCCGTCGGACAGAATCAAGTGTGCTGGCCTGGTCTATCAAAATAATCTCCCAGTCTCCCATACCGTTATGACCCTCCGTTTTGAAATGAGCATGAAGTACCTCCGGTGGAACAGTTTTTCCTTGCTCATGTTTTCTACTACAAGATTTATAGTTGTTGAAACGCAATCTGAATTTAGTAGTGGCGCTACCCACATACTGTTTCTTACATACTTTACATTGTAGTAAATATACAACATTCTTAGAATTACAATTTGCCACGACTGCCACTGCCACGACAAAATATGTAAACTCAAGATATTTCCGGCAGTTTTAACTGCGTCTTCAGGCGTTACAAGGAAATGAACAATATCATCGGTATTATATGTAACTGCATTTGATCGATATTATATGTATAATTTTGTATTTTTTGTATTTCAGGGAAATCCATATTTACATGGCTATTTTCCCAATGAATATATATATATATATATATATATATTCATTGGGAAAATAGCCATGTAAATATGGATTACCCTGAAATACAATTATTACTATTATCATAATTGATGATGGGGCAGCCATTGGATGCTATTCCCAATTGAACAAGGCGCTCAGGGGAAAACATTTCGAAACTGATGTTTTTAAGGTTCGCAATATTGGCGAATGGGTGGCGAAAGAATATGGATCTAAATTCTATGCGGGATACTAGAAATTTTCTAATTTTAGATTCTACATTTACATTCATGCACAATCAAAAAGCGTCAGCGCAGCAAACTGCATTGTACTCAAAGCTCATTTGGCAAAGGACGTGGGAATAGACTGCCACGACAAAATATGTAAACTCAAGATATTTCCGGCAGTTTTAACTGCGTCTTCAGGCGTTACAAGGAAATATACAATATCATCGGTATTATATGTAACTGCATTTGATCGATATTATATGTATAATTTTTTTCAATTTTAAGTTGATGTAACTCTGGTAAGATGACAAAAATTCGTTAAAAAAAACTGTTGCTCGTGACGTGTTTTGGTAAAAGCCTTCTTCAGACGTCAGGTGTACACGTGTATATCTAAATGCAGCTTCTTATTCTTACATTTTATACTATATAATCAAAATGGTATTGTAGTCCTTATATTGTACAAACATATATTCATATGTTTAATATAGAGCCAACACTTGGACGTTCTGAGTTCAAGAAATCTGAAGGAAAAGATGAAATCTAACCTCAGAAAGGATGAAAAAGTAAGTGCCAAAATATACCACCAATGGAAGGTGAAAAGGCAGATAAGGCTCAATGGTATAGCAGGACGTCAGCTGCTAATGTTAAGATTGCATATCTGAAGAATACGATTCGCTTCCCTAATTCCACTATTATAAGCGCCGTGCGTAGTCGAATAAAAGCATGGATCAGTCATTTCACCAGCAAACAAAACGAAACAATCATTGCACATCAAAGGCTCTTGTAACTTGAGAATATCTGCAGATGAGGAACCGACTTTTAAGTAGGAATAAGAACCACGATAAAAATGATCCTTCACCCAATCATGAAAAGTGATGCTTTCGTAATCAAAATCTGTGGAAGGAAAATCAGGATACATTCCTTTAAAAGCTTCAAGCATTTCTTTGATGAAGATAGTTGGTTCTTTGGTCTGAAAATCTTCAACTAAATCTCCAAGTAACCATACAAGCCAATAATCTGTACCTGGAACACGGTCTAGTGCACATATTTGACTGTAACGATCGTATATTTCATTGTCAAAATTATCTGGCGAAGGATATAGACGAATAAAATGGTAATTGGATGAAATTGGTTCGGTAAACTTGAAATAGACTTTTACAACTCGACCCAAACACAAACCGTTCATTGATTGCAACTTATCTTGTGCATGTGAGATTTGTAACTTATCATGAAGCAGAAATTCTTTCAGAACTTCTATGGAAACTGTTAACACAACGACATCAGCGTAAAATACATTACCATTGGAACATGTGATTCTGATATTTGATTGGTTGACTTCTTTGGAGACGTCACGTGATTGTTCAACTTTGGTTACTTCATGATTAAGTTTAATGCAATCAACTAAAATCTCCTTTTGAATTTCTTCGACAATTTTGGAGTAGTCGTTGTTATCCATAAAGCAATGGAGATCACCAGTCAAATCAATGTAATCGTAATATCCTTGTATGTCTAGTTCATATAGAGATCTGCATCCATTGGTAGCTGCTTCTTCATTAATTGTGTACATGAAGACACTCCTCAAGATTTCCTGAAAGTCTCCATCTAAACTATACTCGTTTAATTTTGATTGAAAACATTTGTGAACGTAATCACCTACAGATGTGTAGTTCGAACAAAGACTTTCGATAGGAACATCAAAAAAGTGCTCAAGAACATCAGAACTGAATTTAATACCAACATCAAGAGCTTCGGTTTTCTTCCCCAGAGATTTTTCGTTCAGTTCTTTATTAAAACAGTGCATAACTTTAAAAGGAATCCAATCTATATAAGAAATATAACTCAAACATACTTATAAGCCTCACTTTTATTACAGAATACAGAAAACATTCAGTTAACATCACTCTTGTTTCAATGACATTTACATCCATCAGTAATAAGTGGAAGTAAGTGCCATGACTGGAGTAGTTATCGTATTGAATGGTTTCAATTATTACAGCTTCAGAGCCCCACATGGGGTCTTTAAATTCTTTAGGCCCTCCTTTGTAGAACCCTCTATGATAATAGTACCTTGATGAACTGCAAAATTTATTCGAGTTGTTCTGTGTAATCGTAAAGGAAAATAAAATAAATGCACAAATATGAGATTTGACACATTTAACAGTCAGTTTTTCTAAAAGAAGAACACTAAACATCACCTAACCTTTCTTATCTCTCTCTTCCAGCAATCCTTTTTGCATTGCATAATCATATATTGGATTGTTTTTAGTCCCATGAATGTAATGTGCACCCAATTCCAATTTTGTACCATCATCTGCCGATTTTGTAAAGATTCGACCACCAATTCTATGTGATCCTTCTAATACAGTTATATTCAATTGATCTGAATACTTGGAAAGCTCTCTTGCGCATGTCAAACCAGATATTCCTGCACCGACTATCACGATGTGCTTCTTCTCTGTGTTACTCATTGCTGACACACAAAAAAACACTGTCTTAAAAAATAATTACTAGAAAGAGAAATAATAGAAATGTCAAAAAGTCACTACGACGAAGACCATTTTCATTGAAATTGTGTATGTTTTTCTAGAAATGCGCTTCCTTCGCAGAGATTTTTTAACACACAAAAAAAGAAAGTCAAATGACATCAAGTGCAATGATAATTCAGTCTCTCAGTAGTAGAAAAATTGCTAACGGAGTGAATACTAACTGAATATATTACATGGATAAATTCAAAAGTTGAACGGTGAGTAGGGTTTGTTACAAAAATACTTGTCTTATGTCGGACGGACAAATCGATACTTAGGCCTACATAAAAAACAGCACGTTTATGATACAATATCAAGCAAACGTTTTTCGAAAGTATACTAGAATAGACTTTACAAAATTCCAAAATATAATTTCTAAAAGGATGATAGTCAAAAAATATTGAAACAAACAAAATGCTAATACTTTCGTAACAGACCCAGTACATAGTATATAGTATTGAATTGTTTTAAAATAAAACTGAGGGTTGCAGTATACTGATGTAAGCAATGGAAATCCCTCATAAGAACAATAAGCAATGAGTTTGGAGAAGTGCAACTGACAAATATCGAAATAGCGATACAAACAAATGATTGGCTGTCTCGTGAAGATTTCCTAATAGAAAGCTACTGAGTTAAGTTTTTTCACGACCTTCATAACATTTCATTATCTTTAAATATCATCTAAATACACATAAAATCTATATCCTAATTATGAAATTGCTCACAACCGTATAAACTAGCTTGGTTTTTTAAAAAATCTTTTAGAATCCAGAATTTGAATGGGTAGTTAGTGAGCTGATAGAGTATCTAAAATGGAAAGACAACAATTCCGAGTAATAGTTAAAATCCTCCAGCAGCACCATATTGTCTCTTTTGACTTTAGAATCTCTTCGTTAATAGTCCCCGTCGTAATGAAAACATATAAAAGAAACACATGTCAACAATAAAATGATAATACGTTAAACGACCATAATTCAAACTGTCAGTAAAATTGAATAAAGAAATTCCCTAGGACTAACTCTCTTTTACTCTCGGACATTCAGTAATTGGAATTAGATAATTCAGATGACAACCACAGTCCATCAAAAAGGTAATAAAATTTTATTTTTATTGCTTCTAATTTATCAAAAGCATATAACTGCAATATATCTTTCTTTCAAATAACTTTTCAAGCATCTTGTAAACACATAAACTATGTTGAAATAACACAACCATAAAATAACTTTTGTTTACATTTGAAGCTTAAAAAAATAACAAAAAAACATTACAAATGTTAAGTAGTATTGTGAAATTGGTTACTAATGAAAATATGAAAAGAAGAACATTCCTTGTGACAGTTGTTGATATTCTATATAAGCACCTTGGTATTGCTGTCAGGAAGCGTGGGGATTATAAAAGATTATTCCTGCAGCATAAAAAACATATATGTATTTTTTATAAGGAACTAAACTTTTGAATCCCTCGATATAACTTCTTATTGATTTAGAAACCTTCATTTTTTTGCTTAGGGTCTAGTTGAATGTCCTGAAGAGACAAAAGGCCACAAAGATTTTAGAAAAGAGAACTTGTTCAATATTAGCTACTTCTTGTTGTTAGTTTGACATGAGTTCTAGGGGTTGATGAGTTTTAGAAACTAGAATTTTAACAAAATAAAGTTTCTTTGTAAAAGAAAAATATTTTTCCATGCAATTATGAGCATGGAAATCTGTTTCATCATTTTTCTCTATGATCGGTTAAGAGTATATTTTATTCATTACGTTTCATCCTCATAAACTTCCACAGATCTTTGATAAAGACATTGAAAAATGTTTGTTTCATTGTTCTTATCAATGAAGATTGGAGGTAAATAATATTTTTTTCCAAAAATGAAAATTGCTCTCAATTACTGTCAAAAAAACAAAATTCTTTTGTAAAGTATTTGATCGTAAATTTGGATAAAAGAACACCGCGACTTAGCACTGATAAGAATCATATTGCGATTTGACCTTGAAAAATAATCCCCACTGCTCGATTTACCTTATATTTTACTTCGCTCCCCCTCTCCTTTATATCATAATTAGAATGAAAATAAAGGCGACTTTTCTTTTATCCTTCTATAACACTCCAGTGTAAGAATTTGAGATAAAATCGTGCTTTGGAACACATGAAAGAACCCATTGCGAAACTTTTAAGAAATTTCGTCAACACGTAGGGAATCAAACATGCAGAAACGCACGTGCCTAGAAGATTTGCACAGTGGGTCATATATCAAATAAATTTTCTACAGAACTGAGAATTCTATCGCGATACTTAAAAGAGCTTTGCTCAAGACATGTCAAACCGTTAATATTTTTCTAGAAATATTTGTTGTACTTCCGAAATCAGTTTTAAACAAGTTTTTCTATTGATTTATATTGACCAATAAGTTTTGAAAACAATTCGAAGGTTAAAATTCGAAATGCATTCGAAAATTATCTCAATAATTAAATAATATGAAATAATCACAATAAATATGCTAAATAATTTTTACTAAAAGGTACTATAATTATTATTATCAAAGATTGCATATCTGGAGAATACGATTCGCTTCCCTAATTCCACTATTATAAGCGCCGTGCGTAGTCGAATAAAAGCATGGATCAGTCATTTCACCAGCAAACAAAACGAAACAATCATTACACATCAAAGGCTCTTGTAACTTGAGAATATCTGCAGATGTGGAACCGACTTTTAAGTAGGAATAAGAACCACGATAAAAACGATCCTTCACCCAATCATGAAAAGTGATGCTTTCGTAATCAATGGAAGATTTCGGAAATGTTGGATACATAAATTTCAAGTTTTCAAATAACTCCTTCGTGAATGAAGTGGAACCTTTGACTTGGAACTCATTCGACAGACCACCATTCAACCAAAATGACCACCATTGAGTATCTTTGACGCGATGGAGAATATGTATCCGGCCGGGTTTATCATGATCAAAATTATCAGGCGAAGGGTATAGACGAATAAAATTATAATCGGACGAAATCGGTTCGATAAACTTGAAATAGACTTTTACAACTCGACCCAAACACAAACCGTTCATTGATTGCAACTTATGTTGTGCATGTGAGATTTGTAACTTATCATGAAGCAGAAATTCTTTCAGAACTTCTATGGAAACTGTTAACACAACGACATCAGCATAAAATACATTACCATTGGAACATGTGATTCTGATATTTGATTGGTTGACTTCTTTGGAGACGTCACGTGATTGTTCAACTTTGGTTACTTCATGATTAAGTTTAATGCAATCAACTAAAATCTCCTTTTGAATTTCTTCGACAATTTTGGAGTATCCATTCTCATGTAGTTTATAATTTTGCTCACCATCTAAGTCCACATATTCGTAATGACCCTTTACATCTAGCTCATTCAAAGTGCTGCAACCGCTTCTGTTATTTTCAGCATCCATCATGAAAACAAACACACTTTTCAAAAGTTTTTGAAAATCTTCGTCTGATTTGTACTCTTCTAACTTTGTAAGCATTCGTTGCCGTACATAATCACCTACAGATGAATACTTTGCAGAAAGGTTTTCAATTGGCTCCTCGTAAAATTCTTCAAAGACTGTGAAACCATGATCAATACCGTCTTTTATTGCTTTCTCCTTCTTGGCGTTAGAGGATACGCCATCTATGTCTCTGTGAAAACAGTTGATGTGCTTCAACACTATAGAATAATAACGTGAGAGGCGTGAGAGGGCGTAAGCTTTTCATGACGTTGATAAAAAATCAAGTAAACAAAAGTGGATATGGAAAAAAATCGTTAATAACATAATGGTGGACTGATAGGAGAGCTGGGTCGGGGTTCAGCACTTGACCACTGTAAATTGTAAATTACTCCCCCAGTGGGAAAACTCGTAAAAAAAGTTTCTGCGATGAAGGGCGTTTTCATTGAAAGGGTGTGTATATTTCTATCGAAATTCACTCCTTTGCAGTGATTTTTCAACAAATTAGCCCACTGGGCAACTTAGCACCCAGTTTGGTACGTGAATAGGTTGTCTATATTTGAACAGTTGAAACCACCCCTATACCGAGGCGTAACCTTGCGCCTTCACATCATACAGAAGCTTTGTTCTTAGAAAATGCATCATTGGTAACAGTGCTATCGTGAACTAAAAAAGTTATAATATTAGTAAATCATAAAAATAGTAATAAATAAAGATAATAATTAAGTAAATAATAACGACATGTTGAATTCTTTGTATATATGTTTTCTCCTGAAGAAACACTGTTAATCCACCGTATGAATCTCTCATCTTAACGAATTGGTATTTCACATTGTTTTGAAATGAAAAATATATGATACCAACCTTCCTCACTGTTCTCTTCCAGCAATCCTTTCTGCATTGCATAATCATATATTGGATTGTTTTTAGTCCCATGAATGTAATGTGCACCCAATTCCAATTTCGTACCATCATCTGCCGAAGTTGTAAAGATTCGACCACCAATTCTATGTGAACCTTCTAATACAGTTATATTCAATTGATCTGAATACTTGGAAAGCTCTCTTGCGCATGTCAAACCAGATATTCCTGCACCAACTATCACCACATGTTTCTTCTCTGTGTTAGTCATTGCTGACACACACAAAAAAAACGCTGTCTTAAAGGATAATTACTAGAAAGAGAAATAATAGAAATGTCAAAAAGTCACTACGACGAAGAGAATTTTCATTGAAATTGTGTATGTTTTTCTAGAAATGCGCTTCCTTCGCAGAGATTTTTTAACAAATGTGCCCGCTAAGAGCAGTGTTGCAACATAATTTTTGAAGCGTTTTTCATCATACTTGAAAGTTTTTCAGTTTTCTCTCCTTCCGTGTAAAGGCTTCACGAAACCATCGTAGGCTTGGTTTCAATAGTTCACAGAAACTGCATCCAAAGAGACTACAAGATTCAGACCCAACAAAAAAACTATGTGTACATTAGGGAAAATACATGAAGAACCTACATTACAAACGATTGGGATATCTTTAAAGTTTAGCAAACTTCCGAAAAAATACAATTTTCATTATAAATATGTATCAATGAAAAGACCATTCACTGGACCATTCAAAATGGCATCAGGAGGATTCTTAACAGTAACGTTCATTCATTCATCGCAACTTGAGTGGATGAAACAAGTAAATAAGAAAAGATGATCTCATAAAATATTCTTCGGCATAACGGACATTTAGGACAGCTTTATACAGCCGCATAATCGCCGCGTCGAATTAAACTCTTTATTAAATGCGACGTAAATTCGACTGTATAAAGTGAAAAATTAATTAAGTGCGACATAATGAATTAAGTTCAGCAGAGTTTGTCGAATAAAACGGCAATCTTCGACATAAATTCGGCATCACTTTATACAGCCGCATAATCGTCGAATTTAATAACAGCTTGAGTGAACTTCGTGAAAAAAAGTGCATGAAAGTAGTGGACAGCGTGTAAGAAACAAACGATGATAAATTTATGCGACATTTATGCGGCTGTCTAAAGTCATGTCGAATTTGATATGCGGCAACAAAACCTGTATAAATTGACTGTCGCATTTTTGTCGAATTTTACCCGAATTAAAGTAATTTAATTCGACACGGCGATTATGCGGCTGTATAAAGCTGTCCTTACGAAACAAATTCTTTGTTTTCGTTCTTCGAATGTGTCATAAAAATCTCCACGTAACTAGACTTCACACTCTCAACAAATAATGCATCGATAAATCTGTACTTTTCTTATATGTTATCATATAACAGCTATTTGAAAAGAATGTTAATAGGCAAGTAAAGATAAAAATTAATTAGCTTGTTGATATAATAGCTGTTTCTATGATAACAGATTAAAAATTACAAAACGAACAAACAAGCTAGCAGCAATAGGAAGAGATTATTTCAAACGAGGTTTAATAGCAAACTTAATGACATTCATACTTCTTGTTCTGTTCCACAGAAACCACGTAATTTAGCGAAATAAAACAAAAGAAATCACGTAACTGAACGAAACAAAAACGAAAGTTAAGTAACTGAACGAAACATGGACGTAAGTCACGTAACTGAACGAAATAAGAACGAATGAAGTCACGTAACCGAATAACAGCTGCAATGCTCACATTCGCATAGATTAACTAAACAGCAAAACAGGTCAGTCATCCAATGACCAATGTATGTCGACTCGAATAAGATATCGATACTATTAAGTTACGGAATTCAGATGCATGAAGAAAATATTCTGTACAAATATTTGCTGATGTAAAATTGATCTATAAACAGTATAAAATAGAGCTAACCCTTTGTATGGAAAATATGAAATATTAAGTTACCATTGAATTATTTCACAATATATAATTTAGTTGAAGCTTGTGAAATCAATCCCACGACTACTCAAATGAATTTATGAAGAAGCAACATATCTACCTGGTTAGCACATCCAACTCAATTTAAAAATTGTTTCTAGTCACTACGCAGAATATTTTTTTTGAACAAAGGGTAACCAAGGGCAACTACTAGCTAACTGGATTCTCCTTGTTATCTTTTAAAACAATCATTTGAAAATTCGTAACAAGATGCAGTGGACTCTCGAAAACTCGAACACACGATTTCTCGAATTCCTCGATAACTCGAACTTCTTTGTCGTTCCCTTGTCATAATACCTAGTGTAATTTCTACCAATTTCTCGGAAACTCGAACCCTCGCGAACAATTTTCCCGTTCCACTGAGAGTTCGAATATTGGAGAATCGACTGTACATATGAAAAGATTGAATGTGCTAACCACACTAAGCGGTTATCGTTACATAGAATACGTTGGATGTAGGATACATTGTATGAAAAATCATACAGCTCAAAGAGGGGGTGGGGTGACCACCTACTCTATTGCTGTTTCGTGTGTGACCTCGGATAACTTGATCAAGGCGTGTTTGTGTTGGCCATAGAAAAATATTTTCTATTCCAAAACCATGACGTCACTGCAGCCTTCCCTCTAGTTTCTTATCAAAATAATTATGACGTAATTTCTCATGATAAAAGCACTTCGAAAGTTAACTTATCACATAGCGGCAATATTGCTTTTTTAACCGAATGACGTTATGTTTATTTTAAAAACTAAAGAAAAGGCTACTGTGATGAAATTCATGGAAGCAATATTAACTTCTGGGTACAAATTCTTTGTCACCAAGGTAACACAGCGTCATCCAATGGATTTGCCTATTTTTCCCACGTGCATTCATTCCGCCAATCAGACTCACGTGTCGGTACTGACGTCATTCAGCCTCGTTCCTACACAATCGTCTCCCTTCTGTTATGACAAACCAACAAACTTTTCAATTTGTTCATAATATTCTTCTTTCAACGGCAGCCGGGAATATCTCAAGTCGTCAAACCGAGTACAGGTAGAATGCTAAACAAACCCGAGTACAGGTAGAATGCTAAACAAACCGAGTACAGGTAGAATGCTAAACAAGAAGAGCATGGAACGGTCCTTGTGGGCAAAATCATCAAAATGTCTCTGCGTCGAAGTGCATTATCATTGAAATAGTGTGTATACTTCTATAGAAATAATACTCCTCCACTGTGATTCAAAACTACTTTCTCAAACTGCTATGTGATAGCCCAACTGTTTCCATTGCTAAGATTGATTTAGCTAGATAATCCCAGGTGGGCAAATTTGTTGAAAAACCATTACGAATCATATCAGTGCATTTCTATAGAGATACACATACTATACTCATACAAATGAAAATGCTCTTCATCACAGTATCTTTTTGACGATTTGGCTCTCTGGGAATAGACCCTTCCCGAATTATAGACGTCCTGTTATGACTAAGCCAACATGTATGGCCTCGTTTTAAAGTTTTTCCCAATGTGGCATGGAAGTAATAAGTCAAATAGAATGCATGGAAAGGAGGCGAAACTTATAAACACATATCAACGCAGTATGTAGACAAGAATTTGAGAAACGTCTATTGTTTACACTAAATATCGCGAAATAATTGTATTAAAATGAAGACAGAAGACGCACTGAGTTGGTAAAAATGGTGAAAAACTCGCTACGACGAAGAGCAGTTTCAATGAAATTGTGTATGTTTCTATAGCAATGCGCTCCAGCAGTGTGCACTGGAGACACGCTCTCCAACGCATTGAATATTTCTAATGTACATGTCAATGAAATGTCAACGCCATCATAGTTGTTTAAACACCATGTTCTCTTATCAGCATTTTTAACTTCGTTTTGATTAAAATTCTTGTTAAACTGATTTTAATTTACTTGATGATGTTTTGTATCAGACCAAAAGATATCGAAAGATAAAGCTTCGATAGATCTGATAGTCAAGAACATGCAAAGAATCACACAAACTTTCATAAACAACAGTTTGAGAAAGTAGTTTTAAATCACTGCGGAGGAGTACATTTCTATAGAAGTATACACACTATTTCAATGATAACGCACTTCGACGCAGAGATATTTGAGAGAGATTTGCGTACGATTCGATGGCTTCGTCACAGTTCATGTGAAAATCTCAAAAAAAGACCGAACTGTTCGCGGAGTTTTTATTCGTTATCATTAATACTGATGATCATACTATAACCTATTTTGTCATTGAAAATGAGGTTAGCTGTGGTTACGAGGTCGGCACACGTGGTAGAAATTCAAGAAAGACGTAAATTTCAAAATGATCGAAAAGTAATTTGTAGATTAATCGTAAAGAGAAAAATATCTACATTTTCTATCATCTTAGAATATGCCGATGAAACTATTTCGTCAAAGAAATAAAATATCTGTCTTACACATGATAAATTTGAAGCTCTTGCATATGAGAAGGTATTCCTAAACTTCTTGGCAGCGTCAACCTCCAACCCAATCTTCTCTCTGTATCTCTCGTGCAATTTAAAAACATGACCTTCAGTCGAAAAAATCCAATTAGATGCTTGTTTGTTTATCGGATTTTCGAAATCGAACAACTATAAGGACGGATTTGAATCACAAACAAAATGGTAGATCGTTTTGGCGGGAAAGTAACAACTGTTTAAAATACTGACCAGATAAAGATATTTCATTGTTTCACTAAGAAAGAAACTCTCCATTCGATCTTCCAACGATTTATCGTCCACGTCATGAATAGTTGCAAAACCACACCTAGCAAAAAAGCAACCTCGTACACAAGTCTCGTGAAGTATTAGTGAATTTTCGGTGTCAACAAAATTTCATGGAATGAAAAAGCAGGATTTTAGTTCCTCAGTGTCAATTGAAAAAATTACATTCGTTATCTATCGATGCAAGTACACTAAGAATCATGTTTTCTTTCGAGGATTTCATTGGCTAATAAAGGAAAACTCTTAAAATGCGCTGTTTTGATTGGCTGACAAATTTGATGACTTACTCAGCTTTAGCATGGGTTTCCAAGCTATTAAGAATTTCAGCACCAACATGTAAATAAAACGGATGCTTGGTCGCCTGTACGAAAATAAATAAGAAGAACTCTTCAAGGTTTTTTGTCGTTACAGACAACCAACACTAGACTGAACACGACGAACAGTTACACATTCAACCTTGTTTTCAGGAGAGGAGAATATGAAACGTTCAGTAAAAGATAAAAAGTGTTAATTTTGGAACCATCAAGGCTACCCACTAGGCCAAACATTAAAAGTCACTGAAAAGTCACTGCAACAAAGAGCATTTTCATTGAAAAAATATGTATACTTCTATAGAAATGTACTCCACAGCAGTGATGTTTTCAACGAATTCGCTCACTGGGTAAATAGCGCAATTTCTATAGAAATGTACTCCTGTGGACAAAATGTACTTTGTCCACTGGGTTTGAAAAATCCATCTATGAAAGATCCAAAATATCAAACAAAGAGATTAAAGAAAATCACCTGATACAGCAAGTATGTTGACTCGCTGAATTCTGGTCGAAGTGGCGAGAACTTCACATCAGGTGCTTTCATGTTCCAGTTAAATCTTTCCGGTAACACACCATACCTCTGCCAAATCCCATAATACATTGCGTGACTACATACGGCTTCATCTATATCACCTCTCAAAACCTTAAAGTAAAAACTCGTTCATGATTTTCACAACTTTTTAAGAAAAAGGATTAGCAACCACTTTGTTCCAAAGCAGACACAAAAAAATAGATAGTTACTTGGACAGCTGTAAAAGAAGCTTGCAAAGAATCGATCCATGAATTGGCAGTTTCTCCATTACTCATGTGTACATTCACATACAAAGGAGTATCACCAGTGCCATTATTGCAGAATCTTCGTCTAAACCATGAAAAAAATAGAAAGGGTTGAAGCCATTATCTTTTCATGTAGATTTACACATAGGATTTACCAAATTTTCGGAAAATTTTATGAAACACTAAATCTTTCAAAATAATATGTTTTGCTAGCTGCTAGCTTCTGTCTTGCTTTAAATTTAATTGACATCAGATCTCGAAATTTCACGGTAACGATCGTTTACGTGAAATTTCGAGGCCTGGACGTAGTACCATATATAACTGCAAGAATTTAAAGCACTAAAACAGATTGATCATAAAGATATCTAGTACGAAGGATCACTTATACTTATTTCTGAATTGAAACATCTACGAACCTGGAACAAAGATAAACCTATCGACAATATAATTATTATATAATAAACATAATATTATGACAATGCAAAAATATAGTTGAACTTAAAATACCATATATATTTCCTCAAATAAGCGTGGAGGGGCTTGTGGTTCCCGCAAAATTTCCATGAAAAAGAAACTGGCTCAAATATTGCATCAAAAATTAACAAAAAAAGAAAGCTAAATATTCTTACTTAGAACTTGATGTGATTGATATAAAGAGAATTGAAACTAAAAAATTGCTATTTATTATTATTGTGTATAATAACTCCAATATTTATTATGGGTAACTCCAATAAGTGTCGCATTTGAGGTGTGGTGCTTAATGGAAGACGACGCTAGTTAGAGGGCAGCGCTTATTTCAACTTCGTTACCCAAAGTGCAGCACTTATGGGAGGGATTACGATGCTTGTTTTCTCGTCTTTCTTTAAACCTAGAATTGCTGCACTGCTATGGAAGAGCAGAAAGAAGAAATCAAAGACAACACAGACAAACGTCAAAGCAGTATACAAGAGGCATATATTTTTTCTTTGTGTGGCATTGGGTAGTAATTTACAAAATACTAAAACACTAAGACCAAAATGACACTTATCATTACAAGGTAAAGACAAATAGAAAAACACATCTTGGCAAAGTAGGATTTGTTGAAGATAAATTTCTTTATTGTCAAAAATCATGAAGAACCCTGTAAGAAATCATATCACCACACACTGAAAATCATTAGATAAAATATATCCCCTCCATCAAAAAAAAAAAAAAAAAATCAAAAACAAATCAAGAAACAGGTGCTGAAATTAAGAGAAGCATCATAGTGCTTGCGTTAATTGTTTATACATAATCCATATCAATATTTCCATTTCGTTTTGATTTGCTAAATTATTGTTGTGTGAGAGTTCTTTACATTCAATTCTGTGTGCTGATCAGTGACATATTCAGGGCATTTTTGGATGTGCCCTTTTACAATGAAGCTGGGGGTTATGAGGGGCACTGCAAGTTCCCCATGCAGGATCCTCAAAGATCATATCCATGCCATGTCAAAACAAAAACTGTCAGCAGCCAGGTACTTCCTTTTAAATTTTTCCATCGATAACAAGACTTGACAAAGTCAAACATTATCGGGCTGGTGTATGAAAAATTGTAAACAAAAAAACCAACAAGATGACGTCTATCAAGCATGAACGTCGAGAAGTTTGTAGCGATAAAATAAGACTTTTTAGGACCGTACGAAGAGAGTTTTAAGCTCGATTTGGGCCTTAAAACATTCAATAATGTATAACTCTAATGAGTAAGAATAGTTAATATATCAGTGAGAATCGAAACATGCTAAAAGATTTTGAAACATTTTCTTGTGAGTGAGAATAAATATTGTTCCATCCGAAAGCTTGTTCAAGTAAAAACCCAATTCTTTAAAATTAAGAAATTTAGAAAACAATGGGTTTCTAGAATCATGGATGAAGCTTCTAGTGTTTGTGAGTTTTCCTATTACATAGCTCATTGTTATTGTAAGTGAAGGAATACCATAAAACACAATGTACGTCAACACGGTTAATACTGGAAATAGAAGCTTGTAAGTTTTGTTATGTTGATGACGAGCATTGTGGCGTCTTACTTTCACAACTATGAAGAAATTTACCACCAAGAATAAAATGATCAGTAAGCATCGCGCAATCACCAACACAGAGTTGGTAGAAAGTTCTATGCGTGCAAAGTCTGGGAACATTTCCAGAAAATACATAATGGTATAACAAGTTGTGTATAATCCAATAATCAACCATATAACAATGACCAGTTTGTTTTTAAAGCGGCAAATGATAGAAGAAGGATACTTCATGTTTAATGAAAATATTTTGTAACGATCAACCAAAAGAATAGACATCATAACAAGCAATTGCGTTTCCAACACATCATTTACATGAAATACCAATCTGTTGGTAACAACACCCAAGTTCCAAGACGTACCAGGTTTTATAGAGGGAAGACCAAAGTTAGCCCAAACCACAGCACACTGCAGTATTTCTATGATGGAGATACTCGCAATGATTAAGGTCTGGTCGGTTCTCTTGCGTTTTTCTTTTGCAAGGAGTCCAATAATCAACATATGCTGTAAAGAAGCAACAATGCTAAGACTCAATCCAATCCATGTAATGAGATGAATGCTTTCCATAATAATTTTGGAGTTTAGATGAAGCTAGAACTGTTACATTGGATGCTTATCTATTAAGTGAGCCATGAAACAGATAACATATTGAAAATTTTTTGAAGGATACAAGAAATGTTATTAAAATATAACAAAAATGTTTTTTTTCATGTTTTTGTTATACATATGCATGTAGCATTGATGTTATTGCAGCTGTTAGTTATTGATGGAAACAACATCTTTTTCATCCTGCATTCAACTATGACTTTATTTCTTTATGATAAAAAAACAGACATGCAATATCCTACTGGAAAATTTTTTATATATTATATCGTAACAATAATAATATCTTTGCAATAACAAGATATAGCTTTGTGTTTGATTCTTTTGGCAGTATTACCCAAATTCATAAAAGTGTTGAATCAGTTTCTATGAGTTTCTATGTGTAACACTCTAAACGATTTTGATGACAAACTATAAAAAGTTACAAGGAATAAAAAGAAAAATTGTTAAAGTAATATAAATATATAATGAAGTTTTATGGCCTGTTACCAAAATGCCCTGGAACATCACATTATGCAGGTTTTTATGTCAATAATCTTTTTTCAAAAGCTGCAGTCATATGTTACCAAATTTCTTTCATATTTGAATGCTTCTGGAAGATTCTTTGGAAGTTTTATATTGAACACTTTCTAATTCTACCTTTAAAGTTTTATCAACTAGTCTTAAAATATGTATGCACGTGAAATGTTTTGCTAACTGATTTCGTTTCTTAAATCTTTGAAAGTGTGTCTTCAAAAAAAATCATCAAACTTTGAATGTGAATAACTTCTTAATTGTAGTTGTAATAGATTTTTATATCACTCGATAGAGGATTTTTGTATACTTTTCAATAATCTTTAAAACTTTGAAGAATTTTAAGACTTCTGGAAATGAAAAGTTGTGCAAAACAAAAAAAGATGACCAGTGTCTATTAATTTTTCCGCTATAATATATTTTACCAGTTCAGTTGATGAAGATATGTCATCGATAATAGTAATAAAAATTTCGTTATTCATTTTTAACCGTCATTTACTCATAAGTTGTATTCTCAATTGAAAGAAACTGGATAACTGGAAACCATTAGAACTGTTTCAATCGAAATAGTTATCCTGAAAACATTTCTTAGAAAGATTTTGAGAAAGATACTTCAACAAGAAGAGTAAGTGGGAAATACACTATGCTACTCGTGTTTTCATTATGAGTTTAGTTTTATATTGAGCTGTAAACATGGCTAATGCCTCGAACGAAGACGTAGCTGCGATTATTTTAGCAGTTTGCTCAGAGCTGGAGAAAGAGCGAAAAACATTTGGTGAAACCATGGCTTCAACGGAGAGTTACACATGGGTGCTAAAGTCAGCTGTTAAATGAATCAAGGTTAGAAGATGGCGAAAACTATAAAAACTTTTGAAGAGCTTTCATGTTTAATAAAAAATGATATCACAAAAGAAACAACACATTTACGTGATCCTTATAGGTTATTTTCACTTCAAGTTCATTTCTCATATAACTTTTCAAAAAACTAATAACTAAATCAAATGCAAACTCACTTGCCACAGTGCAAATCTCAAAGCTGATTGGCTAGAAGTATCAAATCAATGTAATGAATCATTATTATTCTGATCAAAGATAAGCCTTGAGAGAGCTTTGGAGATCATAATTTTTTGTTCTATAATTGAGGGGTGAATAATACAATTCTTGTGATACTATTTATTATATTTCACAACTGGATAATTTTTCAATTTACTCTCACTATAAAAGCTTGTGAACTTTTTAATAATTTATGTGAAGAAGGTTTTTACCTTCCTTATAACTCATACTACATAATCAAGATGGTTTTTTTAGTTCTTTATACATGATAATTAGTATTATAAGAAATATTATACAAAACCAACAATCAATTTAAAATCATTGTAATCGTTGTAATGGATTTCATGACCAGTAGCAGCTATACAAATTCTCACAATACAATTGTGAGAATTTTCAATCCATGCAGCTTCTTTTTTCAAATGATTTTGAAAAAAGGCTTCTTTAAGCTCAATATCAACAATAGGAGATTATTTTGGTAAATTGCTCTATTCTTATTATAAGCATTTGCGACAATGAAAAAAATGGATAAAGTCATCTTGAAAAAAAAGCAAATGTGCTTTTTTCTTATGCTAATGCATTATAATTATAAATATAAATATAATAACCCTGACTGTAACCCTAATAATTGTTCAAGCCTTATACCTTCTAGTTTTATTTATTTCAACAATCATTCAAGAAATAGCGAATTTTTATTTTGAATAAGGTATGAATAACAACACCGTACAAACTTTAGGAAAAATATATCAGTAAGGTATACTGTTACCCTTTTCGCATGTATTTGATTATGTTGCTATAAGCTTCATTAAATTTGTGTAGATCTTCAATGTCACCAAACACAATATAACTCTGAAACGAATGAAATTATAGTATGAAGCCAGATAAAATCATAGAAATTCACATTTTCTGAGACCTGGCAATTGAAATTAAATCTAAATGTTATTCCATCTTCCATAATAGCGAGATAGCTTAAGAAATTACTTTTATTTTTATTTTAGTTTTATTTTCCGCTAAGGATCAAGTATAATATTAATATAATATAGCCCATGAGCTAGGTCCCAAAATTTGACAATTAGGGCTCAAGCGGGGGAGTATTTTAACCATGGTATTGGGTTTCAACGAACCTTATATAATTTTTGACGATAGTTATAGAATTTACATATCCAAAACTGACTTCATTTAATTACACTCTTATTGTTATGATTTTCAGGGGTAACGTTAATAGAAAAAAGACGTTGATAAATGTTTTTCTGGCAGTGTATACAAAAATTATTGTCTTGTGATATAGTTAGTTGTCATCATCTTCATCGTTCCCTTTGCCACTACAGATATTTCCGGCGAGTGAAGTACTTCTTCCAGTGCTGGTGATATTGTATTCCACTTGATAACCAAATCATCATCCTCGTTTTGATCCCATCCAAAACCAACAGGTGATGGAATAACAGGTGAAGTTTCCAAACACTTTCACCAGATATGGGCTTGGCAACAGGCCCTGCTTGAATGGAGATAAATGCTATCTGAACAGGGGGTTAAACACTTGGCTTCCATCTCCCTTGCTTCGACGAGTAGAGATTGTAGCGGACAATGTCAGTAGTGTCATCCTCTTTGTGCCTATAGAGATGACAAACAAGTTTGGAGGGATTGATGTTGTTCTTCAGTGAGAGAAGGCTCGTTACCAAATAAACTGAACATATTGATGCAAGCCATTTCATTTAACAGTAGTTTCACTGGTTTTGACTTTCCTTTCCCAGAAAATGCACCAACAGTATCGCACCCTGTAAATGCATGCAAACCAAGAAGTTTGGAGGGATTGATGTTGTTCTTCAGTGAGAGAAGGCTCGTTACCAAATAAACTGAACATATTGATGCAAGCCATTTCATTTAACAGTAGTTTCACTGGTTTTGACTTTCCTTTCCCAGAAAATGCACCAACAGTATCGCACCCTGTAAATGCATGCAAACCAAGAAGTACTCGACAAGCTTTTCCAATCTCTCCAATCTGAAACCTCTTTGTCAATGCTCGTTTAACTTTTGTGATTGAAATGATTTGTGCCTTGTTTTGTGTCCCTGTACGGATAAAAAGGGTGCCTCTGAAGTATTCAGCGACTCCAAGAGAAATCATAAAGACATCAGTGTCAGAGGTGTAAATAATGTTTTTCACGTTGCAAAAGCATTCGAGTGTCTGCTTCTTCATAGTTCGATGCAAGCCCTTGTACTTCGCTGCTTCTTCCATTTGTTCAATGCATATATCATCATATGCCACATATAGATCTAACTATGTTATGACATCACAGCTTTCTTTCTAATGACTGGCGATGAATCTGATCAGCTCTGTTTTGTTATCGCCACCTATTTGCTGACACCCAACTATTTTCTTGAATTTCTTGAATTTCAACTTGCCAATCTCTCTGTGATTTCTTTTTGTGTTCTTAATGGAGGACTTGCGATAAACATCAGACACAATATCAATTCTTGAAGAATGGCGGTTAGAAGAAACAGCAATTTCATTGAAGGTTAAGACAGCATTCTTCATCTTGCGAAACAATGCCATTCCATCAATGATGGTCGCCACAGGTGCTGGTGTGAAATCTACACAAGTGGGCCCTTTTTCAAGCTCATGCATCAGTGCCGACTTATTCGTTTTATTAATTCCCCTTTGATTTGAGCTTCCAGTAAATCCGATATTACATTATCAGGTGGCAACACACCAGAAGATAGGTTAATGAGTGCAATATCGTGAAAGGGGCTGATAAACAGCTTTGTGGTGACTTCTAGAATAGCAGAAGCTTTGGTCAGATCTCTTTTCAATCTGCAAGGGAACAGATCAGGGTGTTTGGTGTTGGTTCGAATAGACAGAAACTCTTCCATGCTTTTCCTCGTGCTGGCTCTGTATGAAGCTAATGTATTGTTCCTGTCCAAGGAAATGTATACCAGACTCATGTCCACGTATTGACAACTCGCTACCTTGCACGACGCGTGTTTTAACCAAAACTGCGAGAACTTTCCAATCGAAGTAGAAGATTCACTCGCCGGAAATATCTGTAGTGGCGAAGGGAACGATGAAGATGATGACTAACTATATACTGACTATACTGACTGACTATACTGATGACTAACTATATCACAAGACAATAATTTTTAATTTTTTGTTTTTGTCACTGCCAGAAAAAATCAATGTCTTTTTTCTATTAACGTTACCCCTGAAAATCATAATAATAAGAGTGTAATTAATGAAGTCAGTTTTGGATATGTAGATTCTATAACTATCGTCAAAAATTATATAAGGTTCGTTGAAAAGCAATACCATGGTTAAAAATGGGCAAAATAACATTTTGTCTGCCTTTTTTTTATAGCTATTTTTACCCCCGGAAATGATCAAATACTAGTGTAATAGTTTGTAAACGAATTGAAAATGTTTTAACAATCTCAGAAGATGAAAAAGTACTTTAGAAAAGCAAATTCGAGGCTCATAAACAGCTTTTGGTGGTCAAAATACCCAGTTTTTAACAATTTTTGCCCGCTGAAATGCATATTTTTGAGAAAATAAAAGGTTTTAGAGGGTTCAAAATTGTTTTTATCGTACATGTAGTTAGATAAAGAAACTTGATGGTAAATTCAGGAAGAAAATGATGATTGTCGTTAATAACATTGTAAAAAAACGTGTTTTTTATTATTTTTTTGCTTACTTTTTCATGTACATAACCCCCTGATAAAAAATTTTCCATTTTTTTCATTTTTCTCAATTTCCATATAATCTCTACATACTGTCAAAATTTGAGACAATTTTAACGAGTAGATCAAAAGATATGAGCATTTTTAAGAAGGGACCTATTTTGCATTTTACCTGGAAACCCTTAAAAATTTGAAATTTTCGATTTGACCACATCCAAAAACCCATGAAATTTAGGTCAAAAGCTACCGATTCACACAGCGGGACATATTATTCCTTAAAATATATGCCTTGAGGATGCTAAAAACCCTATCAAACCATACTCCCACGCTTGACCCCTAAAATCGACCTAGCTCATGGGCTAATATTAATACATGTGGCGTGAGGAACCATTGCATTGCATCCCCAATCAAATGCGACATTTTTGGGAAAATACCTTGAGAATCAATGGGGATGACGTCTTTTTGGTTCTGCGATACTGGCGATAGGGTGAAGAAAAACTTAATGTTTTTGGTATTGCAGCTGTGACGTCATCAAAATCTTTGATCGACAATGTCTATGTAATCATTGATTGCAGTGAAACAATCCCCTAAATTGTTTGATCAGTTTTTCAAGATCTACAGCATGGGTACATTTTCCAGTTGCAATTTTGTGATTTAATGTTTTGTCCCCTTTTTTCGACACAGGATTTGGGCACATAGTTTTCGAAATTAAAACCATAAAAAAAACTCTTAGGCATGATGCTAGTCTTAATAGAATAGCATTAAAAATTTGAAAGACAGTGGAACTTTGATGTCTTAGCTCATTTCAAAACAGATTTATTAATTTCTGATTCATACCTTCAGTAAATACTCGTAAAAAGAATCAATTCCTGCACCAAGCCCACTCATTGTACCAACCCATTCACCAGTCTCAGGATGTAAAACATTTCCTAAAATGAAAAATAACAAAAGATTGAAAAAATCAAATAATATTTCCTTCACAAATGTTTATAGACACAAGAATTATTTCAGGAAGATTTGAAGTTTTCCCCAAAACCAAAATATTTACTAAAATGAACTTTCATGTCTTGACAGCTAGAGGCTCAGACAGACTGATTTCAACATCGGTAATTTTTTGTACATCAGTGCACAAAAAAAATGTTCACTTGCAATCAATGGAAGTCATCACAAAAAATAGCATAACAGCAAAACCGTCGTAACTTATCAATGTTATTGTTATTTCACAAAATCTACAACCTTCCAAATAATGTAAATATAATGCAAATAACTATAAGATTATCATGCTTCAAGTGTATATTATTACATTTAGATACTTTAAACAGCTCAAAACTAGACTTCCCTGTTGAATTTTGTTGCCAGTGCCCAAAATTTTATTCTGTATTACCTCATAACAACATACCTAACAATCCTGTTTCATTAGATCTCAACCTCCACAGTGCATCAACAGCCTCCTTTGCTTTACTTCCAAATACTGGATCATTCAGTAAAGACCCTAATATTCCAAATTCTAGCATTAATGTACCAGCACCAGCTGTGCAAGTTAAATTTGAAAGACTGGTTTGAATGCCATGTTTCAAGTTTATCTAAAAGAACATGAAGAAGATTTTACATACGTATTTTTATTATCATCGTTATTTTAACAGGTAAACCTTACTCTAGGTAGAGGTATCCCAGTAGTAGTTTTTCCAAAAGCTGGCAATAAACGATTCGCAAGATCATGAGCCATATGAAGGAGACCATTGTCGTATCCTGTTGGTGCAAGAGAACCAAACGTTTTTGCAGGATCAACAATTAGTAAATGAGCAGCAAGTAATCCACCAAGAACTCTACAGAAAAAGGAAATTAATGAAAAATTCATGTATGGAAGTAGGGATTGAATTTTACCAATAAAAACGTGAAACTATTTATTCAAGTCTTGAAAACTATGAGACATCGTCAACAGGCATATCTTATGGATGTAGCTTCCATAAGTCAAACTATTGAACATAAATAATTAACCTTATGGTAGCTTCAAACACTTGTACAATATTATCTTGATCAAAATCCACTTTTGATAACACTAAATTGACAGCATGCTGAAATTCACTTTGATTTCCCATTATCTGTAAAAAAAATTGGACAGTTTTAAGCGTAGATTTTCCATAGCTTGTTTCATGTCTTATTTATAAACTTTATAAACTCTTATTTATAAACTAAGTGAAATTTCAATTCCTTAACTAAACCAGCAACTGATCATTAAATTTTTCAAAAGATCCTCTCAATTTCAATGAAGTGTTACAGGCTTCCCCATGAAGAAATGTCTAACCGCGGGATAAAAACCGTAGCTAGAATGCATTAGTTACGGGATCACGTACTATGAAAAACAACATCGCAAATATTGTACAAGAGCCTAACAGGCATAAGGATTTCTACACTTTTTGTTCTTACTTTGTATTTGAATAATACCCACTTGATATAATTCAAATAATGAAATAGTAACATAAAAGCATTATTATAACACTTTCTAATGCTTCTGGAAATTTTGATTATTCATTTCACACAGGCATTTTATGGGAATTCATACAAATTAATGAGAAAATTAGGAGAGCAAAACCTGTATAGATACTTACAGCGAGTGTGTCCAGTGAATCAATCAACGTCAAGGAGTACCCACCCAAGACATCATTTATGTTGATGTTATCCCTGGGAAAACAAAATAAAACACAAACATTCAAACTTTTCAAAAACAAAGTTGTATAGTTGAATAAAGATTTTCAGGCACTTCTGTGAGAAAAAACTCTCGCGTGCGGTACTTCGCACGCGCAAACTTGACTTTACTGATTTGCGCGTGCGATTTTAATGTCCATGAAATAGTATTTTTCTTAACGCTACAGCGCTTAATCAGACGAAGTTCTTGGGGGTGCTCAGAGTGAATTATACAGTTGAATTTAGCTTACTCAGCAGATTCAATGAATTTGTTTATTATGAGTGAAGTTGCGGGGATACGATTTAACTAGTGAACCCCAAACACTAGAGACTGATTGCCGTTTATCTTTGCACTTCACAAAATAAATTTAAAGTTAAGTGTCCTGTATAAAAATATGATAACAATGCTTGTGGTGAGATATTAAAGAAAAACGAAAAACGAAAAATTAACGATGTTCAACTGAATGAAGAAGAAGAAAATTACTCTTGTGTGTTCTAGTACTCCACCGTACAGATTATACAGTTGTTATATTTTGTTAATAATAAAGTTCTTTACAAAACCAATGAAAATGTGCCTAAAATAAGTAAGCAACACATTACCCGTTAATCTATTTAAATTCCTTTCAAAAACTTTGACGTCATTGTAATGGCCAGCTGAAATCTCATAATAACAAACGTCTTAGAAGAGTTTCACTGACCAAACATTTTATAAGGCATTTTATTCAAATTACATCACAGAAAGGGTGGCCATTTACTTAAATGCGGTTTTCCACTAGACGAAGAATATCGATGCGGAATGATTTTCTGCAATTTGATTGGCGCAGCAATATTCTCTCGGTTTGGTGAACCAATGAGATTGCAAAGAAATTTTTCAACGCAACATTATTCGCGTAGTAGAAAACCACCTTAATGTTACTCGCGTGCGAAGCACGTACTACCTACGTAAGATAAGAAAATTATAAATTAAGATCAGAAGAAGAATTGTTACGTCATAAAAATAAGTTAAAGGACAACCACAAGGAATAACTTTTCAGCACATGAACCCTAACAAATAATAATGAAAAAATGACAAGTGCTGTATCAAGTTTTGCGCGTGTGACATATCACACGCGCAAATTTTTTTACGCGTGTGTGTGCGCGTGCGCGTGCTATCGCACGCGTCTCATGGAAGTGCCTGATTTTGGAAACTCTGACATGAAGTAATATTCAATATTTACCAATCCAGTTCAAAATCTTGCTAAGTAAAAGTTTAGTATTTTTTACTTACAGATTTTCTTTGTCAGGCCCCCTTCCTGAACAATAAATTGGATTCAATTCATCAAGTGGGAATGCGTATTTCATGTAGTTGTCATAACCAAAGTAAAACATTTCTTTTGCCTTATTCTTCATCTGCAACCTCTCAGATTCAGGAAAATGATCTGAATTAGGAAACATAACTCGTGGCTTTTGTGATTCAAATTCTTTGTTGTTCAAAGGACATAGATAGCATGTGTGTATACATGGAAGGAAGAAAAATAATCTAGTAAAAAACTTCATTTTCACTGTTATCTATAAAACAAAATTTTATGATCATCACATACTTTTTACTGAAATACAATATAGTAGACAGTATAGATGAGTTCAATAGTAAAAAACAATGGCTGTTTGAGAGACAACAAAGAAACAGAAAAAAGAAGGTCCATCATCGATTAATTGTTACAAGACTTGTGTATGTTGACATTTTACACCTGTCTTTTAATTCAAGTACATACACATATACATTTTTATTCTGCTAGTATGAACTAATACAAGTGCCATATATGGCACAAAATGGTAGCAGCTAAACAAGCAATCTGAAAATGGTAAGGCCATGCTGGTTTTGAGAACAAATAGGATGTCAAACAGGATGTCTACATTGCTTCAAAAGATGTTGATTATTTTGAAAATTTATTTTTGTTTTAAAAACTTTTTAACAAACATTTCCCTTTCACTAAAGATGTACCCTTATTCATTAAATTGATTGCAACATTTTTAGTGATCTTCTGGTAACAAAAAAATAAATTATTTTAGGTTCAGTGGGACAAAGAAAGGAGGAAAGAGACAAATGCAAGCATTTTAGGCATTTTAGGCAAACATTTTATATTAGTTTAGCATCACCCGCCCACATTAGTTTAAGTGCCTGCATAACAAATTTCATTATTTTACAAAATTTCACTATTCCAATATAAAATGACAATTCTTAAAAAGAACAATACATCATCCACTTCATTTGTTTGCCTACCCACCACCGACTATCATACCACTATCCAAATTGTTGGTCTTTCCTGTGCGTCTAATGACTTCGGCAGTGAGTTCCATCTAATAAATGTATAAAGAAATTTCGACATCCGATTATGTAATCAAAGTAGACATTAATTTTTTCAGCGTTCAGGCCTGGTCGTAAGAGGCGTGCGATCGCACGCGCACGCCTCCACACACGCCAAGATTAATTTAGGCGTGTGGCAATCGCACGCCTGGCTTGTAATTACAAGTGTAATAACAAATGTTTATTTAAAAGTCAACAAAAATCTGTCCCAAAATGTTGAAAGTTTTGCTTCGGAAATTGTTCATGTGTTACGATTAAATTTTACAATAACGGAACGAAACTTTGCTACCATTTCAGAAGTGAGGTCTCCGATCGCTTTGGAATACGGTAGTGGTTTTGAATTAAAAATCAGTGCTCAAAAATTTTCTTCGTTTGGTAGTAGAAAAAAAGTCTACTCAACGAAATCCGCTGAGGAATGAAGAAGGAGCTTCATGCACACGATTTTATTATGTATTATGTATTATGTAGTTTTCTCTTTCTTTTTAACGTTCTTTTAAGTTACAAAAGTATGCGCAAGGTTGCAGTTTCGAAAAAATAATCTTTTATTTAAAAAAATAGCCAGCCAGGTGGTGACGAGTTAATGGAACGGAAACGTCTTTAATTTAATTAAAAGACAATTTGAACTTCAAACCAAAACGATGGAGAGTAATACAAATATTTTTTATTTTCAGGTTGGTTTTATTTTTCCTCTTTATTAATTTTTGAATAAATTTTATTTACCGTCAAAGTAATCTTTATATATAGCTAACATTTTATGTTCCGAATCTTTGAAAACAATGTTTTGTTTCATTAATTCATTCTTCGTGAAAATCTCATTATTTTTACATATGACACATTTCAAATTTGACTGATTATCATACAGAATGAAGATCGTTGATCTTAACTGGAAAAAATTGATCGCACATCTGTCAAAAATTTACACGAGCGCACGCCATAACTGATATCGTCAATTAAGGCATGCGATGACCACACGTCTGCTAATTTTCTTACGACCAGGCCTGGCGTTTTGGAATAATAGAGTAATGGTTTCGATTTTTATCAGATATATGCTGAAAAAGCCAACTTTGCAAAACTAAGTTCCATGAAAATTTCTTATTTTTAAATGTGATTGAAGAAAAAGCAGGTCTCAATAATTTGAAAGCTTGAGCTATACCAAATCTCCGACGGGCGGAATCTCAGTGATTATAATAATGCAAAATGGCATATTTGATGTGTTCTCCAGCTATGTATGGCACTAGAACAAAACCAATGAATAATTAATGATGAAAACATGACGTATCCAGGCCTGGTCGTAAGAAAATTAGCAGACGTGTGGTAATTACACGCCTTTTTTGACGATATCAGTTATGGTGTGCGCTTGTGTAAATTTTTGACAGATGTGCAATCAATTTTTTCAACGATCAACGATCTTCATTCTGTATGATAATCAAGTCAAATTTGAAATGTGTCATATTATGTAAAAACAATGAGATTTTCACAGAGAATGAATTCAATAAAACAAAACAATGTTTTCAAAGATTCGGAACGTAAAATGTTAGCTATAAAGATTACTTTGACGATAAATAAAATTTATTCAAAAATTAATAAAGAGGAAAAATAAAACCTGAAAAAAAAAAAAAAATTGTATTATTCTCCATCGTTTTGGTTTGAAGTTCAAATGGCTTTTGAATTAAATTAAAAGACATTTCCGTTCCATTAACTCGTCACCATCTGGCTGGCCATTTTATTAATTAAAAGATTATTTTTTCGAAACTGCGTTCTTGCACATACTTTTGTAACTTAAAAGAGCCTTAATAAGAAAGAGAAAACTACATAATACAATTAAATTATATAATACATAACTATTTCTGAACAAAACTTTCAACATTTTGGGACAGATTTTTGTTGACTTTTAAATAAACATTTGTTATTACACTTGTCATTACAAGTCAGGCATGCGATTGCCACACGCGTAATTAAATCTTGGTGTGTGTGGAGGCACGCGCGTGCGTTCGCAAGCCTCTTAGGACCAGGCCTGTGTATCACATTTTCAGGAGATACAGTAAAGCGGGATGACTTCGACCAGTGAAATTAAAGTGTGTTTTTCACATCTTTTAAAGATTTTCATTTAGATTCCTATTGTAAAGTATCATAAGAATCCTCTTTATGCGAAACAATCAATTTCTTCCGAAATTAACAACAAAAAACATTAAAATTTCACTGCGCACATTGGTCATCGCTCTACGTAACATTCAAGAGTCTAGCCTGGACATTTTTGGTTCATATGTGAAGTATAGAGGTTGAATTTAAAGAAAATTATAATACATATGTCTGAAAGAAATTCTGTTCTTCACCGCTATATATATTCTTTTCTTTTCCTTATTCCTTTATCGATAATATTGTGTTCATAAACACGAAAACCCAAATGTTTTACATCACTATAGGTTACATGTTTGCAAGAATTTTGTGAAAAGTCGTCACATCTCATGGGAGATTTAATGATGATAGATCTCAAAAATTTTGTTTGAGATACAATAAAATTTCATTTCTTATTAACGTCGTAAATGGGTCATTCCAGCCCAGGAAAGCAAATGGGTGTCAGGTCATGTCCTCAGATTTTCTTCATTTTCACAGGGTTTGAAGGTATCCATGAGACAAACTTACTGCCAAAATTTCAGCCCCGTAGCTCAATCGGTTCTCAAGATATCGCATTTTGAATTTTATGGCCTTGACCGAAAATTTGAAACATTTGACTTTTTTCCATTTTTGGTGCTAATTTTTTCTCTAATGAATTGTTTTTAGAGTGTGGAACCAATTGTTCCTCATTCTACACATGGAAGTCTGAGGAACTCAAAAGAAATGACAGGATGAGTATTTTTTAACAAAATTTTATGGCATTTTAGAAATTGTTCAAATTTCATGGAAATGGGGTCCCGGGAGCAAAAATCACATTTTTACTAATTTCAAGTACTTATAATTCTATCTTAGGACAAAAACAACCATTGCAAATGAATATATACAAAGAAAGCTGTACAAGGAACAAGGTTTGAAAGAAAAATTAGAAAATTACTACTTATACTTTATTTTATGAGGGCTCAAAGTACCAACTTCTTTCAATTTCCTAAAAATATTGGATTTTTTTGGATTTTCGCTGGCTCATAACTCTTAATGTCTTTCTTGAACCTATGGCAAACTATATGTGACGGTTTATGGGAAAAGGATAACAAGCGAAAAATCGATTCTTTAAAATCGATTTTTAGCTGCAAAAAATCGATTCAAAATAATCGGAAAAGCCATTTCGAAATCGATTCACTTGAATCGGAAAAGCGATTCACTTGAATCGGAAAAGCGATTCACTTGAATCGGAAAAGTGATTCACTTGAATCGGAAAAGCGATTTCAAAAAATCGATTTGTAAGTCAGAAGTGATGTTAATTATAAGAATAAAGTCAATAAGTTAATAAGATTTTCATCATCGTAGATTCTCTATGTATCATAATAAAATAGAAGCATTAAACCTCAGATTATAAACAAGAACCACATGGTGAAAAAACGGCATTATAAAACTGGCGCAATAATATGAATAGATACAAAAACACCATCCATCTGGAAATAGATTTTTATTTTTAGACTAAAGGCTGTTTTCCACTTTTGGAAAATTTAACGCAGAGAGAAACGGGCGAATACTGGCGAAAGAACGTGATTGGATCTTTCACTAATGTAAACGTAGCTTAATTAATAACCACAATTTATAACAAAAGAAATATACTTGTATGAGCTGCAAAATATATTTTAAAGACAAATGTGCGCCAAGAGAGAAAAAAAAAATCTTTTTCGAAAAGGAAATGTAAATAAAAACTAAAAATCGTTGCTATCGCCGTAATAAGATTGTTTGTTTACATAGTAGATTCCATGTTTCATATACGTGACCGTCCAAGGGATTTTGATAACAAACGATATAAATAAAATAAAGTGACGGTATTTTGTTCGAATATGAAAAGTAGGATTCACCTACTTACTACGTTTCGTTTCGTTCAGCGTCTATGTATGTTTACATTTTTCATATTCCCATGCGCCAGTTTTCGAGGTTGGAACACAACTGGGAGTATTATATCTAATTGCTATTTTGCCAAATAAAAATAAAAAGTTTTTTTATTGATAAAGATGTCTACACTCTCAAAAGATGTTGTTGTTATCGCGACTTCAGCATTATTTTGAAAACTCAATGTGACGGATGTATAATTACAGGTAGCACGCGTTCGTGTTAAATAATGAACTGGTTACCTGGTTCTTATAAAATAAACAACAGTTTGTTCTCAAGTTGCTACAAATAGAAACCGTCTGCTATAATTCTTTTTTGTGTTTAAGTTGTTCCACCGCTGTTCACATAACAGAACATGGTTCACATTCAGTTTAATAAAAAAGAAAAAAAAGTTTGTTTTAAAGTTACTACCAATAGAAACCGTCCCTTACAATTCTTTTTTGAGTTGTTCGATCGATATTTTGGTTTATTCCTTGGGGGAAAATGTTTATCAGAATTTTAATCAACACTTGAGTGAGTGATATAGAATCAAAAAAGCGATTCATTAGAATCGGAAAAGCGATTCATTGGAATCGGAAAAGCGATTCATTAGAATCTAAAAAGCGATTCATTAGAATCGGAAAAGCGATTCATTCGAATCGGAAAAGCGATTCATTAGAATCGGAAAAGCGATTCATGTGAATCGGAAAAGCGATTCATGTGAATCGGAAAAGCGATTATTTGAAGCTAAAAATCGATTTTAAAGAATCGCTTTTTAGCTTCAAATAATCGATTAAGCGATTCAAATCGCTTTTTCGCTTGTTATCCTTTTCCCATAAACCGTCACATATATTTCCTGAAAGTAGACCCTAAGTACTGTTTGAAATTGTTAACAAAAGACATCAAATGTCTTACCACTAGAATCTATGAGCCTCTGAACATGGCACAAAATTAAAATTTGAAATTAACGGGCAACTTTGTCCCTAAATTTAGCAATGTGCGGAGGGTTCAATCAAAACAACATTTTTACCACTTAAAATTTCATCTTTTGGGATGCTAATGAAGTGATTGAGGATTTTAAACGAAGATCCTATTGCAACCAATTTCTGGTTTGAAATTTGCTAAAAAATTATCAAAAATAAATAAATTTCGATTATCTTACTTGTTAAGAAACTTAAAGCTTAAAATCTCTTTAACAATTTAGCTCAAAGTATTTCAATGGAGTTTTACCTTGGTTAGCCAAAGGATTGTTATTCATGAAAATTCACTATAAAGAAGCCATGTGTTCTTTATTACTAGACAAGTAATTACGAGTAATATCTTTACTGAATGCGTTGTTAAAAAGAGTAAACATATACCATTTCAGGACATAATTTGGGAGGAAACAATCACACATCATTAGTTACTTAGCTTGGTTTACAGTCAGCTGGTGATGGTTTTGTAAAGTGAAGCCATTACAGTGTTTTAGAATGTTTTGTAAAAATAGATAGAATAGAATATACTTCAGCCATGGAAGTAGTTCTCAATACAAGAATTTCATTTTTTTGCTACGTCCCATGGCAAGAATGCTTGTGATGGTGTTGTTGGGACTTTGAAGCGTTTGGCTGCCAAGGCTAGTTTACGGCGACATCTGCAAGACCAGATTTTAACCCCACATCAATTTTTTTTCATTCTCACAAACTGTATCAGGAATTCAGAGTTTTTTTGTATCTAAAGCTGACATACATTTGGTTGAAAAATCACTTGTCTCTAGATTTTCAGAATTTGGAACAGTAAAAGGTTCTCGATCAAACTATTGCTTCATTCCTAGGGAAAATATGATTGAAGTATCTAGAGTTTCATCAGAAACAAATATTAATGCATCAGACTTTCAAAGTGTCATTCAAAGTGTTGATGACATTATTCCTGAGTCCTTCTATGCTTGTGTCTAGGATAGTGATTGGTTTATTGGTGTAGCACAATATGTTTCAAGTGAACATAATGATGTAATGGTGAAGTTCATGCACCCAAAAAACTTGAACAAGAAAATTTCCCCTCCAAGCACAAGTTCTACTGCTAGAAGCTATTGATACTAATGAATTGGATGTTATTACAAGCAAAGATGCTCAAGTTCCTCATTAAGAAGGCATTTATTGTTATGTTGTTGTATGAAAAACTGCAATCAGATGGGGTTCAAAAACTGTTGATAATTATTTTGACAAAAAATTAAAAAATAGTGAGCAAATTTCAAACCAGAAATTGGTTGCAATAGGATCTTCGTTTAAAATCCTCAATCACTTCATTTGCATCCCAAAAGATGAAATTTTAAGTGGTAAAAATGTTGTTTTGATTGAACCCTCCGCACATTGCTAAATTTAGGGACAAAGTTGCCCGTTAATTTCAAATTTTAATTTTGTGCCATGTTCAGAGGCTCATAGATTCTAGTGGTAAGACATTTGATGTCTTTTGTTACCAATTACAAACAGTACTTAGGGTCTACTTTCAGGAAATATATAGTTTGCCATAGGTTCAAGAAAGACATTAAGAGTTATGAGCCAGCAAAAATCCAAAAAAATCCAATATTTTTAAGAAATTGAAAGAAGTCGGTACTTTGAGCCCTCATAAAATAAAGTATAAGTAGTAATTTTCTAATTTTTCTTTCAAACCTTGTTCCTTGTACAGCTTTCTTTGTATATATTCATTTGCAATGGTTGTTTTTGTCCTAAGATAGAATTATAAGTACTTGAAATTAGTAAAAATGTGATTTTTGCTCCCGGGACCCCATTTCCATGAAATTTGAACAATTTCTAAAATGCCATAAAATTTTGTTAAAAAATACTCATCCTGTCATTTCTTTTGAGTTCCTCAGACTTCCATGTGTAGAATGAGGAACAACTGGTTCCACACTCTAAAAACAATTCATTAGAGAAAAAATTAGCACCAAAAATGGAAAAAAGTCAAATGTTTCAAATTTTCGGTCAAGGCCATAAAATTCAAAATGCGATATCTTGAGAACCGATTGAGCTACGGGGCTGAAATTTTGGCAGTAAGTTTGTCTCATGGATACCTTCAAACCCTGTGTAAATGAAGAAAATCTGAGGACATGACCTGACACCCATTTGCTTTCCTGGGCTGGAATGACCCAAATATCTTTTTTTTACTAACATTCACTGATCTTTTACTGTCGAACATTTACTGCGGATGAGAAATGGTGGTCTGTTAGGGATCGTCTCCAAAATATCGATTAAAATTCGCTTAATTTTATCGCTTATGATTTTTTTTATTTAGCGATTGTAAACGAATATTATGTGAATCAAATCGTTAGAATATAAGCGATTAAATTTAACCAATTTTCCTATAAGTGTATGTTAATCGATTTGCGTAAGCGATTTTAAGCGAATTGATCGATTTTGAAAAATACTTTGTTTGGAAATATTTTGTTTACATGCATGTATTTCTCTTGTTTCTTTTATTTTCCCGATTATTCAGATTTAACCGGCAAAAAGATATAGCTTCTTCGAATTTGCCTCGTATTTTGTTTTCATTTTACCGACGTATTACAAGATTTTTTCCGCGTTTTGAAAATCTTATCTTAGGATCGTGATTGGGTCTATCAGTGGACAAGAAACCTAAATTATGACATCACCCAAGCCAATGTTTTCAGCACTCAAACACGAAATGTTTCAGATCTTGTTTGCGATGCTCAATGTAAATAAAAATGTAAATAAAAACTAAAAATCGTTGCTATCGCCATAAAAAGATTATTTGTTTACATCGTAGATTCCATGTTTCATGTATGTGACCATCCAAGGGATTTTGACGACAAACAATATAAATAAAATAAAGTAACGGTATTTTGTTAGAATATGAAAAGTAGGATTCACCTACTCACTCCGTTGCCTTTCATTCAACGTGTCTATGTATGTTGATTTTTTTCATATTCCCATGTGCCAGTTTTTGAAGTTGAAATAAAAATAAAAAATTCATGAAAAACTTTTTTTATTGATAAAGATGTCTACACTCTCAAAGGATGTTGTTGTTATCGCGACTTCAGTATTATTTTGAAAACTCAATGTGACGGATGTATAATTACAGGTAGCACGCGTTAGTGTTTAATAATGAACTGATTACCTGGTTCTTATTCAGTTCAAGATAAAAGAAACAACAGTTTGTTTTCAGGTTGCTACAAATAGAAACCGTCTGCTATAACTCTTTTTTGTTTAAGTTGTTCTACCGCTGTTATGTGAAATGAACATGGTTCACATTCAGTTTAAGAAAAAAGAAAAAAAAGTTTGTTTTAAAGCTACTACCAATAGGAACCGTCCCTTACAATTCTTTTTTGAGTTGTTCGATCGATATTTTGGTATATTCCTTGGGGGGAATGTTTATCAGAATTTTAATCAACACTTGAGTGAGTGATATATAGAATCAAAAAAGCGTTTCATTAGAATCGGAAAAGCGATTCATGGTAAGCGGAAAAGTGATTCATGTGAAGCGAATAAGTGCTTCAAATCGCTTTTTCGCTTGTAATCCTTTTCCCATAAACTGTTACATATATATAACTTCATATATATATGACTTTCTTCGTTTTATTCGTGTACGTGTTGCAGAAGTTGAAAAAACATAATAACAAAAACATGGCTTCCAACGAACTTTATACTCAAAATTTAGCGGATTTTTATCGATTTTTGCCGATGATAAGCGAATTATAAGCGAAAAATAAACGATTTAAATGATTTAAAATTTGTTTGATAGTTTGTACAAATCACTTAAATATTAAAGTAAGCGATTCATTAAGCGCTTTTTTCCAAAAATCGCTAGCGTAAATCCGCTAATAAGCGCTTATTACAGTTAGGACCACTCGACCAGAATTCGTCGCTAAAATAATCGTGATTTATTATAAAGAATTGCCTCGATAATTTTATTTTATTCTCCTATTTGAATACATCCGATTGAATGATGACGATCTAGCATAGCAACCGCATAAAAACATAGCTCTAGGGAAAATTCGACACGGTAAATTTCTTTTATTTTTGGGGTTGTGAAACTTTATGCAAAAACAAAACTTTTTACCGTGTCAAAATTTCCCTTTCGGCTTAGTTCTTCAGAAAATGAAGAAAGAAGAAAACGAACAATTTCTACATCTTCGGAGGAGTACCGCTTTTCTAGCGATACATTAGCATAAGTTTCAATAATGGTCGTAAAATTAAATTTGTGCTATTGTGTGGCGTATTGACAAAACGATTAATAAAATCATTAACATAACAATATCAAACATTGCGGTAATAAATTTTCGGGAAGCGTTCGGAATGAATAACTCAAACGAACGAATGGTTATTACATGCGTCACCAGAACATATATTTCGTAATTATACGCTCAGTCCTCCCCTTAGCTTAAACTCAGTGTTCTAGAAATGTTTGGTAGTATATCGCTTGAAAAATTGCTTGGTAAAAAAAGAAGGCAATCCATGAAATGTTTTTTCGTGAAAGTCGCCAGCATATAAAGTTGTGAATCCTAAAAAAGCAAAATGTGGCGAAAGTCGCGAGAATTTTTGTGTTCCCGATCTTTTGTACCTACGATGAACTTCGTCTGTATCTCGACGAATTCTATTCACATATTCTCGGGCTTCATAGAAAAAACACAAATAATTTGTTCTGGACAATTTATTTACATCAATGTGAATGTACAAAGTAAAGAGTCCTAAGTTACAAATTAAATTAGATTGATAATTACTTCTTTCATGATTTTACAATACATTTCTCAATCTTGTATTCTCAAATCAGTAGAAAACGTTGTGAATGCACTTCGTCGTGTGGCTGTCATAAAGTAGTATGAAACGCTTTTTATCGCAAGTTTTGGTCGAGTGGTCCTAACTGTATTATATCGCTTATAATTTGGAGACGATCCCTTAAGATTGTAATTTTTTTAACTACTAGGCAGAGAGCCACAAGATGAGAGAGACAGTTAGGACCACTCGACCAAAACTTGCGATAAAAAGCGTTTCATACTACTTTATGACAGCCACACGACGAAGTGCGTTCACAACGTTTTCTACTGATTTGAGAATACAAGATTGAGAAATGTATTGTAAAATCATGAAAGAAGTAATTATCAATCTGATTTAATTTGTAACTTAGGACTCTTTACTTTGTACATTCACGTTGATATAAATAAATTGTCCAGAACAAATTATTTGTGTTTTTTCTATGAAGCCCGATAATATGTGAATAGAATTCGTCGAGATACAGACGAAGTTCATCGTAGGTACAGAAGATCGGGAACACAAGAATTCTCGCGACTTTCGCGACATTTTGCTTTTTTAGGATTCACGACTTAATATGCTGGCGACTTTTAAATATTTTCACAAAAAAACATTTCACAGATTTGCAGCCATTTTTTTGAAGGGTGAAGGGTGCTCGTGACTTTATGTTATTTATTTTCGTATTCAGATTGAATAATTTCGTCTTCTCCAGATCCCAAAAATAAGTAGGCAGTGGCGTAACTACTCTCGGGGGTTGCTTTGGGTGCGATCGCACCACCCTTGGATTTAGTTGGCCTTCTTTTTTTACCAAGCAATTTTTCAAGCGATATACTACCAAACGTTTCTAGAACACTAAGTTTAAGCTAAGGGGAGGACTGAGCATATATATATGAAATATATGTTCTGGTGAAGCATGTAATAACCATTCTTTCGTTTGAATTATTCATTCCGAATGCTTCCCGAAAATTTATTATCGCAATGTTTGATATTGTTATGTTAATGATTTTAATAATCATTTTGTCGATACGCCACACAATAGCGCAATTTAATTTTACGACCCTTATTGAAAGTTATGCTAATGTATCGCTAGAAAAGCGGTACTCCTCCGAAGATGTAGAAATTGTTCGTTTTTTTCTTTCTTCATTTTCTGAAGAACTAAGCCGAAAGGGAAATTTTGACACGGTAAAAAGTTTTGTTTTTGCATAAAGTTTCACCACCCCCAAAATAAAAAAAATTTACCGTGTCGAATTTTCCCTAGAGCTATGTTTCTATGCGGTTGCTATGCTAGATCGTCATCATTCAATCGGATGTATTCAAATAGGAGAGTAAAATAAAATTATCGAGGCAATTCTTTATAATAAATCACGATTATTTTAGCGACGAATTCTGGTCGAGTGGTCCTAACTGAGAGATGAGAATAGGAAGATAAGAAAAGTAAGAAGAGGAATAATGATGCTTTAAAAACATTGCAAATATAATTATAAATAATTTGGCGCTTCTCATAAGCCGATTGAAGTCACCCGATAATCGATATTGTCGTTTTCTTGGAAAAATCAGGTTATTTTTCTCTGAAATTACAAGTTTAATTAATGTGAAGTTTTGCACTGAAATAGAAAACATATGTATATAAGGTAATGAGTCCAAAGTTTCAGAAGTAATGGTTTGGTATTTTGGAAGTTACTTTTAAAATAGTGGCAAAATTGATCGAAGTCACCCCGCTTTACGGTAAAGTGACGCTAAACTAATATAAAATTTCCATCAGCCTTAAACGGCTTTTTCGTTTTAATGAAAGCATATAACCAGCTATATACGTTTTTTTATTGTTTTTTTATCATGAGATGAAGATAACAGAAGTATAAATAAGAAACACCATTATTAAAAAGTGAAGAAAAGAAACATGCTACAAAATATTGATGGAAATTGTGACAATTTGAGATTTTCTGATCCAAAACTGAAAATCAAGCAACAGTTTATCATTTCTATTTCCCACAAAAACTATCGCAAATTAGCCGGTAATTGAAACTGTGACTACATGGAACAAGTGAAAACGGAGAAAAAGGAAAGTAAACAAGAAAAAATTCCACAACAACAGTTGCGAAGTCACACACGTTATAACATTACGATTAAACTCGAAATCAAATCCACCAACACACAGGTTGATTATAGCGACCGCTGATTTAAATGAATGAAAGGAACGTTCAAAGTTAGTGGAAAGAAAAAGGGACCCAAGAAGGCACTATCTTCGCCACACTCATCAACCACTGTAACAACATTGGTTACCATTATGACTAGCCCCACTCCACTGGGCTTATCGGCTAATGTAAAACAACTGACCATGTGGTGCATGGAACGAGGCTAAGGAGTTAGAAAATGAAAGTAAAATTGTGAGTGCTATCTGAACATCACGATATCTAATTCTGAGTTCTTCTTCAAAGTTATGTTTTTGTTTTTGTTGATTTATCTCTAATTGTTCGTTGATATGCGTGGCTTATAAACAGTTCATTTTGGTTGGTGTTCAAGCATTTGACAAATGGAAACAGGACTTTGCAAAGGATCACTCTCGACCAGAAATCCGGCCGCGAAAATAATCGTGAGGTTTTGTCAAGTGAGCCTCTGTTAAGTAGCCTCTGTTAAGCCTCTGCTAAGGCTCCATTAATATTTTATTCTATCCTGAGACCATGCTAAACGATAATATTCATAGATGACAACGTAAATTGCCTAAAACGTCTTTATTTTACACTTACTCAGAACTTATCTTCAGGAAACACTCTCAAAAATCACCGAAAACAGTCTTGACCTCTGTGGTAGGGGCATCACAGAAAGTTCCTCAAACCAAGGGTCCAAGACACCTCTTCTGCTGCACTGATCAGTGCATCACAGAAAATTAGTTAACAGAGGCTGATTGTTTTGTGACCATCCAAAACTGATTTGTTATTTCTGCGATACCAGCCTTCGTTAACTGATCAGTGCACCAGAAGAGGTATATTATCAGTTTTTGACTGTCAAAACACTCAGCCTCCATTAACTAATTTTCTGTGATGCCAGCCTCCGTTAACTGATCAGTGCAGCAAAAGAGGTCCTGGACCCTTGGTTTGAGAAACGTCTAAGGGATCGTCTCCAAAATATCGATTAAAATTCACTTAATTTTATCACTTATGATTTTTTTATTTAGCGATTGTAAACGAATATTACGTGAATCAAATCGTTAGAATATAAGCGATTAAATTTAATCAATTTTCCTATAAGCGAATGTTAATCAATTTGCGTAAGCGATTTTAAGCGAATTGATTGAGTTTAAAAAATACTTTGTTTGGAAATATTATGTTTACATGCATGTATTTCTCTTGTTTCTATTATTTTTCAGATGTTTCAGATCCAACCGGCAAAAAGATATATATAGCTTCTTCGAATTTGCCTAGTATTTTGTTTTCATTTTACTGATGTATTACAACAAGATTTTTTCCGCTTTTTGAAAATCTTATCATGATTGGGTCTATCAGTGGACAAGAAAGCTAAGGGATCGTCTCCAAATGTTCATCCTGTAAAAGAACGAATTGGGACGAAAATTATCGTCCTTTTTGTTTTAATAAACAATTTTTTTCCGATTTTGTTGAAGTGAAATGGACGAATTGGTGAAAAGTCGAATTTTCATAAGGAACGAATTTGGCCAAATTAAGGACAGAATCAGGTCGAATTTAGGTTGAATTATTTGAATTATCATGTATAGCTTCATTTATTTTAACTTACAAACATGCTTGTTTACAGATGTTTGCAAAAAACAAATAACATAATTATGTAAGTCAACGACAAATCACATGAAACAGACAAAAAAAGTTTAGTTCTCTCACGTTTTGTAACAAAAGACCATGCTCACAGCAATGATTCGCATGTGGTTTGTTTGACTTGTAATAGTAAAATTAAAGAGACATGTCTGTCTTCTCATTATGAGGAGCGCGATCACGCTAGCGCTCGCTATAGCGCTCCTAGAGCTAGCTCAGACGCGCTTTTAATCGCGCACCTAAATAGTCATTGTTAGAACTTTTAAAACTTTTTAAAAAAGCTTTTATCACTGAATATTTTTCTGTTCCTTTCGTCTCCATTTAAAACGAGTCTAATAATGTGTAATAAAAATAATAATGAACTACATGTTTCCAGTTTGAATAGTGCAGGTGGTATTGTATAATCATGTTGTTTCAATGAATGAACTGCTTGAAGCATCAACGATGGAGAAACCATGAGGCTTTTCAATAGAATTTCCGATGGAAGATTTCAATGCAATAAAAAACATGCTCAACCTATTATATTAGTTTTCGTGCTCAATTGATAACGAAACATAACTAGGTATATTAAGTGATCATTCACCGATTTGCTGTTGCTAGGGAGAACGACCACCGTTGCTAAGGTAATTTTGAAATACCGTTCGTTATACGAATTCATTTCTTCACCTAACGAAAGAATATGAAAACATTAGTGGTACCAGTAGGACTCGTTTTCATGTTATTCAGTGAAATTAAAAGGCATCTTAGTTTCCAGCTCCCTTTACCCTTTAGCCGGGATTTCCACAAAGAGAAACTTGCGTAAGTTAAAACAACTGTTCAAAAAAAGTAGGTGCGTGACATCGCACGCCTTGGGATAGTTTAGCAGTGCGATCTGTCACGCTGCTACTGGTTTACATATTGAGAACACCAAAGTCGAATGATGGAATATTTTTATTTTTAATTTTGTGTAAACTTTACTCAAAATTAAAAATAAAATTATTCCATCACCTTCGTTTGTACGAAGTTGAAGGGTTTTGATAGCCCGTTCATATAAACATTCCCAGGTGATGTTTAAAGGACGAATGTAGGTCGAATTTGGGACGAATTTTGGATCGACTTTGGATCGAATTCATAAAACCGTCCATTTTCAAAGTAACAATAAAAGATCGAATTTAGTATAAACAAAGGACGAATATTACTAAAGGATGATTTTGATCGAATAAAGGACGAAAACAAAAAAGACGAATATGGACGAACATTTTGAGACGATCCCTAAATTATGACATCACCCAAGCCAATGTTTTCACCACTCAAACAGGAAACGTTTCAGATTTTGCTCGCGATGCTCACGCTCACTGAAAATATTTTTTGAAAAGAAAATCTAAATAAAAACTAAAAATCGTTGCTATCGCCGTAATAAGATTATTTGTAGATTCCATGTTTCATATATGTGACCATCCAAGGGATTTTGATGACAAACGATATAAATAAAATAAAGTAACGGTATTTTGTTAGAATATGAAAAATAGGATTCACCTACTCACTACGTTTCGTTTCATTCAACGTCTGTGTATGTTTATGTTTTTAATATTCCCATGCGCCTATTTTCAAAGTTGGAACATAACCGGGAGTATTATGTCCCTTACAATTCTTTTTTGAGTTGTTCGATCGATATTTTGGTATATTCCTTGGGGAGAATGTTTATCAGAATTTTAATAAACACTTTAGTGAGTGATATAGAATCAAAAAAGCAATTCGTGTGAAGCGGAAAAGTGATTCATGTGAAGCGATTCATATGAAGTGGAAAAGCGATTAAGTGATTAAGTTTAGCGGATTTTTATCGATTTTTGCTGATGATAAGCGAATTATAAGCGAAAAATAAACGAGTTAAATGATTGAAAATTTGTTTGATAGTTTGTACAAATCGCTTAAATATTAAAGTAAGCCATTCATTAAGCGCTTTTTCCGAAAATCGCTAGCGTAAATCCGCTAATAAGCGCTTATTATATCGCTTATAATTTGAAGACGATCCCTAAAGACCTTTACTTCGTTGTATTTGTAAACACTCAGCATCTGTTAACTGATCAATGGTGTAGAAACCCACACAGAAGAAGAGCTCTGCAGCGGAGAAGATGCATCGATGTCGTCTGTCAGCTTTATCATACCATTGTTTTCAAAGTTTTTGTGTTTTTGAGATTTCACTACAAATTGCAAGATATCTTGGTTTTCACGCTGTCAAAATAGTATTTGCAAAAAAAGTATTTGCAATAATCAAAACATGATGAATGATTTCCCCACTATCATATTTATTTAATGCCATAAAATGCTCATCAAGTTGTTAACGGAGGCTTTTAGCGGAGGGTTAACAGAGGCTACTTAATAGAGGCTCACTTGACAAAATCTAATCGTGATTAGCTAATTATAAAAAACTAGCCACCATTACGGAGATGTTGTTGATCAAAAATTTTGATGACATCACAGACCCGTCCCCTTGAAATTAGACCCAAATTTTTCATCACCCCATCGCCTGTATCGTGGACCCCAAAGAACGTCAGTTATCCCCATTGGTCACCGAGATAAGTTTCCCTAAATGTCACATTCTATTTGGGTCTCAATACAGTAGTTTCACACTGACGTGGCACAAAATAAAATAAAATAATCACTCTACAACTTAATCTACCATTTTGCGTGACGGAGAATCGGCTATTGATATATAGATGCCTTTTGATAATATATTGTTTTATATTGTAATATATTGTTATTTCTGGAATGGTGAAAATTTATGTAAAAACATTTTTTTTACTGTTGCACTTTTTCTATTATGCCATTGTTATGCTAGATCATCATCATAATCCAATATGCAGTTTTATTGAAATAATAGGGCACAAAAAATGGGTGCTATTTCCTTTGCGCACCCCCTACATTTATATGCCATATTTTTTACTAGTTGGCTCTTCATCATGGAGATAAAAAATAACCCTAACCCTAACCCTAACCCTGACCCTAAAACATCTTGGATGGAGAGTGGGGAGTGCGAAAAAAGGAAATAGAACCCAAAAAATGACCAGTGTGACAAAAGTATGGTAAGTAAGTCTATAGTAACATGGTAAGTCTTCCAGAATACTCTTATCCAAAACAATACTTATTAATACTTCAACAAAGGCCTAGGATCTGGCTTTATCCATTCTTTTAGCTTTCTTTGTTGCTTCTAGTTCAGAAAGCGTGTGTGCATTTTGAAAGTTTTCCGACATGGAATAAAAGGCTTATATGTGACGTTCCAGGGGATTTTGATAACAAATGATAAAACGTTTTATAACGTTTAAATGTTTTACACTTTGTTTAAAAACATTTTTCAGTAACGAAAAAACGTTTTCTTGTCATGTGGGCAACGTTGTAAACGTTTTCTTAAACGTTTTTTCGTTTTCGTAAAAAACGGTTTTTTTTGTTCGAAAAAAAGCGTTTTTACATAAAAAAAGATGAAAATGATTTTTAAGTTTTGTTTACAAAAAGCATTTTCAGTTACTCAACCCGCTCAAAACACTTTAGCCTTCCGCTGTCCAAGAAGAGTTCCTAGTTGGTCTGGAATCAATGGAAAATAGTTGTCCAAGGACCACGTCATACATAATTACGCTATAAATTGTACTGAATAAGTGTTGTTTTACGTTAGAATTTAAATCCTGGAATATGGTTTAATCCATAATACATAATGCCAGTAATAACTGGTGGCTGTAATTCGTTATTAAAACCAGTTATAATACATTTTGTATAACCATTCACTTGAGAGAAAAACATTGACGTCATTAAACTCAATCAAAACAAAAGAACGCACCTTGTTCATAAATACATTCGCAGGTAACACATGTAAGTATATTACTGCACTGATGGAACATTGGAATTATGGTCTTTTGTATGCAAACTATTCACTATTTAAAAAGCTGAGATCAATGATTGGATTAAAAGACTTTACAAACTGCGAGTGAAGAGGAGTGTTGAAAATAGGCACTCTTGTTGAAAGAACATTCGGGAATAATGAAGAACATTCCAGAACATTATCAGATTAATGAAGAATATACTAGAACTTACTAGAACGACCAGATAGAATGTTCTAGACATATTTCTGTTTATATATATATATATAGGACAAATTTTGTAAGTTTTTAGAGAGAGTGTTTTTCAGAGAAATATATGCAGAAGAAATAAAATAATTTTCAACACATAATGTTGTTAATTCATAATTTTCTTCACTTTTTTCTGCTAATTAACAGGTTTTTGTATTTACACTTTTCTATAGTAAACTTGAATTGTTGAAATGACACAAGCTATCAAGCATTTTCAAAAACCTTGGCAAATCTTAGTGTCAGTGTGTTTGACACGAATGAGACTTATTTCTCGTGAACTTAATGATATTGAGAAACGATATGCAGAATTTCAAGAGTGGAATGAAACAAAATTGTCAGTATACAATGATTATGAGTACAGGAAACGATCTTTGCAGGCAGCTATGAGTGGTGAAATGATCCAGGAATTGACAGAAGAGAATACAAGTGCTACAGAACTCGCAGCAATGCAGGTTTGTAGAAAAGTTTAGCATCAATTGAGCACAGTACTTCTGTTCCCTTTTTTTATCTGTGGATAAGGTTAGAGCACCTTTATGTTTCAAAATAGTTTATTGTCAGATATTTGAAAAGAATATCTCATTTAGAATGTCTCATTCAAAAATCTCACTATTTTCGAGGATTTATAATTTTTTCACTGAAAGTATTTAGAAATTTTAACTAAAATATTCAGTTGTATTCTAATAATTTTCTTGTAAAGGGAATCTTCTGTCTTAAAGAAAATATTAACATTTTTGCAGAATTAAATTTTGCAAAAAATTCACGAAATTATCATTATCAGAATTTTTGAAAAAAGCACTAAACTGCAAAATTCTCATGTCATGCAAATTTCTGATCAATTTTCATAATCAAAGATAGGAACAAATTTGTTTTGTATCTTTTTTACATGTTTTACAAGAATTTTTTTTTTTGAAATAGCCGAAACCACTACTAGGCAGCTTTTCCTACAAAATATAAACGATTAAGTAAAAACTGCTTCACAATTTTAGGATGAGGAAGATATTTGGGCTGCAGACAGTATGAAAGTTACCTTGGCTCCACGTAGGACAGAAGAAGATAAATTAAACGACAGAACTTCACTCCACAGACACTTGAATGATGTTTTATATTTTGTTGTGGATGACGCTGAGCTGCTGAATGAAAGATCAACGTTGTTTCCTTATGATCATATCTTACCTGATGAGTCTCTTAGATTGGTAAGGTATATAGGTGTATAGTTCACTCGGTAAGACGTTCTGATATGGTGATAACTGGTAATAGTTCGAATCCGGCATTGAATTTTGAGTGTGAACGAACTAATTAATCAGTTTCATTTAATACTAAACCAGATCTTTGAATTTTAGTGGGTAAGAAATAGCAATTGGTTATGTGGATTGGCTATGGACAAAAATGTTTATGAACTTTATTGCACACAAAAAGAAAGTATCCACAACAGACACTTCGTGGTTAAGATTTAATTATTATGCTTTATTTAAAAATGTTTGCTCGGGCTAATAGTTTGATAAGAAATAGGATGAATGAATATTCATTACTGAAGCATTTGAAACTCCCCTCAAGTCAAGTGGTCAATCTGTTATCAGTCTATGTAATGTGTGTGATGTGCAAAACTGCGCAAAATCACGCAAATGGAGGTTGGCCTAAGACATTGTCCTCTTCATTATCTCCTCTCGTCGATTTAATTGCGGTAACATATGTATCTCTGATTATAAATCATCTGCTATTGCAAGTAATATATAAGGGTTAGAGCTAGAATTAGGGTTAAGGACGCTATAGTCTCAGCTAATTTTACACAAATGCTATACCCATCACTGAAATTCAAGGGTGACCAAAGTTTTGAACTGTAAGACAGCAAGAGAATTGTGTATAAGAAATCTGTTATCCTTTTTTCCCTTTTGTTAAATTATGTTTTGTTATGTGTTATTAATTTGTGGACTTGAATCCAGATTGACTTTTCAGATTTCAAAAATACAAGAACATTAAGAATCCGATTTTTCATACACCTTTATTTCATAAGAAACCAAGGTCAGACGTTAGTAATGTTGCTTAAAAAATGACCACTTTTAGTAGTAATGTTGCTCGATTTATTGCTCAGCATTAATGGAAAATATTATGTATATGTCCTGTTTCGAAAACATTTTATACATTTTAGTTTTTCAATTAAAGCATAAATTCAAATTCAAATTGAAATCATTATAAAGAGCATACAACCATGAAAGAAAGAAATGAATTGTAGCAATACTAGCGCTGCATCATTTCAAAATTTCATGTTGCTTACTTATGTAAGATCCTTGTAGTACTGGTGCTTTGTTAGAAAACTAACCTGTGCTGCTTATAAACAATGGTGGTGATTGTGCAAACTGTTATGTTTTGGTATCTCATGTGCGCAACAGGATACGTCTTACTAAAACGACAGCCAGGAGGAAGCATGCTTTCTTGGGATCAACTAATGATAAGATTCTGAACGAAAGGGGTTATAAACAAGTTGATCGCGCAACTTCTGAAAGTTTTCTTTTCCTTTAAAGGCATCTGAAAGAGTGTTGAAAGATCATGGTATTACTGCAAACACTGTCTTTCTGAGCAACGCTCCTGCTGGTTGCATTAAAGTGAGGTATAAAGAAGATGAGGAACGTGGTAGTATCTACCAAGGTGCCAAAGTAAGTATCAATGTAATCTCAAACTATAAGTACTTAAGTCAAGATAGAAATAATGGAGGGTATCCAGTGGGCACATTTGTTAAGATCTCTGTGAATGAGTGCATTTCTGTAGAAATATCAACACAATTTCAAAGATATTGTTCTTCTTCGCATTGAACTTTTAGACGATTTTACCCACTGAATTGATGTCCATGTATTAAGTTTGTTAGTAACTGACCTTTGGCCTTTTTAATACTAGGTATTTGTTACGAAAGCTCAGATCTTTCCACCACACCTATCAAGATTTTTCGACCCTGATTTATTGAAGCAAGAATTATCGAACAAGCGTTACGAATGGCTCACTTTAAACGAACTTCAACAGAATTCAAATCTTGAATATTATAAACGAATTGTGAGGTTCATGTGACTTTATCAAAAGTTTAGTTTTATGCCAGTGGGCAAAATTCTCAAAGAGTCACTGTGATGATTCTGTAAAAGTATGTTCCTTCTTTGCAGTGATTTTTCAACAAATTTGCCCACTGGGATTATGAGATACCAGAAAATCGAGTTAAAATAAACATGACGGCAGTGAAGACAAAATGCCTTCTATTTATCTTTGACATATCGAGAGAAGAAAAGAAAGTTAATGTAGTCGGAAACTCCCATCCCTGTTGTCTCAATTACCATGGTAACTACTTAAACCTTATATGACTTAGATACATAAGAACAAGGAATACTTTTTTTGCCTGGAATGAATGAATAATTTCAAGCAATTTTCCTAACACTTGTAGCTAGTATTGTGAAAGAAAATATTAAACACTGACTTCTGCCAGTTTTTTCTGAGAAGAACCTCTCCCGCATCTATGACGTCAAGTCAACATTTCTGTGAATTTGCATACATGTGGTACCCTGGAATGATTTTATTTCTTTTGTCTATTTCGACAAGGTATAAAAACTATATGGAAAAAGCTTATCTGTTTTGACAAGTCTTGTTGGCTGTTTGCTCCTCTCTGCATCCAAAATCTCAAACAGTGGAAACGACAGAACAATTTTTTGTTTTTCACCTCTTTCTTCCTATCTCACCACTTGTCGTCCCTCATCCTCTTTCCTACTAGAGAAAGGTGACGAAGTTGGCAGGCTTTAAGGCCAAGGTCATTTTCCACTACCAGAAAATTTTCCGTGAACAGAAACGAAACGGACGACTGGTTCTTTTGCTTATTATTCTTGTTCCTTCCCGTTCCGTGTCCCGAACAGAAAAACAAAGGAAATAAAATATACCAATCAGATTTTAGTATTATAGTTCTTTTCCGTTCCTGTCCGCGGAAAATTTCCCGTAAAGCCGAATTTCCACACTTGCATAATTTTTGCCTTGGATCGGATCGGATCGGATGTTTTTCTTACCTTATCGGTTAAAAAATTTCGCCGGTGAAAAGTGACGAAATCTGAAAAAAAATTCGTCACTTTTCACCGGCGAAATTTTGTAGCCGACGAAATGTTTTGACCGACAAAATTTTATAACCGACGAAAAATTTTGACCAACGAAATTTTTCACCGAAATTGAATTTTCTATTTTACGTGTTTTTATTCGTCTTTGAAGTCGACAGACCCTCGACAGTCATATTTGAAGCCATAAAAAGGAGGTATTAGGAGGAAAGATAAGAAAAATGACGAGAGTGATTTTGAAATTGACCTTGAAATAGAAAGTACTAGTACTACTGAGGTACTAGAAGAGGAAGAAGAAAGCGAAGAATGTCTTGAAAATGAAGAAAAAAACACTTGTAATTGATTAGCATTTGTTTTGTCAAAAATAAGTAAAAAAACTAAAAAGCTGTTTTCTTCTGAAAGAGGGTTAAAACTTTTCGTCGGTTAAAAGTGACGAAATTTCAGAAAAAATTCGGCACTTTTCACCGGCGAAATTTTATAACCGACGAAAACTTTTCACCGACGAAAACTTTTCACCGACGAAGTTTAAACCCATAAGGTATTTCATCGTTAATCATAAGTTAATTCATCGATGTAAAAGATGTCACGAAAATTTTAACGAATGTGATTGGCTATTTTTTCCATGATCCGACCATTTTCCGAAGGAAAGCTTGGAAAAAGTTAACTTTCGCTTGGAACGGAACGGAACAGAACGGACTTAAAATTTACAAGTCACGTGGTTAAAATAATATTTTCTCCGATCCGATCCGTTCCCGAGGCAAAAATTTTGCAAGTGGAAATTTGGCTTAAGTAGTGGAAAGCTGCCTTTACAGTGATGCGTGTAGTGTATCTGTTTTTTTTTTTCTGTTGGAAAATCTGCTTGTTTTATACAACCTCGAACCCAGGGTCTCTTGCCTTTTCCATATTACATACAGAAAGTATTTTCTCCAATAAACGCTTCCCCCTCTATCTATTAAACACCGCACTTATGACCAAACTTTGTAACATACGCCGCCCTCTGATAAACGTCACATTTTGGAAAGCGGTGTATATTAGAAACAAGCAAAATAATTAATGGTTTAAATAGTTTTAACAATTTTGTTTTGATCAACACATTTCTCCCACGCTTGCATGAACTTTAATTGATATGTAGTTAATTCTGAAGATCAATCTTCAACCTCGAACCCAGGGTTTTCAGAGGCGGATCGAGAATTTTGGGACACCTAGTCAAAAAATATCGGAACATTCATGTTTCCCGATTGATAACCGGATTTCCCGAAAAATGTCGTAGCGCTTCTCGACAAAGTTTGTTGCCTTAAACCTTACAATTCTTGTTGGGCTGCTGGCATTAGACATTTATGAGACTTTTCACGGGGTATTAAGGTGATCAGAAGAAAGAAGTCATTTTTTTATTAGTCTGATGTCCATGCAAAACAGAATATTTATTCACTTTGCCTACTGACTTAACTACATTGAAAACACCATGATGTTTGTTACATACACATCAATCACTCATAGTCACTGTTTCTGCCAATATCAGGCTTCATCAGCATGCCTAGGTTCGCATATGGAACCAGACATGGACAGCAACATAGCACATTGATTTACACATTTAGGCAAAAAGAAATAACATGTCTAAAGCGAATTAAACAAAGTTAAAAAAAATTATATACATGTGTTAAAACTAAAATGATATACCCTTCATATTATATACAACATTTAAGAAAGTCATTTGATAAATGAGCTTTTATGAAAGCTAACACTTTATGGAAAACCTCCACACATCCATCGCACACATCCTACCATGCATTTGATAAAAACATTAACATAGTGTTGAAATTCAAATAAAAATGAGTAATGAATAACTTCGAATCCATAGATACAAAAGAAAATAAGAAAAGCTAAAATTAAAGAAACACAAGTAATCTTTTTTCTGGTGATTATATAATTCAAATAAATTTCATCTTCCTTATCAAGTTTATCAGAACATAAATAAAAAAAGTCCATCTTTTGGCGGAAAACCTGTCAAAGATCTTGGATATTATATGCAAAAAAACCTTAGTGAATATATATACATGAATGACAAGCCATTTGACCTGTCAGCTGACTTAGTGTTGTGTAAAGCTGTCTTTGATTAAAATCCTTTCACACGTATGTGAATACACAAGATCTTACAAGTAACATTCCAAGGATTCTCAGAGCCATTTTGATACCATCAAACCCAGTATATTTTAAAATATAACACTCCCTACAGGAGGTAGAGCATATTAGCCAAACAATGACTGGCCCCTAGCAGAATCAAGACGTCCACATAGAAAAATGGTATATATCTATTATGAGTATAAACAGTTTCGCTTTTCGGTGATATTCTTACTTACTTTGTTGAACCATTTGTCTTTCTTTGCTTCTTGACTAGAAGTGTGATAAATGAAAAGAGGCGTATTGATGAAAAGATTTTTTACCATCTACTGATGCCTTTTCATGATTTTTATTCTAAGAACAGGCACTTGAGCTGGGCCTTGACAGCTTGAAAAAGTAGATTCTAAGTGTCATGTTAGGAAATTTATCAGAGAACACAAGGTAAACAAAATCACTTAAAAGCCACTAAAAATTGTTTAGCCAATCAATGCAAAAACTACGACCATGTATGGTAAATGAATGTTACCATTTGACAAGGCACCACTTTTAGGATTTATGACTTGATTGAATAGAAATTTTAAGTTATCGGTGCCACATTCTGGGAAAACGGTACTAAATGGCCTACAGATGACTGGTGACAACCCAAGAATTGCCATAAAGCTTGACCAAGTCTTGTCATTAGTAAAACTTGAGCCTCTTCTTTAATTAAATCTTCTGCAAGTTTACACGAGTCTAACGCAGAATGTGAAACCAATAAACCCATCAGATTTTTATAATTATAGAAGAAATTATCTTTCTCTTTTTGAAATGCCTGTGGCAAGGGTGCTTAACATAATAGGAACTGTTAAGAAATAATTCTAATGTCAAAATTCTTAATGAGTAAACCAAAGAATTATTACATAAAAATACTGACATAAAATATACTATTCTAGTCAGTAAAAGATTAATAAAAAAGATTATTCAAATTCTTCTAATGACTAAAAGTCAGTAAAAGTCAGTAAAAGTAAAAGGGTGTGAATCTCCACAAAAACTGGGAAAATCCTGCAAATTAAAAGCAGGCAAACCCCAGAAAGAGGGAGCAGCCACCTGTTTCATAGATACAACCAATACAAATTGAATCATGTTGGCTTATCATGACCTGGTTGGAGTGCTGAAGAAGAACAAGTTACATTTCGCACACCTTAACATCAATGGACTGCTGAAGAAAGTTGATGAAATTCGTTTGTTGTTAATCGAGACACATATTGATGTTTTCGCCATCACAGAAACACATCTGTCACCGGACATTGGTAATGAAAAACTGTGTGTTCCTGGATACTCAATTGCTCGATTCGATCGTGCTGACAGTGAATCTGCAAATAATAACTGGGGAGGTTGTTTGGTGTATTACTCAGAACAGCTGAATATTATTGATTCTGATATTAAAATTAGCAACAAACTTGAAGCTGTTTGGCTTGACTTGAATATCTTATCTCAGAAACTTTTCATTGGATGTATATACCGTCCTCCATCTAACAAAAAGTTTTTAACAATTTTTAGTGAAACTCTCTCGACAATCTGTGACAAAAGGAAGAACATCTGTTTGATGGGAGACTTCAACTACAATCTATCGAAATGCAACAACGAAATCACTACTGATGCAAGAATCTTTCTTAACATCATGAAAACACATAATTTGACAAACTTGATTACGGAAGACACACGTATCACTGGGTCATCTTCAACCCTTATTGATCTTATCATCACAAGTAAAAACGTAAATGGTCCTAAAGTATTAGACAGCTGGACATATGACTCAGGAATATCTGACCACCACCTGATTGGTACCTCCTTCGATGTAAAGAAGCCCTGTCGTACTCCCAGAATCATTACCAAAACGATCTGTCATAATGTTAATAAACTGATTACTGACTTCCAATATACTCCATGGCACGTTGTAGAAGTTTTTGACGATGTAAATGATATTCAATGGGCTTGGGAATATCTATATAAAGAGACATTACATGATCATGTCAAAATTCAGAAGCTAAAAATACGATCAGACTCCAAACCGTGGATGAATAGCGAGGTACGTAAGGAGCTAAACACCAGATACAAACTTTTAAAGAAAGCCCATGGTACTAGGAAAGGATCAAAAGAATGGAAGGATTATAAACAACAGAGGAACAAGTGCACCGCCCTTATTCGATCTACTGTCTCTAACTATTGGAAGGACAAATTCTCAAACTGTGATAATGCTAAGTCTTTCTGGAAAACCGTTAAGAACTTCCAGGGCAAGAAAAGCTCAAATATTGGTTCGCTCAAAACTGAAAATGGTACTGTCGTAACAGCGGATGTTGATAAAGCAAATCTTCTAAACAGATATTTTGCTAAGATTGGTACTCAACTCTCAACCCCAGATGTTGATTGCTCTGACAAGCAGATCAATAGAATCACACCGACCATCTGTGATTTAAAATTTAATGCTGATTCGTACCTGAAATCTTTCAAAAAATGTGTTAAAGCTGGAAAAGCCTCTGGACAGGACAATATATCTTCAGACCTCCTAAAAACAATTGGTCCAATGAACAGTGGACTTAACTATGTAATCAAAAACTGTATGGAAGAAGGAAAATTTCCAGATGCATGGAAAACAGCTAAAATCAAATTCCTTCACAAAAAGGGTAGCAAATCATCATGTGACAATTACCGTCCAATTTCCTTGCTTAGCATTCCTAGTAAAGTCCTTGAAGGAATGGTAACACAACAAATGCAAGATCATTTACTATCAAATAACCTACTGAGTCAACATCAATGGGGCTTCAGAGCCGGTCGCTCCACTGAATCACTTCTCCTGAGCAACACCGAGAAGTGGATCAAAGCTGTTGATGAAGGAAAGGTGGTAGGCATCATATTCATTGACTTTAAGAAGGCCTTTGATTGCGTCCCTCACAAAGTCCTCTTGAAGAAGCTCCAATCTGTTGGCATATCCTGCAAATTTTATGAATTCCTTGAAAGCTACCTTACGAATAGACTCCAGTTTACATCAATAAACAAGTCAGTCTCCACTCTTGAAAGCGTAGACAGCGGTGTACCACAAGGATCCATTATTGGTCCACCATGCTTTTCTATGTCCATAAATGATTTACCAGAAGAAGTTGACGACGCTGAGACCGAGATGTTTGCTGATGACTCGACTGAAACATGTATAAGTGACACACATCAAGATCTCTTCAGACAGATTCAGTCTACTCTAAACGATTTATCATCCTGGTCCAAAAGGAACGGATTTACAATCCATGCAAGTATCGGCAAGACTGAAATCATGGTACTATCAAGGAAAAAATTCATCGGTCCCTTGCCCAACTTTACCCTTGGAAGGGATAGTGTCAATGTCACAAATTCAGCCAAGTGTCTAGGTTTGCACATTGATGACAATCTTACCTGGTCAGTTCACGTAACTAAACTAATCAAGAATTATCGTGCAAAAGTGAAGTCACTTTACTCTATGCGCTTCATGAGTAATATCGACCTCAGTAGATTTTATTTCTCTGCAATCTTGCCATCAATACTCTACTGCATATCCGTTTGGGGTGGGTGCTCAAAAAGCCTGATGGACAGTGTTAATAATGTTCATGTCAAAGCAGCACGTTTTATTTGCAGAGTCAAAAAGATAATACCAGATCAGGAGGTATTGCATCAATGTTGTTGGAAACCACTTTCGTGGTATTACAAACGCCGAGCTGCGTGTATTGCGTATAACATCTTTAATGACGAAAACCACCCACTCAACCACCTTCTCTCAAAACGTAATCCAAACCGAAGGCTACGGAATGTCCTAAAATTTGACAACCCACCATTTAAAACTGCTAATATAAGCAGTCGTTCTGCTACAGAGCTACGGTGATCTGGAACAACATCTCTGACGTAATGAAAGAAAATAGCTACAACTGTTTTCGAAACATGATATCCAAAAACATCAGGACCCTTGATGAAATCTTGATATATCGACCATATGGTGGAAGAGCACGAGAATCTGAGTATTTTTACTATTAGTTTTTGAATGAGTTTAGTTTTTTACATGATTAAAGTTTTCAACGTCTATGTGGTAATCAAATCGTGATACCAAAGTCGCTAATTCTTCTGCAAATTCACTTTACATTCTATTAGAACTTTCGATATTTTTAATTTTAACTAATTTATATATATTCAAATGCAGTTTTATCTAAGGTTGGTTGAACTAGCACTATTTGTGTCTCAACTTGTTTTAAGCCAACTATGGTCTCACTCATTCCAGTTCATAACTACTGCGCATGTGGCTAATTCTCATTTCCTGGATTATGAAGTTCTGAAACTCTCTATTTCATGTTTTGAATTGTTTTAAATTGTTTTTTAAATAGTTTTTAAATAATATATTCATTTTTTAATTTTTAATTATACTTTATAGTAGGTCCACATCAGTCTATGACTGCGTACATTGTAAGTATGACCTTCTTTACCAAATAAATAAATAAATAAATAAATAAATAAATAAAAACCTACCAAAGCAAGGGATACAGAACTAAATAAGCAGTTATATACTTGTCCGCTGGTGGTGATCAAATTATCATAATAAAAATAAAGCTAATATCCTTTTATTTACTTGCACACGTCTTACGTACCATATTGAGTGAAACATTAATCTGATCAGTCATACTTGATGTACCAAACACATTATCAACAATGTCTTTCACATTATGAGAAAATAAACAAGCTTATAAACAATTTATATACACATGACTCATCACACAATACATATTTGTATTTTATGTCATTTAAAACCGTCAATTGTCTACAATTGTAATATTTAATACTTACTGAAGTGTGATGAATTTCTTTTCAGATTGTAAGCGGTCTGGTATAAACTTTTCAGCAGTAAAATCATGAAGAACTAATCTCGACTTTAATTTTTCTTCAAAATCCTCTCCAGACGAATTATTGTTTTCAGTTTTTATTCTAAGTCTTCCCTTAATTTTTCAAATACCGACCTAAACTTGGTAATGTCGCCGTTACCCATCATTTGCTCTATGAAACTTATGGATGCCATTTCTTTTGACTGAACAAACGTTTAGGATGATAATACCTTCGGCCGAACTCTGTCTTGTGAAATTATTACACAGAGAGGCCTTATGGGATGCAAGATAGTCAGAAATAGAGAGTTGTGGGATGCAAGATAGTCAGAAACAGAGAGTTGTGGGATGCGAGATAGTCAAAATAAACCTTGGGTTCCCTCGGATTCCATTATTTTCACTGTTTGACATGTACCCTGGGTTTTATATGACTAAGTAAGAACTATAGCCTGGTCCGTAATCACAAAAGGAACAATTGTCCAAGACTGGAGAAAGCGCAGTAGTAGCGACTTTTACGAAAGCCGCGAGAGAGCGGAAGTGCGTACAAAAAGAAGAAGTACAAACATTTTGAGTTTTTCACCTAGTCACACTGACTAGGTTGACTAAGTCTCGGTCCGCCTCTGGTTTTCAATATACGGATAGAGCGTATAAGAAAATCCGTATATCGAGAAAAAAGGAGAGGAAATAACCGTACACTTCTTTAGTTGCATGTAGAAAATTATTACAGTCTTCGCTCGATAAGTGGAACTTTCACTAAATAGGACCATTATTTTGGTCCAATGAGACATATTTAGTCGCTTAAAGGCCGACCTCCACTCAACAAATATTGTACGCGCGGACGAACGAAGCCAGTGTATGCACCAGGGTGAGTGGATATTGAATATCTACACATAATACTTAGATGATAAAACATAATAGCAAACATGACTGCCAAACTGAACAGAAGAAAATAATAATACTATAATACTACAACAGTTAAAATGCTTAGTAGCATTTGATTGGTTTTTAATGTTTTGATTACATCATTTTTTTCTGCGCACGTACGCTGTCGCTTGGTAGTTAGTAGACCACTGGTCTACTTACTTGCGAACGAAATATGTTCGCAGCATTTACTTGTGCACGCATGCGTATAGAATTGTCGTCCGTCCGCGCGTACACAAAATATGTTGAGTGGAGGTCGGCCTTGTGGAACCTCTTTCGAAAATGTTCAAAGATTGTTCGAATCATCTTTGCACGTTCGAATTTTCACGGCAAAAAGATTCGAATTCTACGAGCAAACAGTATTAGTGGTAGTACAGTGGAATCTCTGTAAAGCGGACACCATTGGGACCTGAAAGAAGTGTCCGCTTTATGGAGATGTCCGCTTTATAGAGATTCCATATGAAAATAAATATTTAGCAAAAATATCGAAAAAATATCGAAAATGGGTCTCTCTAAAGGTTTATAAAGGTCTAAAAGTATGTAGAGTTAGGTTTCAGAGGGCAAAGAAAGGACACGTTTATTGCAATGAAAAACGTTTTTATTCTAATGTTACTATACTTGAAACCAAAAAGTAAAAGTCAATAACATCGATATTCCAGTTGATGAAATGAGCTGAAACATGATGTGTTATTGGCGTTTGCTTTTTGTATAACTTTCAAGCGTTTTCTTATGCTTGCTAACTGTACAATAAAATGTACTGTGATTGGAAAACGTGTGAATCATGACTACGGACTCGAGATTCCTGTGAATTTCAAATTTCTTGGACTTACCAAAGCCATTCAATTGGCATAAATGCTGAGAAAAAAGTTTAAAAATGTGTTATAAATATAAACAAGAAGATTAACAATGTATAATAAAAACATTCACTCTTTACAAATTTGACACTTGCAGTAAATGGCGAAGGTGTCTTTAGGCAAGTCTTTCCTGTGTTTTACAAGCCTTGCCATAGCTAACCCTGATTTAAACCGATCAACCGTTTCGATACGCTTTAAAGCTTAAAAGTAATATCCGCTGATAGTTTTATCAATTGTTATTCCAAATGCACTAAGGGTATTATCGTCTGCAAAGTTGGCGTTCAATAATGACTGAAGGGCCCAAAATTGAACCCGAATTGAATCGGATTTGACATGCGTCAAAAAAGGCCGCCACTTTTCGCCGTTGAGTCCCTGCGATATGGCCGAGAGTAGCCATCCATTAAAAGAATTGAGAGTCTGGAAAAGAAGAATAAACAAAAAAAACCAAAAAAAAAACAAAAAGAAAGAACAAAAAAAGAAAAGATTATTTTAGAAATCAGAAACAGAAAAAAAAGACAACAATGTGTTTTGTTATTTTACTTACCACTATCCTTCTTTCTTTCGTTTTTTGAATCAACTCGTTAATGACCCATATTTTCTCTCATCCATCCCCCACTTATCGATTGTATTTATAAGCGCATGCGCAAATACTACCGGCGTGCGCTAGCAGAAGACCGGGGGAAATTCCAAAAGAAGCTACACATGGGGAATCAGACACTGACTACCGCCACCATTAAACCATCAGGTAAACTTAATTTTCTGGTACGGCGATTTCACTTGATCATTTATTTGTCTGGCTGCGTAGTCAATTATCAAAATGTTCGTTAAATAATAACTCTAAAATAGGATGCTAATCTTGTTTGCACAGGCCTTTTTTTTAGTCACTTGTGTTTAGTGTTGTAATCATCTTATGCATGGCTACCCTAACCTAGGACTTGTAACTTGATTTTCAATAACTCTCCCTCTTAATTTTGAATATGAAGACTTAGGAACTGATGGGTTATAGTGTATAATGATAAAACAAAATACGTAAATGGGACCATTATCATATATACAATGTGTAAAAGATTTTTAAAACTTTTAAAAATTTTTACACATTGTTTCAATATGGCACTTTGCCTTTCCCCGTGTGCAAACCCTGTGATGTTTTCAATTTGGGAATTGGAAACAGAAAATGTGCCCGTGTTGAAGAGCTCAAAAAACTGATTAAAAAAGATTGATTTAATGTGCAAAATCATTTACTGATCCAGAATTCGCAGATGCTATAAATCATGAAGAAAAAAAAGAGGAAGGGAACGGAAAAACTAAAGGAACCAAAGAAACAGCGAAGAACGAGAGGAGAAGGAGAAAGAAAATTACAAAAGCAAAGGAGAGACGGAGCAGAAGATGATTTGAGGAGCTGTGTTCAGATGAAAAGATTTCTGAAGAAGAAAGTGTTGTAATTATGCTTGCAGGACACTGAGTCTTATATGCAGAAAGTGTGGGAGCAAATTACACCACCTGTGAAAGAGGAGAATGTTATTGGTAGATGGTATGATGTTATTTACTATACACAAGGCAGAAGCAAAATTTATATATGTTACAAAGAGTTTGTCATGATTTTTGCAAGATGAAGGTGGGAAAGTAGAATCCATGTTGGCACTGGAACGATATTAGAATCGACACCAACACATTAACCGAAAGATATTGATTTATTCAAGCCATTCAACATCTTTTTCTGGTCCTTTACATGTGAAGCCTGTTCGTGGTGGGAAATGGAATTATCCCAACCTACGAAAACTTGAAAAAGATTTTTTCAGATTTGAAATATTTTTTTAATTTATGTTATCTACAACAAATTTTATTCAAAACTTTTCACGAAACACAATGTTCATCATGTTGAACATCTGTAATACAAAAAAGACACAAAAACAAAAAAACTAATTAACATGCACAATTATGCACGACATAGAGAATTGGTCAGAAAATTTAAACTTAGTGAAAACACATAGACATCTCTCTGACTTTCTTCGTTTCTTTCATCGCAATTTTGTGTTAATAACAAATTGCTTTATAAAAATTATTGTTCATGAGTAGAAATCTAATGGTAATTTGTTTTTTCTTCTTTTTTAAATAACGTCTTCAGCCAATAATCATGGAAAGTGATCACCGCAAAAAAATCACCGCAATCCTTAAGTGAACCATTGTTTGAAGATTATGAAGAGGAATCTGGTGATTTCACATTGGGATGTTAGCTCAAGCCTGAGAAAAATGGTGTCTATTCAGAAATTGTAAGGAAATGGTGTAATGTGAATGTTCTATATGTTTTATAACAAATAAGAATTTGATTTGTCTTCTGTCAACTTTTCAATGTCCACTTTGTTCCTTTGTCATGTTCTGTGTTATATGTAGGTAACACTCTATTGTCATTGTCAAGTTATGTTCCATTGTTTAAGTGTGAAGTCATTATGATTTTTATAATAGGTTTCATTGTCATGGTTCATTTACTTTCTTAATTAGTTATAGTAGTATCTCTGTGTCATAGTCTTGTTTCATATCAGTCAAGCTTATGTTGTGTGTATGCTGGTAAGCTCTTCTCTTCTTTGTGTATTCATTATTGTCAATTCTTGTTTATTTATGTATCAAGTTTATTATTGTCAACTATTGTAGTTTGAACTTCGTCAATACATGTTACAAACAACACATGACTTGCTTAAATCAGACCGTTGCGCGGTAAACCCACATTCAAACAGCAAGAAATTCAACAAAAGTCACTGTCCTACTTCATGAATAGAAGTTTGAGGATAAAAGGGCGTGTCAATTATCAAAAGTTTCACTCAACTGGGGAGATTTGTTTGGTGGAATCTGTATCAAGTCAAACGATTACTCAAACATCAACAAATTCAATCAAAATGGACATCATTCAGCAGCTCAAAGTGGATGAAGCCGTCCTTGTTGAGGATATCACTGACTTCATTGATGAGAATTCTGGGGTTGATGAAAGTGATGCAAATGGGTACATAATGCGTATGGAGGAGTTCAGAACAGCTCTGAGGAGCAAGAATTATCAATTACAACATCATCTTGGTGAAGAATATAATGATCAATACAAATCAAGGTATGACAATATGATGTCTCAAATCAAAGAATACATAAAGTCAATTAAAGATCGGAAATCAAAATCAAAGCTGCATGAAGTTGTTGCTCAAAGGGAAATGGTGAACTGTCACGAAAAGGTTATGGCATTTCAGATGACTGAAATAAAAGCTATGATTACGGAATTGGAGACCAGCTTTAGTAAAGATGTTACTCTTATAGCAGATAAAGAAATAATCAAATGGAATGTGCAGTTACCAACAGATTTAAAGACAATGCAGAAAGTTGGAGAGAAGTATCAAGAAATATTAAAGGTTCCAGTCACAAGTAATGATTTGAATAAGCAAGTGGATGAACTTGGAATACGGTATGAGAGTCTTACTTCTCTGAAGTCCATGTTTGTCTCATCCTTAAGATCAGAAGTGTCAAAAAGAGAATTAAGTAAACAAGAACTTTTGAATGAAAGTCGTCTGAATATTAAACTTTGCAAGTTCTCTGGATACGATTGTTCCCTCGACATTTATACATTTCAATCAGAATTTGAGAAGTTACACCTACGAACCACCCCGAAACGTGTTTTACCAGATCTGTTAATCAATAATTATCTTACTGAGCCTGCTATATCTTTAGTAAAGGGTGTAGTTGACATTGACGAGATTTGGAGACGATTGAAAGCAACATATGGTAATACAAAAATCTTATTGTCAAGGAAATTACAATACGTAGACAAATTGGAATCCTTGGGAAAGATGAAAGATCCAGAAAAATTGGTTGCAGGAATTAGTCGAATCATTAATGTCATGAAAGATCTGTTACTGCTAGCGAAGAAGCACAGAATTGAAAAACAACTGTTCTATAGCGATGCTATGGAAAGAATCTATAGATTGATGGGAAATGATCGAGTCACAAAATGGTTTGAACAGTTATGTGATCACGAACCAACCGAGCAGCTTTTATGGTGTAAGCTTATAGCATATCTTGAAAAGGAAATTAAAGTTCAACAAAGAATTCATCTTCAAGTACCAAAATTTGCTGATGGTAGCAAACCTGATGATGGCAACAAAGAAAGAAGTAACAGAAGGTACAATCACTCATATTATTCTGATTCCTTTCCTAGAGATTCTGTATCAAGTAATGGACCTTTATTATGTTCTTTGTGTGGTGGTGAAGAATCACAAAGTAATCATGTCTCAACAGTTGGGCCAAGAGGCTCAAAGATGATCCAATATTTTACGTGTCAATCATTTGTTAGTAAGACCCCTGCCCAGAGATTTTCAATTCTTCGAAACAAGGGATACTGCGTACAGTGTCTTTTTCCAGGTGCTGATGGGAGCAAGGGAAGACATAAAGAAGGAAAATGCCAACACGATTTTATCTGTCCTCATCCTTCACATCAGCGATTCCTGGCAAAGAAACATGTTCTAGTATGCGAAGAGCATAAAGATATGGAAGAAAATCTTGCTGTACTGGAGAAATTCAAAAGTAGATGTATATCACGAAATGCAGATCTTCCAGATTTCAGTAGAAATGTTCGATTATCCTTTCACAGTAACAGTACACCATGTCAAGTTCAACGATCAATTCAACCTTCTGAATCAGATGTTATTACAGATAATGGTATCTACTTACTACAATCAATTAAAGTCGATGGTCAAATCTTCAATATCTTTTATGACAATGGTTGCAGTGATTGCGTTATCACCCACAATGCAGTTAAACGACTGAATGCCCGTGCAGTAAATGAATATGCTGGGGTTATCAAAGTAGGGGGAGTAGGCGATATCGTAGCGAAGTCAAATTATGGATTATATCAAATCAAATTACCACTATCTGATCAGAAAACAGCTATCTTATCGGCAATCTGTCTAGACAAGATTGCGGCACCATTTCCAATATATCCATTGCAGGAAGTCGAGAAAGATATTCATAAAGCTGCAGGTCCTGAGAGAAGTAAATTACCAAGATTGCCCAAAACTGTTGGAGGTGATATTGACATCATGATTGGTATAAAGTATCTCAGATATTATCCTAAACAGGTCTTTCAATTACCTTCTGGATTAGCAATATATCAATCCATGTTTTGTAGTACAGATGGAACAACTGGTGTTGTTGGAGGACCACATCAAGTCTTTACAGCTATCCATAATCAATCAAACGAAATGTTTTTCACAAATTATCTTTCAAATCGAAATGAAATCAGTCGCTTCAGTCTACCTGTGCTGGGCTACAAAAGTCATGTCTATGGCGATAAAGATTTTGACACTCCATTCAGCGATACTGATTCTGGTGGATACCTACTAAGAGCACAGAAGTCCTTTGATCAAGTGGAAGAGATAGGAAGCGAGATATCATATCGTTGTGTAGCGTGCAGAGAATGTAAAGATTGTAAGAATCATATGCAGATTGAGGCTGTAAGTATCAAAGAGGAAGCAGAACAGTCCATCATAGATGCATCCATCAAAATCGATCTTGAAAGCTGCATCACATATGCTACTCTTCCATTTATTCAAAACCCGTTAACAAGATTAGCCCCAAATAAATCTATGGCAATGAAAATATACAACCAGCAACTTAGAAAGCTTAATAACCCTATCAATCAGAAAGACAAATTTGACATCCTGGAATCAGAATCTAAAATGCAAGCACTTGGATTTGTGGATTATGTACGAAATCTTCCACAGGAAATTCAAGAACGACTGAAGCAGCACCAGATCCAGAATTACATACCTTGGAGGGCTGTCTGGAAACCCAGCTCGATCAGTACACCTTGCCGCATTGTCTTCGATGCATCCCAGATAACACCTTCTGGTTACAGCTTGAATGATATCTTGGCCAAAGGCAGGAACAATCTCAACCGTCTTCAAGAAGTTCTTATCAGATGGACAGTATGGAAAGTTGCTATTCATACAGATATTAGAAAGATGTATAACACAATCAAATTAGAACCGAAAGATTGGTGTTTTCAACGTTACATTTGGGAAGAAAATTTGGATCCGACCAAAATTCCTGAGGAAAAGATTATCAAGACCCTAATATATGGTGTAAAGCCAAGTGGAAATCAGGCTGAGCATGGTCTGAGACAGGTTGCCAAATTATCTGCCGAAGAATTTCCAGAAGTCAACGACATTATTCATAATGATGTTTACGTGGATGACTGCATCACTGGGGAATCATCTACGACACTTGCCAATCTCCGAGCAGATCAACTGGAAATTGTGATGAATAGAGGAGGATTTCATCTGAAAGGTGTATGTTTTTCAGGAAATGATCCACCAGATTTTCTAAGTGATGATGGTACCACCATTGGGATTGCAGGCATGAAATGGCATACAAAAGAAGACTTGCTTTCACTCAACGTATGTGATTTAAACTTCTCCAAGAAACGAAGAGGAAAGAAACGAGATGACGCAGTTAATATCATTCCGTCAAGATTAACAAGACGCCACTGCATATCCAGAGTCGCTGAAATATTTGATCTCACTGGTAAGGTCACTCCGATTACAGCATCCATGAAGTTAGACCTTCAAGAACTGGTTCATCGTAACTTGCAGTGGGATGACGTGATCCCAGATGATCTTCGTGCAATTTGGATATCAAACTTCGAAATGATAAATGAGATAAACAGTATTCAATATCGTCGAGCTATTGTTCCCGAAGATGCTGTTAGCCTTGAAATAGATACAATCGATACTGCAGACGCAAGCCAGTCACTTGCTTGTGTTGCTATTTATGCAAGAATTAAAAGAAGGAATGGAGAGTATTCATGTCAGTTAGTTCTATCAAGATCAAGAATCATCCCTTCTAACATGTCACAGCCGCGAGCAGAGTTATATGCAGCATTGCTGAACGCACATACTGGTGAGGTTGTACGACGCTCATTCAGTAAATGGCACAAATCATCGATAAAGTTAAGTGATAGTCAAGTTGCACTCCACTGGATAATCAACGAAGAGAGACCGTTGAAACAATGGGTCAGAAATAGAGTAATCGAAATTCGAAGGTTTACGAATCCTGAGCAATGGTTCTATGTGCATTCGAAAGATATGATAGCCGACCTTGGAACTCGTAGAGGTGCTAATGTTGCAGACGTCAATCAATCATCAATATGGGTTAATGGGTTTGATTGGATGAGACAAGATTTATCTAATTTCCCAATCGTCAGAATCACAGACCTAAAAGTCAGTGAGAAAGAGTTGCATGAAGTACGTAAAGAGATTCCTCTCAATAAAGTTGAAATCTTTACATCTATTATCAAAGAGGATTCTAAAAGCAGCATCAAGAAGAGATATGAATTATCCAAGTATCTTGTGGATCCAAACAAACACAGTTTCAGTAAAGTATGTAGAATCATGGGTTATGTTTTAAAGTTTATCAGATCTTTTAAGAAAAAGTCATCTATCGCTTCAAGCGCATCATTGAGTACCACACTCTCAGAAATCGACATTAAAGATGGTGAACGATATTTCTTCAAGAAATGTACACTTGAAATTCAACATTTTCTACCCAAAAAGAAATATGAAAGAATCTCAGAGATAAAAGATGGTACCCTTGTCTACACTGGCAGAATTTTACCGACAGAAAATATATCTGTTGCAGGAAAATTCACAGCAGCTATGAAAGATCTAGCATCAACAACATTCTGTGTCCCGCTTGTCGATAAAGATTCACCGGTTGCTTTCAGCATAGTCAACGATGTGCACTGGAATGATCCTGTTGCCCGTCACTCTGGCATTGAGACAACATTGAGATATGTACTCAAAAGAGCTTTCATTATAGAAGGAAGATCAATTGTTAAGATGGTAAGAAAGTCATGTCAAAGATGCCGATATCTCATAAAGAAGACCATAGATGTAGCTATGGGTCCAGTTTCTCAATATAATCTTAAAGTCGCACCAGCATTTTACATCTCGCAAGTGGACTTATCTGGACCATATAAAGCTTATTCATCACATCAGAAACGCACCACCATCAAGATATGGCTTGTAGTCTTTTGCTGTTGCACTACATCAGCTACCTGTATAAAGATCATGGATGAGTACAGCACTCCTGCTTTTATCCAAGCTTTTGTCAGATTTGCATGTGACAATGGTTATCCAAAACGATTGCTTTGTGATGAGGGTAGCCAGTTGGTTAAGGCTTGTAAGGAAATGCAATTGTCCTTCAAAGATATTAACAATCAACTTCATGTTAATACAAATGTTCAGTTTAGCTTATGTCCTGTTGGAGGGCACAATATGCACGGTAAAGTAGAAAGACGAATCAAGCATGTAAATGAATCGTTGAAGAAAACTGTGTCAAACGAAAGATTATCCTTGCTCCAGTGGGAAACAGTGGTGGCTCAGATCGCTAATGCCATTAATGATATGCCACTTGCTTTGGGAAATGTTACGTCGGATTTTGAAATGATGGATCTACTCACTCCAAATCGATTGAAATATGGTAGAAACAATGATAGAAGTCCTGTTGGAAGTATGTTGATTGTTGAAAATCCACAGAAGATTCTGAGAGAAAATGAGCGTATATACGTCAGTTGGTTTGAAAATTGGTTACAAACACACGTTCCTAAAATGATGCATCAAAATAAATGGTTTAGTTCCGATGAAGAAGTGAAGAAAGGGGATGTCATACTTTTTCTCAAGCAAGACAGTTCGATTGCTAAAACGTATCAATATGGCATGATTGAAGCTGTTGAAATTAGTTCCGATGGTTTGATAAGAAAGGCGAAGATAAAATTTCGAAATCATAACGAAGAAAAATTTCGGTATACGAGTCGATCCATTCGTTCGATAGTCATGATCAAGCCTGCTGACGAAATCGATATTACATCAGAACTTGGACGGATTGCGAATTTGGTGGACGAGCGAATTTAAGTGAATATAGTCGTTAAATGGACGAATTCGAAATCAACGGTACACGATCAATGGATACGAATGCTTCTGAATATATAAACGTTAAGACAAACAAATTTTATTTCTCATGCTGGGGAATGTAATGTGAATGTTCTATATGTTTTATAACAAATAAGAATTTGATTTGTCTTCTGTCAACTTTTCAATGTCCACTTTGTTCCTTTGTCATGTTCTGTGTTATATGTAGGTAACACTCTATTGTCATTGTCAAGTTATGTTCCATTGTTTAAGTGTGAAGTCATTATGATTTTTATAATAGGTTTCATTGTCATGGTTCATTTACTTTCTTAATTAGTTATAGTAGTATCTCTGTGTCATAGTCTTGTTTCATATCAGTCAAGCTTATGTTGTGTGTATGCTGGTAAGCTCTTCTCTTCTTTGTGTATTCATTATTGTCAATTCTTGTTTATTTATGTATCAAGTTTATTATTGTCAACTATTGTAGTTTGAACTTCGTCAATACATGTTACAAACAACACATGACTTGCTTAAATCAGACCGTTGCGCGGTAAACCCACAAATGGTGACAGATAAAATTGCCATAAAATTGCCATAAAACGAGATGACTTTACGTCTTACCTTACCTTGTGATAACTTGTGAAGGCTTCCGTGGTAAACCACTCATTCAACTCGGAGAGTCCAATGTTTGACCGTTTCTTCAATGCTGTTACTGTCTGCTCTGGGAAATAACCAGGGAGCAGTGGTTCGTCCAGAACATTTTGAAGGAAACAATCTAGTTCTTTTTTGAAGTATGTTTTGTACAGCCACTAAGATTTCGTATGTGCTTTGGAAGGACATTGAAAAGCTTTGGACCCTCCTCTGATAAACAACCTTTCCAAATATTTCCTGTGTAAATATTCATTAATAAATAAATAAATAATAAATAAATAAAATTGAAATTGAAGTTGGGAACTGTGCCTTCAAGTATACACCATGTGTATATGACCTTGTATCTCTTTCTTCTTCTTTGCAGGCTGTAAATCTTCAATTGCTTATTTTTCCAAGTAGTTTAGTTTTCTGATAGACAGTATTCCATTCAGGAATGATTTTTGTAGTGATTCCAGCTCTTGCATCAAACGACGTTTGGTTGGAGCCCACAATTCAGAGCAGTAATCCAAGTAGGGGATCACTAGAGATTTCCATAGCATTAGGTTTGTCTCTATTTTTAAATGTACGGTAAATCCAAGAAGTGGTGCTTTTAACTTTCTGTATCACTTTCTGTATGTGCATTTTGTATGGCAGATCTGATGATAATATGTGACGTTCCAGGGGATTTTGATAACAAACGATATTAACGTTAATATCGTTATTATCGTTAATATCGTTAATGGAACTACAGAGTAACGCTATTATCGTTAATATCGCTAATATCGTTAATATCGTTAATATGGTAAGAGCACAGATTACCGTTACTATCGTCAAAAAGTTTTGTTCAAGACGTTTGTTTATACATTTCACATACGTGTGTCGTTTTATGAAGTTCTAAAATAACCGTGATTTAATTATTATTTCGCCAAATAGCAATCAATTCAAAACAAACTCGCTTGTTCATGACATGATAAACTCTGATTCATTCAATTATGACACACGGACATATATATTTTTCTAGAAATAACAAAGCACTTTTTTTTCATTTGTTATTCCTGTAACTTCAGCACAAATTTGAAAAGCCACTTTAAAATACCGTGTCATTCGATTTGGTAATGTATTATTTTGAAATGTACATTTGCAGGTAGCACGCGTTTGTGTATTAAATTGAACTTAATTAGCTGGTTCTTATATTCATTTGGAGATTAAAGATACAGAAGTAAGTTCGAAAGCAGGCACGAGTAGAAACCGTCTGCTATAATTCTTTTTTCTGAATTGTTCGACGGGTTGCCATTCTATAAGCTCTTGGGAAAAAAACTTTACATTATTAAAGACACGTTACATTAAAGTTTTTTTCGATAGCAAAACCTTTATTATTATTCTTTCGAAAGACATTTCACTTGCACTGGGTGAAGATGTACCCTTAATTAAATTGATCGCAACGTTTTCAGTGATCATTATTGATTTTTGTCATTTCGTCGATAATGTTTTCAGGTTCAACATTGGGATGAGGGACGAATGAAAACATTTTAACGTCGGCTTGACGAGTTGCAAAAGTTCTCTTTTGAAATACTCACCTTCGTTTAAATATAATATTACCTGTTTACTTCAGTTTGTTATGAAGTTTATGTGAAAGGTTGTCTGAAAGTTGTGTTTACACAGGGCTCTAAAACTTTACTTGAGGGTAATTCTAAAAATATTGAATTTCTTACGCCGTAATCAAGCGAAAGAAAGATTAATATACACAAAATGGTTTTCTTGTCACAAATAAAATGATCACATGTTTAATATTAATGCTATTATCGTTAATATCAAAAATATAGTTATTTTCTTACTATAATTTCGTCATTATAGTATATATAATATATATAACGATAATAGCGATAATAACGATATTAACGATAATAACGATATTAACGATAATAGCGCTATTAACTATAATAACGCAACGATAATTATTAGCGATAATATCGCTAATTCTATTGTTTTATTAACGATATTATCGTTAATAATTATCGTTAATATCGTTTGTTATCAAAATCCCCTGGAACGTCACATATGATGCCTAGGTCCTTTACTGAGGGTTTCGTTTCAATAGCTGCTTTTGTATCTGATTTGTAAATTGATTGATTCTTTAATTCTTCGTTTTTTCCATAAGCCAGATGTTTGAATTTTGTTCCATTCAGTTTCATGTTATTGACATAATTCCAATCATAGACCAGATCCAGGTCATCCTGTAGCTTTGTAATGTCTGACTGGTTGGAGATTCCTTTCATCAGCCTTGTATCATCTGTGACGCATGATAGAATTCATAATGAATCTTTTCGTCTATATCTTCAATCATGATTAAAAAGAGCAGTGGTCCCAATACTGAACCCTGTGGTATTCTGGAAATTACTAGTGCTTCAAATGACAAGCAATTTTCAGCAGTGACTATTTGCACACTGTGAGTGATAAATGTAGTTTTCCTTTGATTCCATTCCTTTTTAACTTGTGAAGTAAAATTGTATGGTCCACTCTGTCAAACCTCAGCCTTGCTGAAGTCAAGATAAATTACGTTGACGTTTTCACCGTTTTGAATGAGAGAAATCAGCCTTTCGGTATGTTTGAGCAGTTGACTCGAGCATGATCTCGCTGGTCTGAAACCATGCTGATGATCATTATACAGTTTGTTGTCTTCCAGATGCTTTGATATTTTTGTCTTCTCAAAGACTTTAGTTGCGATAGATGTAAGTGATACTGGTCTATAATTTTCCGGTAATCCTTGATCTCCACCCTTGTAGATTGGGGTGATGTGACTGGTTTTGCTCCACCCTTGTAGATTGGGGTGATGTGACTGGTTTTGCTCCACCCTTGTAGATTGGGGTGATGTGACTGGTTTTGCTCCACCCTTGTAGATTGGGGTGATGTGACTGGTTTTGCTCCACCCTTGTAGATTGGGGTGATGTGACTTGTTTTGAGAACTTTCGGTGTGATTCCTTTGTTAAACGAGTTTCTCCATATGTGACGGTTTATGGGAAAAGGATAACAACCTAAAAATCGATCCAGGATCGCTTTTCCGATTAAGCGATCATTTGGATCGAAAAATCGATTTTAAAAGATCGATTTTTTGTAGTTTTGGATCACTTTTTCGATCCTAATAAATCGATTTTCCGATCCTAATAGATCGATTTTCCGATCCTAAAGAATCGATTTTCCGATCCTAAAGAATCGCTTTTCCGATCCTAATAGATCGATTTTCCGATCCTAAAGAATCGCTTTTCCGATCCTAAGGAATCGCTTTTCCGATCCAAATAAATCGTTTCACTTTTCTGATCCTATTGGCCACTTTTTCGTTTGTAAGTGATGTTAATTATAAGAATAAAGTCAATAAGTTAATAAGATTTTCATCATCGTAGATTCTCTATGTATCATAATAAAATAGAAGCATTAAACCTCAGATTATAAACAAGAACCAAATGGTGAAAAGCGGCATTATAAAACTGGCGCAATAATATGAATAGATACAAAAACACCATCCATCTGGAAATAGATTTTTATTTTTAGACTAAAGGCTGTTTTCCACTTGGAAAATTTAACGTAGAGAGAAACGGGCGAATACTGGGGAAAGAACGTGATTGGATCTTTCGCTAATGTAAACGTAGCTTAATTAATAACCAGAATTTATAACAAAAGAAATATACTTGTATGAGCTGCAAAATATATTTTAAAGACAAATGTGCGCCAAGAGAGAAAAAAAAAAATCTTTTTCGAAAGGAAATGTAAATAAAAACTAAAAATCGTTGCTATCGCCGTAATAAGATTGTTTGTTTACATAGTAGATTCCATGTTTCATATACGTGACCGTCCAAGGGATTTTGATAACAAACGATATAAATAAAATAAAGTGACGGTATTTTGTTAGAATATGAAAAGTAGGATTCACCTACTTACTACGTTTCGTTTCGTTCAACGTCTATGTATGTTTATATTTTTCATATTCCCATGCGCCAGTTTTCGAGGTTGGAACATAACTGGGAGTATTATATCTAATTGCTATTTTGCCAAATAAAAATAAAAAGTTTTTTTATTGATAAAGATGTCTACACTCTCAAAAGATGTTGTTGTTATCGCGACTTCAGCATTATTTTGAAAACTCAATGTGACGGATGTATAATTACAGGTAGCACGCGTTCGTGTTAAATAATGAACTGGTTACCTGGTTCTTATTCACTAGGACATAAAATAAACAACAGTTTGTTCTCAAGTTGCTACAAATAGAAACTGTCTGCTATAATTCTTTTTTGTGTTTAAGTTGTTCCACCGCTGTTCACATAACAGAACATGGTTCACATTCAGTTTAATAAAAAAGAAAAAAAAGTTTGTTTTAAAGTTACTACCAATAGAAACCGTCCCTTACAATTCTTTTTTGAGTTGTTCGATCGATATTTTGGTTTATTCCTTGGGGGAAAATGTTTATCAGAATTTTAATCAACACTTGAGTGAGTGATATAGAATCAAAAAAGCGATTCCAGGCCTGGTCGTAAGAGGCGTGCGATCGCACGCGCACGCCTCCACACACGCCAAGATTAATTTAGGCGTGTGGCAATCGCACGCCTGGCTTGTAATTACAAGTGTAATAACAAATGTTTATTTAAAAGTCAACAAAAATCTGTCCCAAAATGTTGAAAGTTTTGCTTCGGAAATTGTTCATGTGTTACGATTAAATTTTACAATAACGGAACGAAACTTTGCTACCATTTCAGAAGTGAGGTCTCCGATCGCTTTGGAATACGGTAGTGGTTTTGAATTAAAAATTAGTGCTCAAAAATTTTCTTCGTTTGGTAGTAGAAAACAAGTCTACTCAACGAAATCCGTTGAGGAATGAAGAAGGAGCTTCATGCACGCGATTTTATTATGTATTATGTAGTTTTCTCTTTCTTTTTAACGTTCTTTTAAGTTACAAAAGTATGCGCAAGGTTGCAGTTTCGAAAAAATAATCTTTTATTTAAAAAAATAGCCAGCCAGGTGGTGACGAGTTAATGGAACGGAAACGTCTTTAATTTAATTAAAAAACAATTTGAACTTCAAACCAAAACGATGGAGAGTAATACAAATATTTTTTATTTTCAGGTTGGTTTTATTTTTCCTCTTTATTAATTTTTGAATAAATTTTATTTACCGTCAAAGTAATCTTTAACATTTTACGTTCCGAATCTTTGAAAACAATGTTTTGTTTCATTAATTCATTCTTCGTGAAAATCTCATTATTTTTACATATGACACATTTCAAATTTGACTGATTATCATACAGAATGAAGATCGTTGATCTTAACTGGAAAAAATTGATCGCACGTCTGTTAAAAATTTACACGAGCGCACGCCATAACTGATTAATAGATTAATTAATGTTATTAAGAAATCGATTTTCCGATCAAATAAAAATCGATTTTCCGATCAAGTAGAATCGATTTTCCGATCAAATAGAATCGATTTTCCGATCACATAGAATCGATTTTCCGATCACATAGAATCGATTTTCCGATCACATAGAATCGATTTTCCGATCATATTGGATCGAAATCGAAATCGATTTTCCGATCATATTGAATCGATCTTTGTACCCAAAGATCGATCTTTTCAGGATCGATTTTTAGAGTTGTTATCCTTTTCCCATAAACTGTCACATATAATCTTTAGAGGTTTTGCTAGCGATACCACTTTTTCAAAAAGATTGTGGGTAATCCATCAGGTCCAGCAGCAGAATAGGCTGGAAGCCATTTAATTTCTTTGATTAAGTCCTCTTCAGTGAAATCTAAATCTTAGGAAGTGCAATCTTTCTGTTGGTGGCAGCCCAGAAAACTGTAGTCTCCTTTGGGAGGTGTAAAAATTGATGTGTATTGATTTTGTAGTATATTCGCCATTTCATTACTATCTGAAGTTAGTTTATTGTCAAGATGTTTTACAAGGGCTAACCTTCGGTTTCGTTTTACTGTATCTTTTTGCGAATGAATAAAAATATTTTGGGTTTGTTTTTATTCTTCCTGTTGCTTCAGCTTTGTTCTTATTCCTTTCTTGTTGGTAAGATTCTTGAATTTTCATTTCAATGTTAATACGTTTTTGTTTAGTCTTGTTGTTTTGAAATCTTTTTGTGAGTTTTTTCCATTTTCTCATTAAAATACGTCTATCCCTCGGAATAATCAATCTCTTCTTACTGAGTTTTCTTGGTGGTAAATTTTTATCAAAAATATCTATACACTTTCTAAGAAAAAGATTGTATTGTTCATCAGGATTACATTTCTGGATTTCCAAAGTTTCCTCCCATTTAACGTTTCCCAGTTCCTTTGAAAGGTTATCCCGGTCAATATTATCACTGTGGAAGTTGTATCGATCTAATTCACTTTTTGGATTTTGTTCGTTTTTTCTATTATACGATTTCTTGAAGTGGATGTGTGTGACAACATCAATAAAATGATGATCGGAGTAAATGGTTAGTGTACATGTATAGTTGGTGAGTAAAAAATCGAGAACATTATCGTCCCGATGTGTTGATTTGTGAATGATTTGGTTTATGCTTAGATGGGTAGTAAAATCAGATAAAATATTTACACGTTGTTTGTTGCAATTTACTGTCAGTACTGATGAGTCTTCATCGGTTAAAGATATGTGTGGTATGTTGAAATCGCCACAAATATATATTTCTGGGGTACATCCTTGAATTGATTTGATTTTTTCTTGTATGGAAGTCATTAGTTCTAGAAATTCAGGTGGGTCAGACTTGTGAGTTGCATTTGTTGGCTGTCTGAATGCAACATATTCAACATTCTTGAAAAATCAATGTCTCATTAACACCGTTTGAGAACTGGAGTAAGGGTTTGAAGTGAGGTGCTATTTCATCACGTATATAAATAGCTACACCTCCGCTTGCTCGTCGTATTTTGATTTCACACGATGTCTATCTTGTCTGAAAAGTTTATAATTTTCGATTATCAATTCGATAATGTGATTATCTGTGAGCCATGTCTCTGTGAGTCCCAGAAAAAGGTGATTCGAAGTATTAACGATTCCCTCCAGATAAGGGATGGACGATGGTTTTGTTTGAGGACATAAACCTTGTATGAGAACGTGTTTAATAGTGATTCAAAGCGCTGCAAATAATTTTTTTACACCAGCCGGTCATCGTGATTATTAAAAGTCAAAATCTGCCGGTCACATGGCTATATATTGCTGGTCAAGTCAAACTTGAAAAATGTAAACATTCCATTTCACTGTTATTGTAAAGGGAGGTGGAAACTAGATGCTTTTTAATTTCATTGAATAACACGAAAACTAGTCCTGCTGGTACCACTTATGTTTCATATTCTTTCGTTAGGTGAACAAATGAATTCATATTTCAAAATTACCTTAGCAACGGCGGCTGTTCTCCGTAGCAACAACAAATTGGTGAATAATCACTTAATATACTTAAGTTATCCTTGGTTGTCAATTGAGCACCGAAACTAACATAATAAGTTGAGCATGTTCTAGTTCGTATAAATAGTTGAGCATGTTTTTAAAGAGTATCTTCCTGTGTAATTAAAAGCGTGTCTTGCCTTAAACTTTAGGAGCGTTATAGCGAGCGCTATCCGTCGCTATCAAGCAATCATCGTATTTCGCAAAATCTGATGGTCCTCTCGTTTCAATAAAATTAATTCTGACCGGTCAAGTTGATCAACCATTAGGAAAAACACATGATCAAGTGCCTTATATCGCCGGTCATTGACCGGCCGTTATTTGCAGCACTGGATTCAGTATTCTTTGTTGCTGTGCTGTTATGGTTGGTGGTGTAATGTATGTTTGCATGAGAGGTTGAATTTTCTGTACGGTATTTGTGTTCTGTGCATTCTGGGTGTTTAGTTGGGACATATAAGGTGTAGTTGTAGGTGTGATGCTTGTGCCTGTGTATATTGGTTTGTTGTTGGAGTTTGATGATCATGGAGTTTTGTTTGGATTTGTGTCATCATGATCGAGAATCTGGTGTCCATTACCTTAATTATCTCATCTTTCAGAAGGTGGACTGTTTCTAAAAAACTTGGACTTTTTTCTTGTGATTCCAATTCAGAGGTCTTCCTTTCCGTATCAGTTTGAACTCGATTGGTGCCTTTCACATGTTTTAAATTGCAACCACTTTGCTAGCAATATGACCTCACTAGTGATGTCAGACAAATTTTTGGATGGAAATCCTTGCATTGTTTCCCTAGGTTGCATCCTCTAGGCATTCTTGTACCGTGTGACATGAGTTTTCGACAGATCTTGGGATGGTTATAGGGACGATCTCTTCCTTTCCACCCCAAATTTACAATTTCCTTTTACAAAGAATCGACACATTTTAGTTATTTTGGATCTCAATTCATCATCGTAGGGAGCCTGTTTATCAATATGATCACTATGATCCTCCTTTTTATCAAAGAAAAAACTGCTTGAGATAATTTTACCCAAGTCTGGATACAGTTTTGTTGAAACAGGTGGTTGGTGTGTTAACTGGTCTGGTTCTGATGTGACAGAAAGTGAGCTGTCTGAGCTAAGTTTATTTAAGTTGGGATAAAGTTTTGGTTGGTCTGGATTAGATGTCCAGATTGATTGATGTCCAGATTAGATTGGATGTCCATTGACAAGTAGATTTATTTATGTGTAGATTTTTATATGTTGATGATTTTTCAATGATTTCATCACGTGACGGTATTTCTGGTGCAATTGTACATGAAATCTGACGCTTTTCTTGCTTAACTTTTGTTGCTTTTTTCTTTTTGACTGCATGTCCAACAATACTCTTTGTGAAAAGTTTTTTGTTCCTTCAATATTTTGACAACAAATAGAAAAACTAGACATATTTTTGAAAAAAGGAATTTTTATTAAATGTTACCTGTCTGCTATTTTTTGTGCTCTCCGTTTTTGTCTTTAGTTTGTGGTTATTGTATTCAGGATTTTCTCATCGCGTTTTTATCTTGCGTTTATTTGTTAATAAGTCTATTATTTATGATGGTATACTTGGTTTGTATTTATATTTTCGTGTATCTAGTGTTTATTATGGTTGATATAGTTGTATTTATGTGCTGAGACTGTTGTATATATATTTTGTATCTAGAAGAGAATGGATGTCCGGGGGTGCATTTGCTAAGTTTTAAGTAATTGTGTTAGGGCGTCTGTCCTTGTTGACAACGCCCGGTCGTCCTGGTTGACGATTGTAGGATAATGTTTGTGTGTTTATAGTCTGTCCTTGTTGACAGCAACCAGTTCTTGTGAGTGATATCCTGTCCTTGTTGACAGTTTTAGTCATAAGTTTGTCTGTCCTTGTTGACAGTAGTATATTTAGGTCTAAGTTAGTCTGTCCTTGTTGACAGCAGTATATTAAGTCACTAATTATCTGTCCTTGTTGACAGCAGTACAATTTACATATCCTATCCTAGTTGACAGTTCCTTGGTGTGATAGTCCTTGTTGACTTATCGTATACGTCCTGGTTGACGTCTGTCCTTGTTGACAGTCAGTCCTTGTTGACTTTTACAATTTGTTTAACGAATGCACCACCTGGACATTCCCCAGTTCAGCCAAATACGTGTTCTTATTGTCTTAGCCCATGCCAGTTAATTAGTGAGAAAACGTTTTCATGCAGATTTTTTTCTAACCAATTCTCAACGTCACAATGGACATATTACATTAACCTCGTTTTTATTTTTAAAGCATGTTTACAATAATTGAAGAAGACAATCATGTGCGGAAGGAAAATTATTAAACAAGCATTATTGTGGTGTCAGAAAGTCTTTTTAAGAAATTTGATCTAGAAATTCATAACCAGTGAAACATAATATATTTTGTTTTGAAAAGTGTTTGAGTATCATGAAATTTATTACAAAATTTATTTTGTCTAATTTCAGTTTAAGCATCCTGTAAAACATTTCAATGCTGGTAACTGATAAATGGACTAAAGGAAGTTTATCCTGTGCATGCTCTGTGAAATGAGTTATGTGCTGAAGACTTTAAAGACTAAAAAAGAGGTTGATGAAGCCATCAAATCTGTAGAAGATAAGGTTTTAGTATTACGATTTGGAAGACAAAGCGATTCAAGTTGCTTACAATGTGACGATGTTTTACTGAAAACCGCAGATAAGTTGCGAAATATGGCTGATATCTATTTAGTTGAGGTGGATGAGGTACCTATTTATACACAATATTTTGATGTTTCTCTCATTCCTGCAACAATTTTTTTCTTCAATGGCCAACACATGAAAGTAGATTATGGAACACAAGACCACACAAAGTTCATTGGAGCATTTGCCAATAAGCAAGATTTCATTGATTTGGTGGAGGTTGTTTATCGTGGTGCCATGCATGGAAAACTGATAGTGACATCTCCTATAGATCCGAGGAATATACCAAAATATAATTTGATTTATAACGATATTTAGTAACTTGATTGAAGACATGCTTTGTTGTGGGTAAAGAAAATTGGATAAATAATAGTTGGTTTACCTAAAGCAACATGGTTTTAGACACCAATTTATACTGTAACCTTGAAGAATTTTTGTTGTTTTACCTGTTGGTGTTTAGACTTAGGGATAGAATTATTATGCTGTTAAGGTGGTTCCAGGGGAAAACAATTTTTTTTGTAAAAAATGAGAATTTTTCAAAATGCTTTGACACAAAGTTGTATCCTATGAAAAAAGGGAGAAAAATAAAAATTTTGAAAAAAAAATTGTTGACGTCACTAATTATGCGCACAATTAAAGATTTTTCAGGCCAAAAAGTGACCCTTTTCTTAACAAGAATATCTTCTCACAGACTAATTCAAATTCAATGAAACTTTCCAAAAATGATCTTCATATGTAGGAGCATGTTCTGTATTGATTACTTTTTTGAAAATTTCCCTGATTCACTCCAGGTTGTCTCTCAAACCCGAAAAAGCAAAATTTGGACATAAAGCTTCATGCATATACCCTCATTAAACAAAATTTAGAACCTAATTTGAAAAAGTAATCAATACAGAACATGCTAAATAGATTAAAGAAACTCTGTTGAAAATTTCAGCCAAAAATCTTTATCCGTTCAAAAGTTATCTTTGTTAAGAGGATGAAAATTATACGAAAGTGATTCTGAGATATCGTAAAAAGAAAATAAAACTTTTAAAGAAAATGAAATCAGCACTCAATCTGACAGTTTAAAATGCTCCATAACCATAAGTTTCATCCTCTTGTTGATTGTTTCTGTCCTCAAAACCTTTTCTATGAGCTCTAAGCTTTTTACGTCTTTTTTTCTCTGTTCCCTTGGCCATGCGGTCAGACTCTTTCACGCGTATCGTATCATCTTTCTCAAACCCGGTAATTGTAAAATATCCAGGTTCGATACCAAGTTTTTGAAAGACTGAAAGTAACCCTCTCTGTCCTTCATTAAATGAAATCACTGCTGAAGCAACAGCAGTCTTCAATGTGGAATTACCCACATAAATTCCTTTTGGACAGCGGGTCCAGATCAGATTGTTAAGAGCCTCGTTGACGTTCTGCGTCTGGCCGTGGAGGCATTTTTCAACAATTCCTCGCTTCCCAAGTCCTTACTTGAGAAAACATCAGAGATGACATCTGACACTGTTTTGTCAATATTTAATGTTCCTTTGTATGTGGTTTCTCCAGTAATCTTGTCGCTCTGATATTTACACCAAGAATCTTCACGGCGTGGACAATACTGATGGCGCTTTTCAGGATCGGGATTTGCGGTCGAGTGGAATAACACAGCGGCAACAGATTTCTTCATTGCGTATAAATTATTGGTGTTTTGACGGATAGCCATGCCATAATGATTTTGTAATGTATTCATAACTTTATCCGTCAAACGGCCTTTACCTCTGCCGATCCCTTTACCGTCTCCTAGTTTTCGGCCCTTGTAGTCGGTCTTTATTTTACGCAAACGGGTACCAACTCTCTTTTGGACGTGTCCAATACATTCGCCTTTCTCTATTGTATTCCCAGGATAAGGGTTTGAGTTACACACATCACTGAAGGATTTGCTGTCACCATCGCCAATGTAAAACGTATATCGTAATTTGTATAGGTTGACTGAGCGCTTGAACAAACGATTTAGCCCGGTGACTTCCATTGCACCTGAGCTGCCTTCATGGTTGAGCGAACAAAATTCGTGGTGGCTCTCTTTCCATTTTGCATACTCTTCTGTGTCTAGTTTCTTTTTCCAAACATCACAAAGTCTGCATTTTTTCGACATTACCTCTGTATCGATACATTTACCGTTGGAAATTAAAGTCATCACACCGTTTAAGGAGGAATAGCCTCGTTTTTGCCATGCACCATCACCACTGACGCTAACGTTGACAACACCATCTTTGTCAACATTGTTCATGTCATCTTTAATTCCTTTTGTTCTAGTTTCATTGGCTGCTATTATGAATGCTGCAGCCAATTTCTTCAAAAGTCGTTTTAGCCATCGGGGGCGGCATATTCATAAAGCGACAAAATGTCTCCATGCCGGTAAACCCAAGGCCGTTTTCTCTAAATGCCATTATCGCTCGTCGGTTAATTTCAAATCTTCTTCCAGAGCCTTCCTCTACTTTATCACATACTTTAGAGGAATAAAATTTTATCTTCCATGGACAAGCAACACAAGAAATGTCAAAATAATGCGCTAAGCCCATTTTCTCGTTTAGTAAGTGTTCAACATTGACGGTAGCATCACAGTCTGGACATCTAGCAATCATAACTATAAGGGACATAAATGATTCACTCTCCATGAAGAAATTACAGTCTTTTTGGACAGTTTCGAACCCATCCTCCAACAAAGAATGAGCAGTAGTATCTAACTTTTTTGAGGAAGCGCCGGCAGACTGCGGTTCCTCGACAACATCTTGTACTGTACTTTTGGCAGCTTCTCTAAAGCGTTTACCATTGAAACTCTTTCTCTTCTTAGTTCTGCTTTTTGTATACCTCTTTGATGATCCCATTTCAACAATTATATGATTTTTTCCTGCTCAAAACCAGCTATAAAACAGGACTGAAGGAAGAACGCAAAATTTGCTACCTTCCTCCAGGAGCTCTAACTTGAGAACGGTTTGTCACGGTTTCAGGGCATGACTAATAGCCAAAAAAAGCCGTGGATGATACACAAACGCTTGGGGCGTAAAATGGCGAAAATTTGAAGTTTCTACGGCAAATCTATCGAGAGAAATAACCCAAAAAGCGTTGCTAAGGACTGTTGCTAAGGGACCGGGAATGTTGACAGGGAAACTTTAGCAGCTAATTGTGCAATATATTGAAAAGACTAGTATCTCGCGTAAAAGTTTTTTACGGCTATAATTTCGAAAAGGATTTGCAGAAATCCCGCGTTCCCGTGTGTGTACGCCGTGACTAAAAAGTAAGCACCGAATATCGAAAAGAGACGGTGCCCATGTTGTAGAGCTCGAAAAATTGATCAAAAAATTGTATGGGATCATTTCGCTACGACCAACCGTTGCAGAGATATCGTCGATCAAAGATTTTGATGACGTCATAGGCGCAGTACAAAATAAACTTTAGGCCCAAATGTTGTGTCACCCCATCACCCGTAGCACGGACCCTTAAAAACGTCAGTTATCCCTATTGGTTCTCGAGATATTTCCCCAAAAATGTCGCGTTCGATTGGAGATGCAATGCAATGATTCCCCGTGATATGCTAAAATGAAACTGACGTCACGCCGCGTGCTATTATACTAATCGTCAATTATCAATGGCCTAACGAAAAAATGACCACGATTAAGAAGATTTTGACCGTTAAAAAACAAAAAAACAAACACTCTCTAAATTAAAAGTGGGATGCACGATTGCGGATTAGCATATATAGATATCGAGTTGTGGTTTTCAGCAGGTGAAAGTAGATGAAATCAGCTTTCTAGTGATATATAAAACTCAATATTGACATTTTTCCAAAAATCGGCCATTTTTTCCCCTGGAACCACCTTAACACTTCTTGTGTGAATAAAATTCTTAGGTCCTATAAAAATCATACTTTTTCTTTAGTTATTCTTCTGTCCTTAACTCCACACGGTATTAGAAGTGCAATAATTTGGTAGATATGCTGGTGGATAAATAAAATTCATTTAAAAGTATTCTCTCACAATTGCAAGTTTCAACCATCTCATCAGAATTTATATGATGTTCTTCATTTCTTCCGCTATCTTTATCAATTACAAACTTGAGAAGGTATATTGTACACGTACGTTGTTAATAATTTTAACACTGGATGTTAATATCCTCTTAATGATCATAACGATGCTCTCTGAATTTCTGCTGGACATTCACCATATATGTGATGCTTTTTCTTCTAATTTCTCTCATTAGATATTCACCATGTTCTTTCTCATGTTGGATTGCTTATCTTTAGTATTAATATTGATCTTTAGTGAATGCATTAATATTGATCTTTAGGATTGATGCTTCTGCCGTATGCTTGTCTCCTTTTTTTATTTCAAGGAATGAAATACTGTCTCTGCAATCTCAGATCTGATAATTTCTCCCTTGCCCCAATTTAGAAAAGTAGATGCTCAACTGTATTTCCCTTTGAATTGTTCATATTTTTTGCTACCTACTGGGTGAGTCAAAAAAAGTACGGGTGTTTCCTGGTACTTTAGATTGAATTATTATGAAAGATTTTTATTTCTGATTAGAGGAATCGGTTAAGTGTATTTCCGTGTATCATTCTTCTCATTTGGTTGAGATGCAAATATGGATGCTGATGGTTAACAATGGATATAATTAATCATTTACTTTGTGAAACAAACAAAGTTAAAATTGACTTTTAGGAGTGTAATGAGTAACATTTGCATGTGCAAAGAATGCCTCAAGAAGTCGGCATGTGTGGCGAATGCAAGTGTGATCATATGCATCTCCTGGAATGACCTGTTAAGGTTAGGGTTAGGGTTAAACACATGTGATTAGAATTTTGACCAACATTAGTAAACATGGATAATTTGGCACCAATGATTATAGTTCCAGTTGCATCTGGGTGCAAAAACATGAAATATTAGACAAGTTAAGCAGTCTATTTTTGAGTTTTAATACTGCATATTATATTTTTAATGTGGTTGTCTTTAGTGAAAATAATTCAATGGGAAAAACTAACAAAAGAAAGAGATGTAATTCATCGTCACATAATGATCAGCTTGACTTACAAGGAAGGGAGAATACTTTTAGTTCAAGCACGACGTATGCCTTGACTGATGCCCAGCAACTGAAGAAGAAATTGTTGAAGAAAGAAGAAGTGGTGTTAGTGGAAGATTTCTTATTGAAAAAGCAGAAAAAAGACGAACAAAAAACTCTTTGTAGTCCTAAAGTAACAGCAAAATCAAATGTTGAATGTGATGTTGGTAGCTGTACTCTTTTGGAAGATACTTTGGAAGAAAGTGCTCAAACAGAATCCTTGAGGTATACTCAGATAAAACGCCTGTTTATAGATTTCTCCAAATTGTTAATTTCCTGTGTAAAAGATTTCTGAACATTCTTTTTTTGCCTAAACGTTCAAAATAATTCCTAAGATATTATTTCATGAAATTCACTTTTATCAAAAAATTTGGAAACAAGGCCTTTGGAAAAAGTAATACAAGATCGTTCTTGTGATTCCAAGGAACATTCTAAGGGGCTGTTTATATGGAGATTTCCGGGATGAAATTTTCCACGTGTTTCCGGGCCGGAGTTCTATCCCATCATTTAATTGAAACAGTTGTAATCAAAAAGTTGCGTTTACATGAAAAAAATTTCACACCCGAAAAAATTTACACTACGGGTTTGTTTGAGTAGAAAACTAAATAAAAAATACCATAAGGATTTTAACAAGTACAAACAGTACAAAGAAATAAGGAAATAGTCAGAGCTCTGACGATTTTCACTTTAATAATTTTGAGCAAAAGGTCTGAGTAGTTCTTTTTGTAGTTTATGGGGTCTGGATACTAAAAAGTGATTTCTTACTAATTGGGTGCGGGACAATAACCCGTGGTGAGCCCATAAAGACACCAATTTTTGAAAGATCTTTAACAATGCTTGAGCAAGCTAGGTACTTATATTGAAGATAAAAACCAAATGTTTTTAGCTCCGTCATTACTTTTAAGAAACAATTTTTGGGGACAGACTAATTTTAAGAAAAATTTTTTTTAGAATTATTTTATTAAAATATTTTAATATTGCTCTAGCCAGCCAAAAAAGTTTGTATTTTATGTTTTATTTACGTAGTTGCCACCTATGAGTAAGTTAAGAAAAGTTACCATGGGACAATAACATTTTAAGAAACTTTTTTCCACTCGTGATCTTTGTTAAAATATTTTAACATTGCTTGAGCAAGCTCCATTTGGGGATTTTTTTGAAGTATTGTGTACATTAAGTTTCTGTAAGCAGTTTAAGAAAGAAATCTTTGGGACAAAATACTTTAAGAAATGATTAATCACGTAAAAGTATGATTTTGTTAAAATATTCTAACATTGGTAGAGCAAGCACAATTTTACGATTTTTTTAAGGTATTGTGTATATTGACTATCTATAAGTGTTTTAAGAAAATAATCTTTTGGACAAAACAGTTTAAGAAACTGTAAATTACATGGGAATCTTCAGTTTCATACGTAATTTTATGAGATTTGTAATATTATTTTTTAGTTAAATTGCCTAAAAAGTAACGTTACAGGTAAAAATGCAACGAAAGTTTGAAGCTATTGTATTGCTTGATAATTTGATTAGAACGATCAATAGAATGTCTTCAGTAGTTGATGTTTTCTGTTATAACACATATAAATGTTGTAGATAGCAGTTGAAAATTTAGCTAGTTGTAATTGATTTGTGATTTTCTCTACTAGTGATAAATATATAATAGGAATAAATAGATAACATTATGAATCCTGCAAATGAGGCAAGTAAGAAGCTATTATAGAATTTGTAGTTGGGTAGTTAGAATAGAGCCTATTGAAAAGAGAGACAGTGACTCATTACAAGAATAACAAGAGCGAGGTATTCCCTGTTAATTAATTTTCGTAAAAAGTGATAAGGTTCACCTAGAAAAAAAGTCATTTGCTTTTGCTTTTGTATTTGTGTAGTTTAATTTTAATTTTCAGGCATGGAAAACAAGCATATTGATGACAATACAGGTCCATTAATAGAAAGTAACAGTGACACTTTACCAGAATCAGTGGAGTCAGGTATAATATACACAAGTAGAAATATAAATGAGTTTGAAACAAGTTAAAACCACAATAAAAGCACTGGCTGAGCTATTTACATCTAGATATGATAAGTCAATTGCTAGTAATTGGATTTTCTGAAATGAGTTTTATATTCTAAAAAGTTTATCAAAATGGTAAATTTGTGAAATAAGCCATGCTTTAGTGTATCATTATTACAAGTACTGTTGAAAAGTTATGATATTTCAATTTCAGCAGCTCACATTTGCATCTTGCATGTTGGTGAAGGAAATGAAACTGGTGAAATTAAGCTGTTTATAAAAAACATGTGCAAGTGGGACAAGGTTGTGACTGTCAAAGAAGAAAGATTGAGATCTTTGAAGTCTAGTAAATATAATGATGTTCTTAATGCATTACCAGAAGTTTTTGAGCCAAACCAGGGCTATCATTCCAACTGTTATAAAAATTTTACTGCCTTTACATCAGCATCATCATCATCCTCATCGATGAAAAATAGAGATCACCGTGAGTCTACCACAAGAAGTACCAGATCTGAACTTACTTTACCAAAGTCATCATCAACTGGGTGTTCGCCTGCAATTTGCATCTTCTGTGACAAACCAAGAAAGAAAGTGAAGGGAAAATGGGAAAATTTGGGCACAAGTGAAAGCAATAATGCAGAAATAGTTATTCGCAAAGCAGCAGCAGCATTGGGTGATCAGCAATTACTTTTGAAGATAGGTAATTACGGGTTTGGAGATGGACCAGACTTTGTAGCGAAAGAAATTAAGTATCATCACTCATGTCGAAAAAATTATTTGAATCGATCAAGAAATGCCAAAAAAGACCCTTGTGATTCAACAGATGTGAAATCTCAGAGTCTATTGTATATCAAAGAATACATACAGAAGCACATAATTGAAGAAAACTCAGCTGAGTATGTCAGTTCTTTGTTATTCCGATATAAAACATTCTTTCAAGCAGCGGGTGGTGATATTAATCTTCTGAATTCATACAGTCTTCAAAATTTTTGTAAATTAATTGAAAAACATTTTGAAAACAAATTAACTTTGGCAGCAGACAGCACCAAGAAGAAGCTAGCATTTAATCCAGAACTCAAAATAGAAGATGCTTACAATGTGTCAGAAAGGAAAGAATGTGAGGATTACTCAAAGAATATTTGGAACTGTGCATTATATCTTCGGAAAAAAATATTGGAGACAGTTCCAACTCCACTAGAAGAACCCTTATCTGTTCAAAACATCCTTGATGGTGAAGTAGAGATTCCAGGAGAGGTCAAAGATTTTTTTAAGATTATGTACACAGGGGTTAATTCAGAAAATGATTCTGATAGAAAGGAAAGACTCATCAATTCCAGTGCAGCCGATGCTGTTTATGCGTGCTCTGGTGGCAAACAACTACCTGGGAAACACCTATCCCTTGCTGTAGCAATTAAGTCCATGACTGGAAGTAGAAGAGTTGTCACCTTAATGAACAGATTTGGCCACTGTGCAAGCAGTGAAACCGTGAGAAGAATAGAAATGGGAATGGAAGCCACCATTTCTGAAAGTAACAGCATTCTTCCAAGTCATATTGTGAAAAAACATGATCTTTGCACTGGTACAGCATGGGATAATTTTGATGTGAACATGGAGACACCTTCAGGTGCTGATACAATTCACCATACCTACGGTATTTGTTATCAAAACATTGAAGGTAACGAAAATATTTCTGATGTTAACCCAACTGATTTATTGCCAGCTGGAAATAAAAGAAAAGTAAAAGAATTCAGAAAAGTTGGTGAATGTTCCGCTGCAGAAGAATTTGAACCATACTGGAAAAAGCCGAAGCAATCCCGTTTTGAATTCTTTCTATTGTCTATATATCCAACTGATGATTACACAAATGCTAAATATTTAGATGTTCTATGGCTGATGATTGTAAATTTATCAAGTATTGACATCCCAATGTGGATTGGTTGGAATTCCTTGGCAAAACCTAGAAGTATTGAGCAACGAGTATGTTACATGAAACATATTGCACTGCCACCCACACGAACTGATGTAATTAAAGAAACATTAAAACGATCTCAACTGGTTGCAAAAGAATGTAATCAGCAATATGCTATTGTGACGTATGATCTAGCAATTGCAAAGGTAGCTAAACAACTGCAGTCCGAAGAATCACCACATTTTGACAATGTTTTTGTGATGTTTGGTGCTTTTCACATAATGCTCAATATATTTTCAAGCACTGGAAAGATAATTGAAGGATCTTGAGTGGTATAAAGGTGAACAAGTCCCGTCTGCAATGGAAAGAATAGAGCAACTTGAAGATTCAGATGATGAAATGATTGTCGATGAAGAAAGTGATGTCAATGATGGTAGTGAAGATAGCGACATGTCAGATTTGGATGATTAAATTTAATAAACACTTGTTTGATACATACTGCTTGAACATTATAGAGTTTACAATTTTTGGTAATTCTGTTTCACAAGTTAATATTCATGTTGTTTAATCACTTGAAACTCTTTTCTTAACTGAGCATTATAGCATTATAGCATATATAGCATTATAGCATAAGTAATAAGTAATAAACTGACTATGCCTTATGCTACTTAGGAAATGGAAAGTAATACGAAAGCAATTTATTGAATCTAGAAATATGTTTAACGAATCTGTTTCTTTCATGAAAATTGAAAACAATATATTGTATCTATATGTTTAGCGCGTCAGTTTCTTCCATGGGAACTGACTTGTTATCCTTTTTCATATTACTTTAGAAAGTATAATTTAGAAAAGCTTTTACTAACTCTTTGGGTTCACTTGATCTGAGTAATACTTACTGTAAGATATTTTGCAGATTACTTGGATTCATGAGTTTTATGAATGTTCTACTTTATATATGTTGACATGGACATTTCTTTGATTCTTGTTATGAAGTCTTTTTCCAGTTGAGTTTTTACTAGTCATGTTTATTTTATCTAGGGAATTACAGAGTTACTGGCTAAATTGTAATTGTTTTCTAAATAGTTTGACAATATGAAACTGAAGATTCCCATGTAATTTACAGTTTCTTAAACTGTTTTGTCCAAAAGATTATTTTCTTAAAACACTTATAGATAGTCAATATACACAATACCTTAAAAAAATCGTAAAATTGTGCTTGCTCTACCAATGTTAGAATATTTTAACAAAATCATACTTTTACGTGATTAATCATTTCTTAAAGTATTTTGTCCCAAAGATTTCTTTCTTAAACTGCTTACAGAAACTTAATGTACACAATACTTCAAAAAAATCCCCAAATGGAGCTTGCTCAAGCAATGTTAAAATATTTTAACAAAGATCACGAGTGGAAAAAAGTTTCTTAAAATGTTATTGTCCCATGGTAACTTTTCTTAACTTACTCGTAGGTGGCAACTATGTAAATAAAACATAAAATACAAACTTTTTTGGCTGGCTAGAGCAATATTAAAATATTTTAATAAAATAATTCTAAAAAAAATTTTTCTTAAAATTAGTCTGTCCCCAAAAATTGTTTCTTAAAAGTAATGACGGAGCTAAAAACATTTGGTTTTTATCTTCAATATAAGTACCTAGCTTGCTCAAGCATTGTTAAAGATCTTTCAAAAATTGGTGTCTTTATGGGCTCACCACGGGTTATTGTCCCGCACCCAATTAGTAAGAAATCACTTTTTAGTATCCAGACCCCATAAACTACAAAAAGAACTACTCAGACCTTTTGCTCAAAATTATTAAAGTGAAAATCGTCAGAGCTCTGACTAAAAGCCATGGCTAGTGAGATGAGATGAGATATTTTAGATCATCTTAGTTATCATCTGATGAAAAATACATAGTTTGAAAAAAGATCTTGAAAAAAGTATGCGCTAGGGTACTAGAAAAATTGAAGAAATTCGTCATAATTTTTTACTGTTATAACGTTTATCTTCATTCTGCTGAGGGTATCCATATAATTATTGCTCTTATTTTCCAGCCCAGTACCGAGATGAAATTTCAACCAGGGATGAAAATTCTCCATAATAAACAACCCCTAAGACTGGAAACTGCAAAGTAATTTTGTAAAGGAATTTTCTTTTGTGATTTTAAAGTGTTCTATATTTTTACTGATACAAAATTTTTAACTACAATTTATATCATTTGGTAGCCTATAAAAATGCTTTCCACTAATTTCCAGTTTTGAAAGACTCTGCTCAATACATAGTCAATATTTTAAACTAATGTCAATGTGATTTCTATTATTCTATTAATCTATTACTTACATACAAAAAATATGGAAATCTACATTTTGTTCATGCAGATATTATACTGAAAATTCAAATGAATGCATCACAGTCTTATTTCCAAACCAGAGACAGGTAAAAATTTTCATTATGCAATAATTTATTTCATAATCCTTTGTCTAATTTTATCAGTATAATTCTTTGTGTTTTTATTTTTAGAAAATTGCTTTGGAAGGTTTTGTGCATTTATTGGTTTTGTGTGGAGAGGTTGAAATCAATGGATATAAAATTAATGGTAGTGCGGACCTGCCTGTTCAAGAATACAATGTTTTTTCTGCTCTAACTTCCAGCTTGCAGTACATCAGGGATATATCTATCAAGAAGATAGCTGTAAGTTGTCAAAAATCAATATTTTTTTTCACACTGAGGACATGCAGTACTTGAAATTGCATTATGAGTGTGGTGTGCACAATTAATTGGATCATGTTATCAGGACTATTTTAGCAGTCTCATAAGTATTAGAAATCTTATGTGGAAATATCTGTAGGACCCCTGTTATTTTGATACACAAAAATAACTTTTTAAGTAGGAATTGGCTATGGCATGGAAGAAAATTTTCCTTTAATCCCTAATGGAGTCTTTATTTCAATATATTGCAACATATTGTCTAGTAAGCTGATTCAATGAGCCTATGTGATGTCTTGTGAACACTAAATTCTATGTCTGTAAGAAGAAGCATTTTGAAATTTCATTCGCATCGATTGTACAGAACATTCAAAGAACTGCCATGGAATGAAAAAGATTTTTTACTGGAATATCAACTGTAGCTTTGTGTAAAAGTCATTTCCATTCCTTTTCTTTATTTAGATAGACCAGAAGAACAAACTTGAAAGTTGTTTCAAAATGATGTTTGTGCAGCAAGATGATATTGAAGGCATTACCAGTTTTTTGAAAAATATTAAAGATGTATACTCTTGCATTATAATAAAGTCAATGAAAACTTTACTACCATCTGTGCTGAAAAAGCTGAATAATTTTAACTTGAGCTCAACCCCTAAGGTAGGTTTTCATTCAGGAATTTTCATCATGATAATATCTGTCGAAAAATTATGCAGGGAAGGGGGTACTGACTTTTTCAGTTAACATAAAGAGTTTTGGAACAATGCATCTTGTTTCGGAATTACAAGAAACTGCAGTAAGACATTGTGAATTAGCAGATTACTTCAAAATAAAGTTAAGTAAAGTCAGAGAGTTCGAGGGAAATCCATTTTAAAAAAGGAAAGTGTGGATACATTAACCGGAAACGTTTGGGCGCGATAAACTTTCGGATGTACGCCTGTTTGTAGTGCCTAAAAAACATCATTTTCTTTTTTCATCTTGTCTGAAAGTTTGTTACGCTGAAAATTTTGGAAAATGTTTTTTTCTCCTAATGTGTTGTACATGATGTTGGCATGAAAACTCTTAGAGTGTGTTTACATGAGAGCCGTACTGAACTCAAACCGGTTTGAAATTTTATGCTGTTTGAAATTGGCCTTCTGTTTACACGAGAAATTTCGATACGGCCATGGCGAGTTTTGTTGAGTAAAAATCGAAACAATAGATTTACTAGTTTCTAGCTCTCCCTACGAGTGTGTTTTTACATGAACTCAAATGCTTTGAAATTTCAATAAGGTTAGAAGTGTTTTCTATACACGATGGAATAAATTTAGCACATTCTGTATTTTTATTTCATAGGTGTCAACAAAATTTAATTAATATGCGCATGCTTGTTAACACATTTTATGATAAAACAATGAAATGTGAAAACTTTCACACCTTTCCGAGCCGTATCGAAATTTCAAACCTATTTGAGAAATAGGTTTGAAATCAACACGGGTAAAATTTCAGTACGGTCGTTATCATGTAAACACCGCTGAAGGTTTGACCAGGAACCGTACTGAAATAACCCGTATTGAAACTCGATACAGGAGGATTGAAAATTCAACCCGTACTGAGTTCAGTACGGCCTTCATGTAAACGCACTCTTATAAGGCTGTTTGCTTTCATTCTTTCATTTGACTCTTCAGCGCTTAAAATAATGTTTTTAAGTCCGACGATCACAAGATCACTACGTTGAAAAAAGGGGCGATCACAACGAAAATTTAACCGATCATAAGTTAGTATACTAAGTGCTTATACTTTTTACCATACTGTACAAGCATAAATGAAAATAAGATGTGCGATTATCATAACAGAATACAATGTGTCAAGCCGGATTTTTAATAGTAAAAATGATACGCGTATAGTACCGGTGAGCATGGGCATCGTGCTCGCTCTCAGAAATACACGTATCAACAAATTCAAAACAGCGTACCAAAAAAAAGCTCTTAACTTTTAACGGAGATATGGCCTAACAAACAAAAGTTTAAAAAACATTAACCAATGAAATTCGTATCAGAGATACATGTACTTTTTTATGATTGAGTACGATACGCAAATCATTTTTTCTATTGGAAATCCAGCATAAAGCTCAAGTCCTTATTGTTTATCAACAGACTCGTTTGATGATGACTCTTCGTCAGTCGAGGAAAGATACACGAGTGTTGTAGGAACCTGCTCCTTTGGCTTTTTTCGTTTATATTTCTTACGTTCACTTTGAATTAGGCGACGTGCACCAACACCATCACTCCATAGCTGGCGTTGTGTCAAACTCATGAAACGTCGGGCCTTCCATGCAAATTCTTAAGATGCTGTCAAGTCGTTTCTGTGATAGTGAATTTCTGCTGTCGGTTTTAACCCGATTCATTAGTGAAAAAAGCCTTTCAACCTTCGCATTGGAGATAGGTAAAGTAAATAAAAGTTTCACGAGTAGCAAGATTGATTTCCATTCGTCTCGTCTAAAAGATTTGTATAATTTTCGCCATATGGCACGATAGTCTGTATTCGAAAGATCAAGGTACTTCACTGCATAGCTTATCATATCTTGGAATTCCAAGAGTAGTTGGCTTGCATTAGCTTGGTTTCCAGCTGTTTGGAGTGGTATTTTGAAGAACACAAAGAGCTCCTCAATACCTGTGCAAAGAAATTCCGAATCATTTTCGTAGCGAAACCATCCTTCAGTGTTAAGTACGTGGACAAGGTATTTCAAAACCACAGAATCTTTTTTTCCATCCGACAGGCAAACTTGTATTGCATTTGAAATAACATTAGCCCATGCGGTTTTTAAGTTACATGCACTTTCTTTACCGCGATTGAAATCTTTTAAAATAACATCTTGGAATTTGGAATTTCCTTCATCATCTATTTTCACGTTTTCAAGAAAGCGACGTACTGTTGGTAATTCTTCAAATGCTTTACATTCTATTCTTTGAAGCTGAAGCTTGCATTGAGCTAGTAGACTGTCAGTTTTGACTATATCAACATCTTCACTCTGGAACGCTTTGGAAAGACATCTAACTGGAGCCAAAACCTCTACAGAAACACATGCCAACAATGGTATACAAGCTTTGGTCCATTTATTGAACCAACCCTTAAAAGTGTGCCTATCTTTAGCTGGATATGTGTTATCTTCGGATAGATTTTCAAGATGCTGCATAAGAAGGCCGAACTTGTCAATGATAAGATCCAGTGCTCGTGTCTTATGAGCTATCCATCGTGTCCTTGAGGTTTTCTTTGGCAACACCTCCATCAAGAAATTCAATGGAATCGCTATAAATCTCCACCAGTTCTTTTAATTGACGAAGCTTTTTAGGGGAGCGTTTGTACAAGTAATACATTCTCAAGATTAGTTCATCTACATCATCAAAATCTGTGCCTTTAAGACTATCCTTGAGAGCTATTTCAAGTCGATGTGCGACGCACCATCCAAACGTGACCCATGGGTTTTCATCCTGAATCAATGTTATCACACCTTCCTTTTCACCCGCATTAACGGAGGCACCATCTGAGCCAAAGCCTACAAGCTTTGGCATGAAATCTTCACTGCCAAATACGAATTTTATAGCATCTTTAATACAAGCCAAAACATCTTTAGCCTTAGCACCATTAAGATCTTCAAGAGCAAGATAAGAGATTTTTATTCTTATCTTTCTTATCTGTCCCTGGTGGTGATGGATCAAAAGTGATTACGAATAATGCTTCCTTCTCAATGATACCGACATCAGTAGAGCCGTCAGTCAGGATACTAAAAAACTCCGATTCTTCTAATGTTTTCTTAAGATCGTTTGATAACCACTTCCCGATGAAATCAATCATTACAGAACCTGACATAGAGTTCCAATAAGCATTTCAGGCTAACTCCATGTCTTTCTTCAAGCTCCAATATTTTAGCGAATTTATTTATTGGAAGTTCTTCCTTTAAACAACGAAATACATGGTTTCAAATTTTTTTTTAGTTTTTTCAAAGTCCTTCTGTTTCATAATATCTAATCCACGAAGCAAATCACCAGAACTTGGATTTGAAGTTTCAATACATTCTGTGCGTTGACAAATCGACAAACCTTGTTCTTTCAAATGGAGTTCATATGCTTTTTTGTGCGGTTCACTCTCAGCATGTTCGATAGCAGCATGCAAAAGGAGGCGTTTACTTCCATCTCGAACCCATGCTTCGTTGAAATTTTTCATTGAATTGATTTGGTCCTCAAATTGTTTGCAAATTTTGCAAACTAATGACAATACGTTGTTTTTGTTAGCTGGATCGATATTTGAACAAGCCAGTCCTCGCCACTGTACTTGACGAGCGCAGTCTTCTTCCACTTCTCAGAAGTTGCTAAGGATATTGTTCGCTTTGACTTTTTTACTATTTCTTCTTTTTCTACAGAAACAGTTGTATTGGGAGAAGTACCTCCAAAATAAGAATTTATAGTTTTCTGACGTTTTGGAGCATATTCGTCCATGTTTGCAATGAAAGAATATTCACGAAAGAATATTTTTAAGCTTTCTCTATATTCGACATTCGATTCAAGTTGCAATAGAATGTCTTCATTGTTAATTTGTATGGTTGACAAAGCAATTTTAAAAAGTGATAGATTTCATAATAATCAGTTTCATTTTATATCTTAACATTAAATAAATTGGTACAATTATGTTTTGTGTCATAAAAGTATTATTAAAGTACTCACTTTAACTCACATAATCATTCTTGCATAACTTCCCGTTATTTATTTTTTATTTTTTGTTCGTTGTGAGCCAATCATTTGTTTATTTCGTTTGATCGGTATTATAACGTCATAATATAATCATAATCATGCTGTATGGAAGAACTTTGCATAAATCAAGAAAATGCTTGTCGGCGACAACGAAGTGTGTGACGAGAAATTGCGAGGAAGGAGAAAAAATACCGAAACATAAATTGTAAATGTCCTTCACATTACATCAATACACAAGCAAAATGTGTCCAGAAACCAATAGATTCATTTAATACTACTTTAATATAACTGTGTTTATTATATAGATTTACTATACTTGATTTCTTCAAGTCTTAATAGAAGTAAAAAAAGGAGAAAGAAATGAAATGAGTAAATGTTCGGCGATCACGTAGATCGTCTCAATTACATTCCAGACGATCGTCTTTCGAATCTCGCCAATCATTGATCGGTGATTGCCTGTTATTTTAAGCGCTGACTCTTATCTCTTTCATTAATGGTACTAATCTAATCTATGCAAATGACTTCATCGTCCTCGTCATCAATAAGGTGGTCTTCTCTATCCGAAAACAAGTCACTGACCAAATTCTGAAAACAAGTCACTGACCAATTTGATAATGGAAGTATGGCGTAAACGTTCCATTGAAGCTTTCCATTATCAAACCAATTCATGCAAAATGGCTGCTGGGTTTTAACGATCACCTAAGAATAGCTCTGAGACAATAATCAAAGGATTCAAAATGGCAGGAATAAAAGATGCCTTGGCAGTGGAACTACCATGGGAAGACCCATTTGCTGATGTTGATCAAATTATGAACACAAACTTACCAATCCAAACTTCGAAATTTTCAACATAGTCTTCTGCACACTTATTATAAGTTGTATGCATCTTTTATTAACACGATACAAAGATGCACACTAATCCACCCAATTGCTTACTTTTTTCTCTTTTTTCGTATTTCTAGTAACTATTTCATATGTCCTCGAATGGCATTTTCGATTTTTATCAAGGAAAAAAGTGTTTGAGCTAAAGTATTTTGACTGAAATTATTGTCTGAAAGTTTTTGCGCTGAAGTTTTTTCGCTGAAACTTTTCAGGATTAATGCCAACCCAAAAAATAGTTCCAAAAATTAAGTTTGTTTCTAAATTTTTCTTTTTTCTCCAGGTTTTCGTAACTTTGTTGACTACACTTAAAGGAAAATTAACATCAAAAATACAACTTTGGCTGAAATTGTTCCTTATGTGTATTTAAATAAAGGGTTAATAATAAAATTTTATAAAATACCATGTTTCGCTTATAATAAAGGATTTAAAAAATTCACTGTGACATCACAGTTGTACTAGAATTTCTTCATACACAAAGTCAGAACCATTCATGATAATAGAAAATCATGAGTTGGCGACATGATTCTTCAGATTTTAACATTTTGTTATTGAATAAATCCGTACTTGGAACGTCATTTATTAGATATCGCAGATAAAAAAATAATTATTCCAAAGTAAAAAAGAATGACGGCAAAGTAAGTTTCTTTTCTCATAAGAAAAATGTGCTGATAGTAGTTTGAAGAATTTTTACTTTTCAATGAACATTATAACTTCATTACGTATGTATGCAAGGCATGGTTTCTACTAGATAGATGTAATCGCAATTCCAGTAATGCGGATAATACTTTAAGAAATTTTCAATGAAAAAGAAACTAGGTCAGATAGGAAGCAAAATCTCAAGGACCATCTGTTAAAAATGCGCAAGTCTCTGAACACATTACCGTGTCTTTTTTTATTATTTTTTTCAGGAATCTTTAGGAAAATTGAAAAATACTAGAGTAAACCATGCTTTGTGTTAGAAAAATGCACGAAAAGAGCATTTACGGAAATTTAATTTTAAAAACACTTTACTTCTTTTTGATCACTTTGTTGCACCTCTTGAAAGTTTTTTAGAGCTCACGGTTTTCTCCATTCATATTTATCATGTTGAATACTATATGTTAGAATTGTTGGTTACCGCACCAGTTTTCAATGTTCTTTTCTTCGGCATATAACCTAGCATGTTTGCCATATTATCAGCTTCGAAACAGTCTTCATGAAAATGATTGGTGCAAACTACTTTATCTTTTACAAATCGAAAAGTTTTAACAGTAAACCCAGTGTCGATGTTGTTAAGCTATCTTTCAGCTCTCTGTTGTTCTTTGACAAGATCAGGAAAATGAAAATATATTATCTCATCACTAGTTGTCTATGTTACATGATTTGTAAAAACTACAGCTGAATATCTAAGTGCAACTGTGAAGTCATACTTTTGAGGTTTGATTAAAGTTCAAACTTAAATAACTAACGAAAGAATTGTGTAAATTGAATAAAACTTTGTAGAAAGTCGTCTTCCACAATTTAAAAACGGTTCATTAAAAAAAAAAATTACATAATTTTGACGTTAATTCTCCTTTAACAACTTAGGGAAGAACTTTCTCATGAATGACTTAATGAGTATTGCAATCTCTTTTGTAGTTATATCCAGCTCCTTTTGTAAAACCTGTTCTTGAAACCACTATTTGGGAGGACTTACTTCACGATTTTGAAGAAAAAGAGAAGATTCACAAAGGTAATGCATTGATGGACGTAATTTTGAAATGAATAAATTTTCCAATAGATATGTTTTCACGTATGAAATGTGCTATCAATCATCATTACGAAACCTTTCAACTTTCTTATCTGAATAATATGATGATATGGTCACTGGAAAATGGATTTTCATACACTTGAGTAGAATGTTATTGTATTGATGATCGTTCATAGGTTGCTCATGTTCTGTGATGTTGTGTGGTGGTAAAGATGTAGGCAAATCTAGCATGTCTCGATATATTATCAATGGCTTATTAAATAGGTATGTAGTGTCAAATACTGTTTCAGTGCAATATTTAACCCTATATTGATTTAAATTGCATCACCTGCGCATGTGAAAAGGGGAATTTGAAAGGAACTAAGCATATGGAATATTGAATTTTGATATCATAGTGTTTGCTACTGAAAGCTACTGAAAGCACTACATTTGGTAGGTTTTAAAATATTAAAAGTGTATATAATATTCTCTTATAGTCATGAGTCTGTGTTTTACTTGGAATGTGATTGTGGTCAGACAGAATTCACACCACCTGCAGTACTATCATTGGTGAAAGTTACAAAACCGTTATTTGGGCCACCGTTTTCTCATCTAACGAATCCTGTGAGGTTTGGACTTTGATACCTTCTATAACAGTGTCAGTTGATCTGGAAATATGAATTGAAGCAAATTTCAATCCAACTTCATTTTCTATGATTAAAAGAATACAGCTGGTTATTAAATCTGTAAAAATGATTAGATATTAAGAAAAGTTATATCAAGTTATTATTTCTGCTGTCTTTCTTCAATATTACTTATTTTACAAACTCTTTTAGATCAGTGTTTTATGGTCACATTTCCCCTGGAAACACACCAAAAGAATACATCAGTATAATTGAACAATTATTTCAATCTTACTACTATGAGCATTTAAATGAAGGGCCTCTGGTAATCAATCAACAAGGATGGGTCAGAGGTGAGGCATGACGTGTTATGTTAATTCAATAAGCAACAGGATTATATGTGACGTTCCAGGGGAATTTGATAACAAACGATATTAACGATAATTATTAACGATAATATCGTTAATAAAACAATAGAATTAGCGATATTATCGCTAATAATTATCGTTGCGTTATTATAGTTAATAGCGCTATTATCGTTAATATCGTTATTATCGTTAATATCGTTATTATCGCTATTATCGTTTATATATTATATATACTATAATTATGAAATTATAGTAAAAAAAAACTATATTTTTGATATTAACGATAATAACATTAATATTAAGCATGTGATCATTTCGTGTATATTAATCTTTCTTTCGCTTGATTACGGCGTAAGAAATTCAATTTTAGAATTACCCTCAAGTAAAGTTTTAGAGCCCTGTGTAAACACAACTTTCAGACAACCTTTCACATAAACTTCATAACAAACTGAAGGAAAAGGTAATGTTATTTTTAAACGAAGGTGAGTATTTCAAAAGAGAACTTTTGCAACTCATCAAGCCGACGTTAAAATGTTTTCATTCGTCCCTTCCTACATTTGTCCTTCATCCCAATGTTGAACCTGAAAACATTATCGACGAAATGACAAAAATCAATAATGATCACTGAAAACGTTGCGATCAATTTAATTAAGGGTACATCTTCACCCAGTGCAAGTGAAATGTCTTTCGAAAGAATAATAATAAAAGTTTTACTATCGAAAAAAACTTTAATGTAACGTGTCTTTAATAATGTAAAGTTTTTTTTCCCAAGAGCTTATAGAATGGCAACCCGTCGAACAATTCAGAAAAAAGAATTATAGCAGACGGTTTCTACTCGTGCCTGCTTTCGAACTTACTTCTGTATCTTTAATCTCCAAATGAATATAAGAACCAGCTAATTAAGTTCAATTTAATACACAAACGCGTGCTACCTGCAAATGTGACATGGAAAGCGAAAAGGGACCATTTGCATATTACGCGTAATTTTATTTTTCTTACGGCGTAAGAAATTTATTTTATTAAAAATTACGCTTACGTAAGCGTAACTCTTCTTACGCTAGCGTAAGAATTTTAAAGTTTTTCTTACGGATTACGGCTTACGCCTTACGCCTTACGCCGTAAGAATTCTAAAAATTACGCTTACGTAAGCGTAATTTTTCTTACGGCTTACGGCGTAAGGCGTAAATTACGCTTACGTAAGCGTAATTTTTAAAAAAAGTAAATTTCTTACGCCGTAAGAAAAATAAGTTCGTTGTCTTTAATTTTAGAATGTAAACAAGTGGGGGACGTTAAACTTGTGAACCCCAAACACAAGGATTGAGCGCCAATGCAAAGCTCGACTCTCTCAATCTTAACTTCCTTGTCTACATGGCCGAAACAATAAGTGCAATATATTGAAGTTTCATGGAGTTTGAAGTTTCGTAAAGTGTGGTCAAAAGTGTCTTGCCATTGATTGACTAAAACGATCAAACGAATGTTTTTTGGTTTTTTTATTAAGGTTCGTTAAATAACTTTAACAGTACACTTTAAATAAGCAAACAAACCCATAGAAAAGCCCTTTCACTTTTTCTTGGATTTGCCACTGATTACAGTAAAATGTTACACTCAAGTTAATTATGCTTGCGTTATCATTTATTGTGTTACACTTTCGGAGTGTAAAGTATTACCCTTAATAACATCTTATTCCGATTACGGATTTCCACGACTTTCAGAAAAGCGTCTTCAACCTTATGATGAAAAACTGAAGGAAACAGGTATGTATTTTTATTTAAATGAAGGTGAGTATTTCAAAAGAGAACTTTTGCAACTCGTCAAGCCGACGTTAAAATGTATTCATTTCCCTTTCCTTCCATTCATCCTACACTCATCCTGTGTCCCAGACTATTATCGGAATAAAGTTACAGAAGTCAATAAAAATCGCTAGAAACGGTGAACATACATTTTTATGAAAATAAAGAACATTTTTATGAAAACAAAGATAAAACGTTTTCCACAAGGGATCATCGAACGAACAACTTAAAATAGAATTAAAGCGGACGGTTTCTATTCGTAGTAACTTTCGAAATAACTGATTGTATGTTTATCTTTAACTGAATGAGAACCAGGTAAAAAAGTTTTCGAACATCAGTGAAAAATACGATGGTTGATTATGTTGATTAAATTTGCATAAGATGTATCACTCTTTGTGCACTCTTTGAATATGTAAAAGTCAAATAAATATGCAAAATTATAATAACAAAAAAAAAGCCTCAGCTGCCGACCATTGAAAAATAATTTGTAAACTGACTTCATATTAAAACTCATATTATGAATAATGATCACAAGAAATAATAGTTTTATGGACTTGTGTTTTATTGCTGAAACTTTTTTTTCAGGAAGTGACTGGGAAGTCTATTTTTTCAAAAACGTTGTATTAGCGGCTAATTTGTTACATGAAAGATCATGAAAACTCATTCTAAAAATTACGCTGACTAAGCGTAATTTTTCTTACGGCTAACAGATTACGCCTTACGGCTTACGGCTTACGCTAGCGTAAGAAAAATTGCAATGGCTTGTCTTCCTTACGGCGTAATTTTAATGTGAATTAATATAAAAATTACGCCTAATCAGCAGAATTTATTACGGCAAACAGGCGTAATTTTCTGGCAAATGGTCCCTTTTCGCTTTCCATGTCACAAATGTACATTTCAAAATAATACATTACCAAATCAAATGACACGGTAATTTAAAGTGGCTTTTCAAATTTGTGCTGAAGGTACAGGAATAACAAATAAAAAAAAGTGCTTTGTTATTTCTAGAAAAATATATGTCCACGTGTCATAATTGAATGAATCAGAGTTTATCATGTCATGAACAAGCGAGTTTGTTTTGAATTGATTGCTATTTGGCGAAATAATAATTAAATCACGGTTATTTTAGAACTTCATAAAACGACACAAGTATGTGAAATGTATAAACAAACGTCTTGAACAAAACTTTTTGACGATAGTAACGGTAATCTGTGCTCTTACCATATTAACGATATTAACGATATTAGCGATATTAACGATAATAACGTTACTCTGTAGTTCCATTAACGATATTAACGATAATAACGATATTAACGATATTAACGTTAATATCGTTTGTTATCAAAATCCCCTGGAACGTCACATATACCGTATTCTCTATAATTAGTGCCACTCTCTAATGAGGCCCCCCCTCAAGTCAAAAATATCAGAGTGACTCAGAAATTAATAAGCTCCCGGGGCGGTAATTAGAACTTTGAACAAACAGCGAAAACTCTGTAATAGAAACGAAAGACTATTTTTTGTGATGTCCAAATGTAAGTTATAAGTACAAGTATCTTATTGCATAACCATGAAAAATACAGTTGCTTTTGTTCTTTTATGATAAAAAGCAATGCCTCGTTCACAGCATGACCATAGAGAGAATACGGTTATGAAACCATTTGACTTATAATTTGATTGGATTATCTTTCCTATTTCGGCAATATCTTTTACACATTGCAAAGTACACTAGAATGACCATTATAGAAAAAGCTGATCTAAGTTGAAAGTTTTGTTCATAGCCTGAAATCTCTGTTTTGGTATTATTTAAGGTCTTGGGTTATCTCTTCTCATTGATGTTATAAATTTGACATCACCTTGTTACATTGTTCAAATCAATTCTTCTATGGAAAGTCGTAATTTAGTGTCAGATTTGAGTGATAGCTATTTATCTGGAGAAGTTGGGTGGAGTGTTAATCCTCAGCAGGCACGGTTCGTATCTTGTCTTTCTTCCTTAGAGGTCATTTAATGTAAATAAAGAAATTTTCAGTAATGTTTCCATTACTTTCATTCAAATTTTGTGACAGAATAGTGCAATGACAAAGTTGCAATAATCTGATTTCATATTTTAACTATTAAGCCTAAAGCAACCCTTGCATCCTTGTACCTACAAGAAGATTGAATGTCCTGGTCTTTTGAAAGATTTAGAGATAGGGTAAGTTCTGTGTTTCTTTCTAGGATAGATTTTATGTTGTTTTCATTAATAGTTGTGATGTTTACTTTTCACCTTTAGAAAGAAAAAATCTTTTACATCAAGAAATCTTGCAATCTCATCCTACTTCAGTAAACTATTCCAGCCGGATTTTGATGTTTTTTGTTTGTCAACAAAAAATACCTTTCAACACTGGATCCCTCCAAGTTTATCTACTTTATATCCATGGTGTGTTGCTTGGAAAGATGTAGCAGTGCATGTAATTCATGAAAAGGTATATTGTTGTTTAAAATCCAACTTTTATATTTAAATGGATAATACTTTTTCTAATGCTATACTTGCAAACATACTATTACTTTTATTCTCACTTCATTAAAATGTTTTCCAATTGAACTCACTTAGATAAAAATGTACTGGTGTGGTTAGGAATTAGAGAGGCTGAGTGAGTGTGATGTTAAGTTCTTGATAAGGATTCTAATGGAAGACACAATTTCATGTGTAAAAACGAATTGCTATGATCACAAGTGAATCAAAATGAGTTCATAAGATTATATGGGAAGTAAAGGCTAATTTGTTGGTTTTATCTGTTGATCTTTTAAATTCTTTTTCAATATCCCTTCAGAAAGAATCTAAAAGGATTTGAAGGGTGTTCACTTTAAAGAGAGCCTTTGTTCTTTGGTGAGCTCAATTGTTTTGGATCTATGGTTGATTCTGTTTAGATTTCAGATGATGTTATTCTTTATGCAATGAACATGTCTGTTGTTTGCTTAGCGGCTGTCGAACATGATTCGGTAAGTTGACTTCTGATTTGAATTTGAAATATCTTAAGGTTTTGTTAATTCCTTTTGCATAAAATAAGTTCTTCTATTCAAAATATTGACCCATATTTATCAGCAAAATTTAGAGGTACCAACAATAAACATCCACACTAACCAAAGTGTAGAATCCTGTGTCTAATGTGTCTAATCTTATCTGGGTGTCAGGTATTATTCCAATGCAAGCAACCTTGGGAAAAGTAATTTTTGAGATAACTACGAGAAAAATGCTTCATTCATTTTTTCTATTGTTATCGAATGAATTTAACGTTATTAAGGAGACACCTGCAAAGCTTGTAAAATTTCAGAAATAAATTTTTGTGACCAGTTGTGACTGTGATACTTTCATTTTGTTTATTGATCTTAAAAAAAGATGTTTACATGTCAATGAGTTGTTCAAATTTGTATCTTGAATATTTTTATTTTGAGGTATCAGTGTTTTTTTCATTTTTAAATAGATATACTGTGATGAAAATATGACAGAACCTTTAAAACTTCGAGATAAACCACGTGGTGAATTCCTTGGTCTTGGTAAATTCAATTCCTGCTTATTTTTTGTTGTGGTATTTCGTGTCTTGTAATGTTTTTGGGATGTTTTATTTTTAATGTCTTGTTGAATTTTGTTTTAGGTATAGTTAGGAACATTGACCCCATAAATAAACTGTTTTATATCTTAACACCTGAAGCAAGCGACACTTTGGAGCAAGTCAATGCATTATTGAAAGGAAACATTCAGCTTCCACCACAGTTTCTGCAAGAGGTGAGGATGACGCATCCGTATTGTCTTTAATGTTACTTTTCATCTCAAGTTAGCAAAATGTTTTTATTTAGTTATAAGACTTATCATCTCACTTTTTTGGCATTTTGTAAGGTATTAGTTACTGGTTTTAATGCCTGATTGGCTTTTAATACCTTAATTTTAATACCTGATTGGCTTTTTTCTAAGTAATAAAATAAGCTGTCATCATATGGCTGTGATTGCCTAAAATGTTGGTTTAATGAATCCAAAACTAGCACTGACACATTATATGGAAATATGATCTGGATTATCCATTAGTTTTATTTCAATAATGATTATGTGTTATCCTGAAGTTTTTATCATTATCATCATTATTATCTTAATCAAAATTTGATAATAAGGAAAACAAGCTAAATCTATTCAATTTTTAGGTGTATTTAAGAGAAAACTGAGAGAAAGCTGAAAATTGCCACAACTACATTCCCTTTTTTAAGTGTTATTATGATCTTGAAGAAAGACATTTGTCAATTAAGAATTCAAGATTTTTTTCCTATTGGATTTTCAATGGTTATTGACTTTGTGATGTGACCATAATTTTATGATTGACTCTATTGACATAAAATGATGTCATTTTATACATACTCTGATATCGTTATCAATCTACGTTCTTTTTCTTGTTGTAGGATGGATACAGCTCTCACCCTTATTTCTGTTATGATTACATCAACCTTAGTTCAAAGGCTGCGAGTGGTATGAAGCCACGATTTAATTTAAAGAGGAAGCCTTCAAAAATGAAGAACAGTTTTGTGGAGAAAAGTTAGATATTTCATAAAATAAAATACAGCATGTTTTTTTCAAGCACAAAATTTCTGGGCATTAAGCCATTTTTAAATCTGTTTCATATAAGATGTAAGTATAAGTCAAGCTTTAGATTTGATCTTTTAAAAATATTTGTTGTTTAAAGTGAACTCTTCAACAAATCCATGAAAAAGTATGATTGATCTGTTTAGTGATTACGGATTTCCCCTTCTGACGTTTGTGGAGATCATACACACATTCAAATCATAAATATACTGCGGCTCAAAATTATGACAGACAGAGAAGTGGTGACAGCTTATACAGATCTGTATTAAATCTACTGTCCACTACTCTGTGAAAGTAGAAATTCTCAAATTATTACCCTGTTGATGTGCAAAATATAGGTTAATTGTTTCTCACTTTTTTTCAGAAACCATTCTTTTTTTCTATTTTTTTTAGAAAATATTATGGTTATTCCAAATAAATGAGGGCAATCTAATTCCAAAGCATATAATTATTTCTTAATATACATGAAACTTAACTACATATTCCTGTATTTACGAATGAATGAATTTGTAGCAATAATTGCAAGAAGGTTCCGTATACAATATCAAAACATCGCCATCACGTCTGTTTCGCCTGATATCAAGGCTCATCAGCATGTCAAGGCGGATTTATATCGCCGGACATGGACAGACACGATTTGGGTTTACGAGCAAACGAATGCCACGCCATTGACCCTACATATACAAGACACAAACACATGAACGGGTTTACGAGCAAGTGGATGCCGCGCCATTGACCCAACGAATACAAGACACAAACACATGAACGGGTTTACGAGCAAGTGAATGCCGCACCATTGGCCCAACGAATACAAGACACAAACACATGAACGGGTTTACGAGCAAGTGAATGCCGCACCATTGACCCAACGAATACAAGACACAAACACATGAACGGGTTTACGAGCAAGTGAATGCCGCACCATTGACCCAACGAATACAAGACACAAACACATGAACGGGTTTACGAGCAAGTGAATGCCGCACCATTGACCCAACGAATACAAGACACAAACACATGAACGGGTTTACGAGCAAGTGAATGCCGCACCATTGACCCAACGAATACAAGACACAAACACATGAACGGGTTTACGAGCAAGTGAATGCTGTGCCATTGACCCAGCGTATACAAGAGTATACTTACGAAAAAGCACAACAGGCATCAGTACAGCTTACCCAAACTGAGTCTCTCCCATCACAGGATCCTTATTGTTAACAGTACCTTCAAGAACTGAAGGGTCAATACAATACAATATAATTAATTCACAAACATTTGGCACAGGTAGGAGCGATGCATCGTTTTGCGAAATTCAACTGTAAAAAGTTTTTACACGGGATACTAGTACAATATAATAAGCAGTTCCCGTCATTGCAGCTTCCACACCTCTATGTTGGATTTCTGATAATGTAGGACTCTGAAAGCTCCATCACAGAACCCTTATTGATAACAGTACCTTCAGGAACTTAAGAGGTCTTCCTGGGTCAATAACAGCAAAGAAAAATCAAAAGTTTATCAACGATAGACTTGTTTAGAAGAGTTTATAATTATGAAATGAAAGTAGTTGTTTTAAATTACAGGTTAACACCTAGAAGAAAAAGAGTTTATAATGGTGATTTAAAAGTATTTATTTTATGAATTTAAGTTAATATAGATATATTTAGAAGAAGAGAAGAATAGAAATTTAAGTTACAGGTTTATAAGATTAATTGAACAATGAGACCAAAACAATGACAAATGACAAAAATGTAAAATCAAATTTCAAATGCAAGATTATCCAGAGATGCTGCACTAGAAAACATGATCAGCCTCAGAAGTGACTCCAGTCAGAAATTATGAGGTTAATGTTTATTGAATAATGAAAGAGAGCGAAGAATGAAAGTAAGATTAAGAAAGAAAAATAGAGGGGGTGACCACAATGATATCAACCTACTCAGAAATTGGGCGTGTAAAAGAAAGTTTTCTATTCTTACGACTGAACAGATCGATGACTGAAGAAATAATTATATCGATCTCCTGGTGGATGTGCATTAATGCAATCCCATTCAATCTTTCCGACACCATCGTTGTTCTGGCATAATTCTTCAATCTTTTCATAGCAGAAAACGAACGTTCACATTGGCAAGTTGTAACTGGCAATGTTCCAAGTATCTTTAAAACGACCTTCAAGTTTTCAAAACCAGGGAAGTTGATGGCTTTCAGGGTATTAGGAATATTATCAGGATAGGAACCTTCATAACCAATCTGATACCTTTCCCATAACAACAATTCATTCTCCAAAGATGAAGGTGATGGTAAATCATCTTTATAGAATTGGCAAAAAGAAAGAAACCTATCTTTCCAATTAGCTTGATTTAACAAAGAAATCATTTTAGCTGGTATGATAAGTAAGCCTTCATATGCACGACAGTCGTCAAACCTATAGTTGAGCTCACTTATCAAATGATCAATTAATGGAATGGAAACTGACCCCTTGAAATATTCAGATGGAGTTTCAGAAGGAACGTTACATCTGTGAACCTGTCTAGCAGAAAGTCTAGGTCTACTCTCCATAACTCCAACCCTTTCTGCTAGAACTTTTGCTTCATTATACCATTTTTCATGATTGCAGTCAATGTTATCTCTCGTCATCAAAAAATCTGCCTTCAATGCATTGATAAGTTTCAAAGATTCCGACTAATCAAATGATTCTGAATTATATCACTAATTTGTGAACTTACCAATGAAGATGTTTTTCCAACATAGTTAGCTATAACGAATGGATACATGAAATTTGAGTTTGATGCTGAAGTTGTCATGCTAGTTGTCATACTAGTGACAGAACATGTTGATTTACAAGTACTGGATGCAATGTTTACAGAAACGTTTCTTTTCTGATTTTCGGGAAGATGTGGGTCACTGGAATCACTCATTTTGGCTGATCGTTTCCGTTTAAAAAAGTTTAATTTACTTTGGATTTTAGATTTTTTACTTGTTTTTATTACATTTAATTTATGTTTATGGTTATTTGCAGGGGAGCAGAAAATAAGAGGGACATAATGGTTATGCTTAAATGTGTCATTACTACTTAAAACACCCTCATAGCAAAACAATGTGTTAAAGCATTCACTTGATGTGACTGCATCACATTTCAAGACATTATTGAATACATATTGTAATTTTTCAGGACCAGAAGGTGGATAAAAACATTTAATGTCCCTTTTAATTACATTACATAACGATAAAATGCAAAGAAAACCTGTTCAGACATTATCTGCACAAACATGCATTGCCTCAAATTGGACAAGATCTGAACCAGTGAGTCCACTGTCAATGGATGAATGGGATAAACATAAAGCTAATATGTTACCAACACATGTAAACATATCAGGATACAAATTTAACAAATGCGAAAAAAGTGGATGGTTAGAGTAGTACGAAGCATTCAAAAACATGTCAATGACTGTAAGAACTCTTGAATCAAACACTAATGAATTATCACCTACCAAACATATGGAAACAAAACTAAATAATGCAATTTCCAGTAGCAGTGGATCTGTAAGAAAAATGAAAAGGAATAAAATTATTATGTTGATCCCCCATCTTTTTTTAAATTGAAATGTTGTTTTTAATGAGGGAAAGCGATATAAGTTCTCATGAAATAATACTTGCAATTAAAACTAAAAAAACTTGACCACAAAACATGTCAAAAATGAAAGGAATTACAAGAATCAATCATCACTTCAGGTAGAAAATATCAGGCTTGACTTTAGAATAACCCCTCAGAATTACATAAATAACAAATACATGGCAATATAACAACAAAATAATGTATTACCTTAAGGCAATCCAAACGTGATCTTCGTCTTCTTTTAAATTAGTTGTGAGGTAAGACTCTGCAACACTATTTCTCTGGAGTTGACCAGAAACAAGTTTTTGGTACAACTCCGCATTAGATAAAGAAGAGCATTCCCGCACTTTTCTCTCTAAAACAGTTTGCCAATTCTTTAGGCACAAAATATCGTTTTCTTCGCACAAATTTCTAACTTTTGCAAACAGTTCCATGGCTGTTGAAGAAGAACGAATCTGATCTCGAAAACTTCATTTTCATGTGGGCTGAGGTAGTACTTTGTACGGGGGCAATAAATCTCAGGCGAGTCAAGAAACACTAAATTATTTTGTAACATCAGTTTTAAACATCATTATGATTTCACAAACTTTAGAGCTAAATTTATTTGAAAATGGCAACTATCAGAATAAGCCCCCTAAAATTTCCCACATATACACAGATTCATTTGGCATTTTTGCCACTACCCCCAGACGTTTCCTGACTTACTTGACTGATGAATTTTCCAGGGGGTATGAAATTCATTATCATATAGAGAAAACTAAATTGTAGGTTTAATTTCGATCAAAAGAGCCAAGTTATAGGCTAGCTGCTGGAAATATTTTATTACGTTTTATTTTGCGAATTTTGCCGGCTCAATAATATTTCTGATTGGTGTTTAAAGGCATTTTATTAATGCCACTACCCACGGATTATTTTCAACTTACTTGACTAACTTTTTTCGGTTATTACGGTCTCCGAAAAATATTAGTGCGGATGTCTTGCCTTCACAAAAAGTGATGGACTTACTTCGGCAAACGGTAATAGGACTTAGTTCGGTGAACTTAGCATGCTAGGGGGTAAATGATAAACGCACGGCAATAAATGTCTATAATTAACTTCGCTTTCGACCCCCGGCTCTCATTCTAGTGTGAGTTAGTCGTGCCGTGCGTGTGTATAAAAAAAGAAGTTTAGAACCGTTTTGAAAAACACCGTGGAGAAGAGAACGAGCTCACAAGAAATAAACTCTATGATGGCAATTTCTTTAAAAGAGTATATGTGACCGTCCACGGGAAAAAACTAACAATGGAATTATAGATTATAGATTATAGATTATAGATAAGAAAACAATAGAAATTATAGATAAATCTAATCTATAATCTATAATTATCTATAATTATAGATTATCGATTATAGATTATAGATTATCGATTATAGATTATCGATTATAGATTATCGATTATAGATTATAGATTAATCTCTAATCTACAATCTAATTTATAAGTTATAGATTCTATCTAAACTATAACCTATGTCATCAATAGGCAAAATTCAAAAGCCCTTAGTTCTGCTTCGCGGTAAAGAGAGTCATGTCATGGGAACATTATACGCCATATTATAATATGTACGTATAGGTATACAGTTATCCGCGCCCTATATGTGGTGTAATTTAAATGCTACTTCGGCCAGGCCTCTTGGAAAAACGTCTTGTTTACTATAAGAGTGGTCATTTGTGTTAGTAATAGAATGCTCTTTAATCCAATGTTTGGCGGTCATTTGCGACATGTTACGTAACAAAAGTTCAAAACGTTGTACGATTATGTCGCAAGCATAGCATACTTTTAAGTATTAAGGAAGAGTAAGAAGAAGCCATTCTTCAAGGCGTAAAGGTTAATCAAAAAGTGATTAAAACTTCTCGTTATTCTCCGTTTGATTATTAAACTTATCTTTCTCTACCTTATCGACTTTCTTGATGTTTATGAACAAACATGTTTTAAAAAATCTTTTTCTAGTGGCATCAGTTGAATAATAAAAATAGACTTGGCCACCTGGTTCACATTCACTGACAAGACAGTTTGTTGAAAACCAAATTAAAATGAATGCTTCAAGTAGAAACCATCCGATTGTATTCAAGAGTATTTTGTTACTCACTTGAGAATAAAGTCTTCGAAGCGGATGTTCGAAGTGTTGCACAATGCATACAAACACCAGTTACGTACATGTGCATAATCTTTTTCTTCCATTCCAAACAAGAAACATAACATGATAAATAATTAATGACCTTTTTTACACAACAATATTTTGTGAATTGTTCGAGTGAATTTGTGAAGCAAATAATCATGAATAGGTTATAGAAAAAAAAATGGAAAAATAGTGACCTCATCTGAAAGAATCACTGAAAATAGCAAATCATGTGAAAGACCTAAATGGTTTCATCAAGAAAAACGTTTCTGACAGAACTTTTACTTCTATTAAGCAGGCCTTGTCAGGAGAATTCTTCGAGGCGTACGGTTGTTCGCACGCCTGTTTTAACGTTTTTTATATGTGGCGTGCGATCCACCGCACGCCTGAAATTTTGTATGTCTGCCTAATCTTTTACAGACAAGTGGGGGACGTTTAAACTTGTGAACCCCAAACACAAGGACTGGCGTCAATACAATAAAGGTTGACTCTCGCAGTCTTAACTTTTCTTGTCTGATAATGTTTAAACCTGAAGTCCTCTGTGGCTAGAGAATAAATCTTTCAATAAGAGGACTAGTGGGGTCGTCAAAGTATAATAAATAATCTTTGATCTTTTGAGAAAAGAAATGAAAATTCATTCATTATCAAACATTGATCGACTGCACAACGTAAAAAAGTTTTGAAAAAAATGATCATTCATTTTCATTCATTTTAAGACGTCACGATAGTATTCCCAAAAGCTGTCAGCTGTCTTTGAAAATATTTAAGCACGAGAAGAAAAAAATTTTACGTGCTTCATTCAAAAAAATATCTATAAGCAAAGACAGGTGACAATTTCTGTTTCTATATTGCGAAACATGCTGCAACGTGATGTGATATAAATTGATAAACACGTTTTCGAATGTAAATTTCATATTCGACTTTTTTAATAACACATGAAAGAAATTATGTATCTCTTTTCGTCGTGGTCGATAACGTCATCAAAAACTTCTTTTCAAGAAGATTAATAGATAGAAAAACCTTTTTCATGAACAAGATTAATAAAAGCCTTTTTGATATACAACTGGTACTTTAAAGTAAACAAATATTTAAATAAATTCCGCTGCGTCTAGACAGTGCCAGCTGGTTTTTTTACGTTACAATAACGAATGTATATAATGTTTTTAAGCTTCGCACTCCATCACACGCCTAAAAATTAGATGGCGTGCGATCATCGCACGCCATATTTTTGAAGTTTTAAATTCAGGCGTGCGGTAGTCGCACGCCGCCCTTTTTCTTCCTGGCAAGGCCTGATTAAGGTTGACAATATTTCGCGAAAGAAAAATTAACCTGCGTCCCTGGTCATGTTTTTTACTCCCGAAAAATGGCGGAATGAAAACATAAACAAACTAAACGAACGAAATTTTTATGCGATAACGGTAAAATTTTCACAAGTCATTAAAGTTGTTATCGCTTGTTTCCTATAATTAGTGCATGGGCTACTCGGTTATAGATATCTTGTAAAGATTTTACATTAGGTTATAGATCATTACGTCGTAAAACAGTTTATGCATAACACGGTTGACATTGCATTGACATTGCATAGATTATAGATTATAGGTTATAGATTATAGATTATAGATTATAGGTTATAGATTATCGATTATAGATTATAGATAATCTATAATCTATAATAATCTATAATCTATATTATAGATAAAATTTTACCTATACATAGATTATAGATAAAATCTAATCTATAATATAGGTAAATATAGATTAATCTATAAATCATTGTTAGTTTTTTCCCATGGACGGTCACATATATCTCAGCAAAAAACAAGTACGTCAACAGGACTAACTTGACATACCCTGGATCCGCCCCTGCTCTATCTTCAATGTTAGTGACGTCAAATTGACTGTTGTCGCGTACGTTTTATGAATGTTCACATATCCAGAGACAGATATCAGTTTTCGATTGTCGCCAAACTTCTTAATCTCCTGGACTGAATGGTTTGCAGCTGTTTGCCTGGTGCCTGGACTAAACTTGAATGCTGCATTTGTGACTAGCACAATTCTTGAATGTCTATCTATTTCAGTGTCTTGAATCGAATTAAACTTGCTTTCCATTTGAAACCTGTGATCTTTACAGGTGATTTGACTGAATAACTTGTTCTAATAGCGGGTATCAAGCCATTTGGTGAGAGACAGCACAGACATCTTAACCCTTTCATCTGAATTCCCTTGTAGAAATAGTTTATGAATAGCTTTGGTTCATTTGATTAATTGTACAATTTCATGGTCTCTTTTTGCAGTTCAGGTTATCATTTTGCCCACAGAAAAGTGATGACTTATATTTTAAAATATCTTAACCTGGTTGTGGATTGACACGATGCCTTGTTGAAGATGCCATGACATCTTCAAGAAGTACGTATAGTTGGATTGGTGACAATTTTCTAGAAGATCAACTGTCAGAAATCATCAAGGAAAACATCAACATTGACTGTTTATGGGAAAAGGATAGCAAGGTAAATCTCGATTTAAATCGATTTTTGGATTTTTGGATTCTAAAAAAAATCAATAGATTCATATTCATATTCATATCACATGTTGACTGTCAAGACAAATAACACAATTGAAACTGACACTATTATACAACGATAATACATTTAACATTTCTTCAACGCCTTCTTCGCCCACAGTGGTAACATGGAAACTACAAAATAATAATAAAAAAAGGTTAGGATTATAGTACAGAATACTCCATTTCGGAGTGAGCTCCGCCATTAACTAAATTTCCAAAAGTGGTGCAAGTTGAACTTTGGACCCTCGTGATATCTATGGCGAACGTGCTGAAACATTATAGTGAGAAACTTCTTTTAAGTTTTTTAGGGAATTGCCGACGTATTAATTTCCATTTCCATTTCCAATTTTCCATTTGTTTCGCAAAAGTTTAATTTAAGAGCTTTAATTTAAAAACTTTATTCTTGTAGGTGAGAAGTATTTTTCTTAAAAAAAAATAGAAGATCATGAGATCTAAAAAGATGACTCATTCATTCATAAAACATCATCTCTCAACAACATTTTTTCTCAAACAATTTGATTTACAAAGGTGATTTCACGATTTATTATTATAATTTGGGTTTGGACACTTACGATGTTGTATTGAAAGTGATTGAAATACCCTACTATTTTGAATATTATTATATATATATATTAAAGAAAATAACATATAAGATCACTCTGCCAAAGGGCACTTCAAATTCACTAATGCACATATTACACGTAATACATCATTTAAAATTGGCAAATATAATAATGGTTGTTGATGTTTAAGTATGAGGTACTCTTTCATTCTTTTGATGGCTTGTTCGACATATATACCGACACAAGCAATATTTGATGTCTGTTGATTATCTTTAGCAACCATCTGAGTTCCTTTTGCAGCACTGGGTGGAATGCATAATATGCGCTGCTGCAGAGCTAAATCGGTCTTGATTTTAAACGCACGGTCTACCATGACCTGGTCATAGGCTTCCAACAATTTCAAAAATCCAGAGTCTCACGCAATATGGATATCTGAAGCTCTTCCTCCATACAATGGAGAAAACCAAGATATCGCACCTCTCGGTGTTATACAAACAAGAAACTTGATTGTACAGTGGTGCTTGTAATCACTCCACAAGCAAGCTTGTACCTCTAATGAACTAGGAGTGTCCATGGAGATTTCAAAACAATGTATGATGGTTCTTGTCTTAGGAAATAGCTTTCTAAAACACTCAGGCAATGTTGCTCTGGTTTTCCTTCGAGAAGGCGGAATGATTAATGTGGAAAGCTCTTTCGTGAGTTTGATCCATGTTATAAATATTTGAGAAACTTTGCCACTTGATATTTGGAATCGAAATGCTAAGTCATCGTTTATAAGGTTTAAACGTAACTTCATTAAAGTCAGCAAAAACTCTTGTTCAAGAGAGAGCTTACGTGATAGGCCTGTTTTCAATATAGGCAACAAAAGAGGGTCTAGATCATACTCTGGTGATGACAGCAGTGCCTCTGTAAGTTCCACTGATGAGGATCTTTTCCTTAATCACAAAGTTTTCTTTTGGCCATCCCAGTATGTCATGCAGGAAGCTTTTATTTTCAGCAGTTCAAAGACAGCCTTGAAAATTTCAGGTCTCTCTAGACCAGTGAAAGTACATATACATTATACTCACGAGTTATGTGTGAGAATTTCACTGGTATTGGTTGAGGTTCCAAATCAGCAGTGTCACAGGAATATCTTTTGAAAAAGTTCATCTATCATTCCCAGTTGAATAATATGAATGTTCATCCATGTCCGAAGTAAGTTGTAATAATTGTTTTTTGGAACTCTTACAAGATTCTTTATTTGTAGCAAGACTTCGTTGGTAAAGTGTTTGTACTGACAGTTAAAAATAAAGTTGGTGTTTGATTTTCTTTGGTAGGCTTTCCATCCAAAAAATGTATTGAGCAGACATGACAATTCTTAGGGATGTCCTTTGCTGATTTCAAGTCTTTTTTTCCTTTCAAAATGTGATGTACCCATGCTGCTCTAATTTCTTCATTTTTCCGTAAACTGTGCATTACAATCTCACCTTCAACATTGCTATGCTTGTTAACTTTATACGTTCGGAATACAAACGGGTAAGACGCAATAAAAAGTCAAGAGTTGGCCAAATAAAGGGACAGAGGGTATGCACCCTAAACTTAGATGGTCTACAATGACCAAACAAGCCCAATCAACTGGGCTTGACTCAAACCTGTCCTGATATACTTATGATGGTCAACAACGACCAAACAAGGGTAGTCAACAACGACCACCACTTGACTCAAATCTGGCCTGATCTTAATTATGGTCAACAACGACCGAACAAGCGTGGTCAACAACAACCATCGCTTGACTCAAACCTGCTACAAACCTATGCAGATGCATCCCCCCAAATTTCCCCAAACTAACTATGGCCTAGATGAACATGGAACAGAAACACCCAATGTGGCATCCCAAACCCTGGTTGCGGGTGGGCTAGAAGCTAACGCCAAACATAAGGCCTGAACCGAAGAATCATTGAGGTGCAGATATCTTTGATACGCATTGCTCGACCATCTACCAAGAATTTGGATTTGGCTATCAGATACACCAGCTGACGCAGCGGCCGACGCTCCGCCAATGCGAAATGAATGTGTATTGATAGCGCTGTGACCAGGAAAGCACAGTCTCAGCAATAAAACAACTTCAGCACGAATGAGAAAACTACCAGAACTACCAGAACTCCAAAGAAAAAGCGGATCTGATCTAGAAGGTAGGGTACTGGCGCATAAGCCTACCAGACAAACAGCAGAGCCAATGGCGGCCACTCGGATAGTGCAACAAGTTCAAAAGGGATCAGTCTTGGAAGCTTTAAGCAGAATACGCATAATGGAGCCATCTGCATTAAACGTGATATCATTGACCAACAGCGTGTTGGATGCAACATAAGAATACTGGCCTGGACACGTATACTCCGAACAACGCAACAGTCCAAAGAAGGCCAATGATGATGCGGTACGCAACATGAGTCTTTGAAAAGGCGAGTATCATTGAAGCTGAATACAACGGTGAATACACCACAACTGATCAATTGTGATTGGTAGTCGTGGAGGACGATGGATGCGTGCACCTTGAACACGACGAATACCTCTTAACAAATAATATAGCCGCGGAAAAGAAGAGATGTGAATGTTGGAACCAGACAAGATACTATGAAATTGAATACCAGCCAAATAAACTTTGACCGTATGATAACTTAGTCTTTGAGCTACCGACACTACGTATTGCTGCAAAAGCTACGTAATGCTGACAAAATACCTGGAATGAGCGCACACCCACCTGGTATGTAGACAGAGTAGATGGAGCCAACGAAGCTTGCATGTACCGCGTGATGCTCAAGTCAAGATTGTCCAAATGGCTTTCGGTGGCACAGTTTGCTGAGCACAAGAATTGGGACGAAGACGCCGAAATCGAGTCACCTGTAAACGAGATAAAGCATCGGCAGCACTGTTGTGATGACCTGGAATGTGCTGCGATGATGTGTTAAATTCAATCTGGCCGAAAAATGGCTGAATTGTCCGTGAAGAACAGAATCTGCTGATCACGCCAATGTTCCCCCCACGTATGCACAGCCGCCACAATAGTGAATAACTCAAGGATATTAATATGGAGCAATTTATAGTCGGCAGGCCATTCAACTGAAAACCACTGGGTGCCATAAACTGCCCCAAAGCCTGAACCGGAGGCGTCAGTAAATAACGAAATTGCGGCTGATGAAATCAGATCGGACGGAATAAAACAGATTGTATAAATCGTCATCTACACGAGCCCAAGACAACGATGGATCCTGTGCCATGCGATAACAAAACATACGATCGTAATTAACTCACACAGAAAGCGAAAATTGGCCCGCAAAGTCGCATAGCAATGATTGATATCTATATTCGTCCATCACAAGCGGTGTATAGTTGGGGAGCAAGTTGTCAAAATTCACGTACTCCCCATTCCTTATTTTGTCCAGCGCAGCTTTCGAAATGGCCGGCAGGGTTGCAACGGACTCACCAGCCCCTAACGATGGATACAATGGCACAGGTGTATTTGCGGAAGGATTATTAAATAACATATTCATACCACCCACTGAACCGTTCGGGGCAGTAAACATCTGCCCTAAGCACCGTCGAACTTCCTGCGCCACGATAGTCGATAAATTCGATGATCCAGGCCCGACAGTAATGTCTGTATCCGGTGGGCTGAACTGAGTGTCGTTGGTCGGAATCGTATTACTTCCTCTCATCGACGTTGCAGCAACTCTGAAGCCCCGAGAATGATGACCCAACACTACGGGGTCTAAGCTAGTAGATAAGTCCGTGCTAGGGCCGGCTGTCACATTAATGTCCGGAACCCCAGATGAGGGTGGTAACTAGAGCGGATCATGATAAAAACTCACAGCAAGCTCACAGCAAGTTGACGCCTCGATCCACATGAAACCAAGTGCGCCTCCATGGATGCTAACCGTAACGCCTCGTCTGACAATTCTTCCCATTGCTCCACAGTTCTCCTTTCAGGTTCGATGTCTGCCACTAATGACGATGTAGGGTGAGAACGTTTCCTCACACCACTACCTTTACGAGTAGGCAATCGGCTTCCTCCACCACCAGCAATAGCCACAACAAATAACAGATATTTGCCAACACGAGTATGTACAACCGCATCCTGGCTAACTTCTCTTTGTAAATAAACAAATTAAACCAATTCGACAACTGATCTCCTCTTTGTCTTTCTTCTTTTTCCTTAGACGCTTATCTTCTTCTTTTCGTGTCTTTACCTCCAACTTGCTCTCCAGTTCTTGGAGGGATACATCCGAATTTATGTGGCTAGAAGATAATTTGTTCTTTTTCACTGGTAGTTTTCGTTTTTCAGCAACAGGAACCATAAGCAGCTCTTTTCGAGCAGCTGATGAGTCTTTGTTTGAAACAAAACCAAGTGCTCGGTTGACAATGTTTTTTCAAGACTTCTCAATGCCTCTTCAGTCCTGCTTCCTTTATCAGGCTTTTGCACAGGTGTTGATCTTGCTACAATGAACTGGACATCTTTCGAGCAGTCAGGTAAAGTTCCGTCAGTTGGATGAACCATCCTTTCAGCGACCGGGACATGCGCATTTGGTAATTGCGTTGTTGCAGATTTTGTAGCAACAGAACTGACAGAACACACTGTACTGCTTTTGTCATCAAAATTGGGTATAGTTTCAGAAAACGGAGTCTCGACTGGAAATGTTGGTACAGCACATGGAGTCTCAACTGGAGCTGCTAATACACTGGATACTGTCTCGATGTTCTCTTCTTCATCTTCCACCATGACTGGAAACGACAGGGCAGCATCCATCTTGGAAAAATCAACAGCCTCCACATTTACAGGCCTCATTCCAGTCGCTTTAAAGGAGTTTATGATAATTTCCTTTGCGCATGCTTTCATGTAACTGGTTGAAAAGGGTCGACCAAAAGTAAATTTGTCGACGGTTGACCAAGCCTCGAAATAATTTTTTGAGGACAGTCGGACAAAATGTCCGGTACATTTTAAATCTGGTCGGACATGTCCGGTAACCATTACTTTCTGACATAATAAAATTGATTAACTGTTGATAACACAAATAAATTACTTTTGCTTGAAAAATAAATATCAAAACAACTTAGCAACAAACAGTATGTTATTTTTCTTCGATAGAACTTTCGAGTTTGCCTTAACACAATAAATAGAACTTTCGACTTCAGAATTAATCATCTCACTGACAAACAAACAAAATTCAAAAGAAAAATGGAAAAACTAAAGGTTTGACGTATTAAAAACCTAGGAAGTCCTCATATTCATCATCATTGCCAAACAAATCATTCAAAAACGTATCATCTGCCTCTTCTTCACTCGAGCTACAATCATTTAGCGAGGCAAGTTTCCGTTTCAAACCAGTGCGTGGTTTATACTGCGATCTCTTTCGTTGATTTGGTTACCTGTCCTTTTCCTCCACCCACAATTTTATGGCATTGGATGGGTCATAATCTTCTATGGATGGGCCATCTTCCACAATAAAAAGTTGCGCAAATGAAATGAATGAATCTTTAATCGAATTGAATTTAATCCTGTATGCACAAAAGGAAAGTTTCGTAACTTTTCAGAGTTTTTCACTAATAATATCGAAACGCTGCTATCTATATTTCCACGATGTATATTATTTGGAAGAGTATTTAATATCGCACAGTGAAAATTGGCCTTTATAGAAAAGAAGAAAAATTTTAATAAACAACACACCTGCTATGACATAAATGTGCAGTAGAATGAATTAAAAAAGATTACATTTTTCTAAGGTCACTTACGTGCGTTTCATTTTCATTCGAAATTGATCGATCGAAAGATTATCATTCAAGTCCTTTTCAGTGAGTCTTAAATTGATTTCTGATATAATCGTGGAAGACTAATCGAAGAAAAATTTAACATTACAGACCTAACTTTTTGTTGCTTTACAATAAAGACGGCAGTATTTGCGAAGTAAACTATCACATGAAAACATGTCGGACAAAAAGTCAGGCCAGAACTGATTTCAGTCGGACAATTTTGAGTCTGGGTTGGACAATGTTCGATGTCCGACCGCTATTTCGAGGCTTGGTTGACCCAGGGTGGTTTTGACAAAACTGGTTGCACGCTTTCCACTACTCTTGTTTGAATGGTCTGAAAACACCTTTATCCAGCGGCTGTGTTACATGTGATGTATGAGCCGGCAAGCAAAGGAGTTCCACACCATTCTCCCTGCAATACTTTCCCACTGGATAGTCTATGTGACTTGAGTGTCCATCCATTAATAGCAAAACTGGTCGAATAGCAGGCAGGTTTGGTACAAAAATGTTTTTCATCCAATGCTCAAAAGCCAATGTCGTCATCCAACCAGAATTCGTTGCAAATGAGACTGATCCTGGAGGCAGGTCTACAGCATATGTCGGATTGATGGTCTTTCAAGGAAATATAACAAATGGTGGCATTGAATTACCATTTGCACATATACATATTAAGCTGGTTATTTGGATTTTGCTATTCCCAGTGATATGATATGCGGTCTTGCTTTCTTTGGACATGATAACCTAAATGGTACAAATATGAAATATTATGTGTAATCGTATTTTGTATAATATACTGTGTATATTTCAATTTGAAAAATAGCACACCTTTCCGCTTCCTTTATTTTGCAAAGGGAAACCACTTTCGTCGCAATTGTAAACTTGTGCATCAGTTTTTTATGCGCATTTTTTCAACGTGCTGTTTATATTCATTGAACCAGGCTGTTATTTTATCTGGTCGGCACGCAATTGCTCTGCTGATTTCCAATTTTTCGGTGTGAACTTTTTTGAGGTCCGGATGGCGGTTTTGGAAACCATTCCACCACGCTCTACCAGGCATATTGTCTTTAAAGAGCGGTTCTCGCCTCGCACTTAAATCGAGTATTCTTTTCACCATCAATTTACATTGACTTGGTGTTTGTCCAAAGCCTCGCCTTGCCATTTCGATAAGCCATGACTTCAAATGACATACCATTTTGTATGCTGGCTAAAGCCTCGTCAAGTTTTTCTTGTGTGTACGTCAGCTTACGTTCAACTTTATTTCCAGGCATACTAAGTAAGAATGAAACAAATTTTTTATTGTAGGCCTTAGAAATATCGAGACAGCAGATATTAAATTTCAGCTCACCTTGTTAACAGTATGAAATGACGCAAAGGCGAAAAGAGAATGAATAATGATTTAACTTTAACTTGCGATTATGAAATGCTTTTAATTGACCGCTAGCTCAGTACTGAGAACCGATGGGGGAAAGCTGGTATTTATACATTTTCACAATTGACGTCATAGCTTCTCTTGGGAGAGACACACGCAATTAGAGTCACGTAAGAGTTTGTTTCTGAAACTGAAATATAGACTTCATGTTGAGAAAATACGTCAGAAATGAACTCGAAATAGTATATTTTCCTATTTTATTCATTTTTCTTACAAAAGCCCATAAACAAATGAATGAGATTTTCATCTTTGATGTGTCCGCAGAGTGGTGCATCTGTATTTTTTTCAATGTTCTATGCAATAACGTAATTCTTTTCGAATCGCTGTTCGGCCACGTGCGATCTTCTTTATTTTCTCATGGGACATGTGTTCCTTTATCTTTATATCGTTTTCCATGGCGTCTGAGTAAACAAGTAACATCCTGAACATCAAGGCAAATCATAACAAGGATTTTACATTCACGGCAAAATGTGCTACCATTTTTATTGTGTAAACTATAAAGTGAAATAAAAAGAGTCAGGAAATCTTTATTGAAACAATTATATGTGTGAAACATGTAAAATTTCTCATAGTTTAAGATCCCTACTGTTGATTTGATTGAACTACATTAAATTTCTCCTTCTTTTAATAAAAGTGATTTGTCCGCAGAGTGGTGCTGTCTGCAGAGTGGTGTCTTCACCCTATTTGTCTAAAATAGTTTCCAATGCACGAACCTTATGTCCAATCCAACGGCTACCTGAGAATGATAAAAAACTTTACAGAGAAATTTACTATGAGATCAATCGTTGACCCTGATGACGTAAAAACAGCAGGATCTTTATTCAAAATCTTGTCCGTTAACGTTTTATTTTCAAATCCAAATTTTAATCGATACCAAGAAAAATGCTGATAATTAAATTACTAAGATAAAATCTTATTTACTATCACTTCAAGAAATATTCGATTAATGAGATCGAAATTTATTTTTAAATTTATTTTGAAAATGATCGCCGGCGCAGATGTTTTTGATTCAAAACGTTTTGGATACTTAAAACGTAAAAAAGTATCTGGGAAGGAGAAAGTCAGGTGTTCTTTTCAAAAATCAAATGAAAGAAAAATTCCAAAAACAACTTCGTTTCAGACCTCTCTTTTAAAAAAATTTTTTATCTAGGTCAAACGTGTTTTAAGTCATGATTTAAAATAACATAAACAAATTAATTCGCAGATCGTTTTTTCGTCGCTGCATGATGTTGAAGAATCTTTCCCTTGTTGGCAGCGCAAGTCTTACACCAAACTTGACTAACATATTCAACATCGTTGTGTACTACTTTCTTATAGCCAATAATATCTGACAAACCCCATGATGAAAATGTTGAAGTTCTAATCTTGTTCCCTTTAACGTTATCAGACATTATTATTATCTCACGTGTTAATATTTCTACATGAAATTCAAAATATTCACTCTTTTAATGGTTCGATCGAATTCAAATGAATTCATATTCAGATTGACGTAATTATTTTACATTTCGAGTCTGCTCGGGCATGTCCGTACACGTACGCGTAACGTTGAATGACGTTGGAAGCGAAGTTATATTTTCATGTCTATTTTTTACGAAATGTCTTCGAATTTCATGTATCGAAAAAAGCCTTTATATAAATAGAAGAAAATATTTTAATAATCAACACACCTGCTATGTGGCACGTGCAGAAGAATGAATTAAAAATGATTACGTAAGGTGTCACATACGGTTGTGAATTGTTAATTTCATTTTCATCCAATATCAATTCATTCGCGACATATCGCGCATGTTAAATCATTTGGGCGAGTGATTGGGTGCGCGAGCTCGACCACGTGCCTCAAAAGGAGAAGCCTGAGTTTGGGACCAAATTGATTGAATTTTGCAAAAAAACTTTGGAGGCTGTTACTGATGTTAAAGACTGAGAGTTAAGATGAAAAAAATATCTAACGTTCGTTCTCCTTTAATGGCGGAGCTAACTCAGAAGTGGAGTATCGTGCTTGTATAGAGTAAAAGTTTATTGCACACACTTTTAAGGTAGTCTTCATCACTAATTTCTGGTGAAAGCTTCAGTGAAACAAGAACATCTTGAATAGCTTTAAGTATTCCTGGAGCGTCTGCCTTACTTGGGTTTTTGATACCCACAAACGTAGTAGCTGGGGTATTGTTTTTAAGATAATGTATGTAAACAATTTGTTCCTGACAAAATAAATAAAAACCTGGCATTTGCAACATCAGTTTATATGTCTGACTTCATGTCCTTTGCAATTGATGAAATAAAACAACCACATGTCATATCAGATAGATGATTCTGACCTAAATCCAGGCCATTCTTTTGCTGTAAAGAACAAATTTTTGAATATTTTTTAAACGCCATTCCTTCCTTTACGACAAAATAGGATGTGTTCATTAAATGCCCAAATTGAATTTCATGTTTTTTATCTTATTTTTGTTGTGCTATATCAAACCTTTTCTGGATAGAAGTTTTATCATGAGGATAAGTTTTGATACACATCTAGAAAAAAAATTAAAAAAGGAGATACGAAAATTTATCTCAAAGTAACCAACAGTGGAGTGAGTGCCAATGCTCAAAATTGTTTTATTTAAATTCAGTGCAGCGCTCCATCTTTTTTACTTTAGCCAGACAAATTTTTTGTTATTATCTATTTTTAACACAAAGAAGGAGAAACAAGAAGTAAAAATAAAAAAATGTTACCAAGTCACTCAGATTCTTCTTTTGTTTTCTTTCCTTGTCGACAACTTTCAAAACAATTTCATCAAGCACTGATTTTATTACTTTAGTATTATTTTCTTTGTTTTTTTCACGAAAGAAAAGAGAGAAAGTTGACGAGACATTTTTTGCGTTTTCTTTCGACCTTTAAGCAATGCAATGACCTCATAAAAATTGATCGCACATGTCGTACTTTAACACTCCTCCACCACATTGCGTAAAATATACTGATAACCTAAACAAACCAGCACAACAAGTCAAATAAGAAAGATGGTAGCCATTAATTGTGTGCTTTTTCGAAATGAAACTGGAACTTTTTTTTTTTTAATAATAATGAATTTCTACTTCGTTCAAGTTACAAATACTTCATCATTATGCAACTTGCGTACGCTATATAAGAATCATGTACGTACAATAACGTATGTTGGTGAAAATATGTGTATAAGACTGTATTAGTACAACGTACGTACTCGCGTACGCGATTTGTTGCACACTGCAGCTTTTACATAAACGGGCTTAAGCCTCATGATTCTTAATAATTCTTCAAATGTGAGCCTGAAGTATTAAGTGATTCTTAAATATTTCTAGATAAAACAGTGTCCAATGAAGCTGAACGGGGCATATTAGATGAACTGCTACAGTAAAAGAGGGAGGAACCATGGAAAATATGGAAAACAATATTCATTTTGAACATTAACAAAAATGACAAACATGGAAAACTATTAATAGAAAAAAAATAAGAGTTGTTCAGAGCTGAATCAAACAATTTGCAATATGCAGCAATATGCAATTTAAGCCTCTCTGACCTTCCTGAGATTTCTTATCACACTTTGAGCCTTAAAGGTGATCCTTAGAATATTCTTAAATTTTGACGAATTTGAGCCTCATGATACTTACAAAAAGAATTCCTGTAAGAAAACCGTAAACATAATTTTTTAAAAAAAAGTCAATAAAATTTGATGAACACGAATCCGTCATAATAATAAAATAGAAAATAGAAAAACCTAACATTAAAAAAAACCTTCACATCAGGGAAGGACATGATTCGACCATGCAAGTAACGGTCGTTTAATGCTAGAAATAAAGCATGGTCACATCAGTTCACATCAGTTATACACACTTGTTGACTCTGTCAATACGACAGTTTTTGATGTCTTGTTTGCGATATGATTGAACACCGTGGAATATTCTTAAATTTTGACGAATTTGAGCCTCATGATACTTACAAAAAGAATTCCTGTAAGAAAACCGTAAACATATTTTTTTTAAAAAAGTCAATAAAATTTGATGAACACGAATCCGTCATAATAATAAAATAGAAAATAGAAAAACCTAACATTAAAAAAAACCTTCACATCAGGGAAGGACATGATTCGACAATGCAAGTAACGGTCGTTTAATGCTAGAAATAAAGCATGGTCACATCAGTTCACATCAGTTATACACACTTGTTGACTCTGTCAATACGACAGTTTTTGATGTCTTGTTGGCAATATGATTGAACACCGTGGAATATTCTTAAATTTTGACGAATTTGAGCCTCATGATACTTACAAAAAGAATTCCTGTAAGAAAACCGTAAACATATTTTTTTTAAAAAAAGTCAATAAAATTTGATGAACACGAATCCGTCATAATAATAAAATAGAAAATAGAAAAACCTAACATTAAAAAAAACCTTCACATCAGGGAAGGACATGATTCGACCATGCAAGTAACGGTCGTATAATGCTAGAAATAAAGCATGGTCACATCAGTTCACATCAGTTATACACACTTGTTGACTCTGTCAATACGACAGTTTTTGATGTCTTGTTGGCGATATGATTGAACACCGTGGAATATTCTTAAATTTTGACGAATTTGAGCCTCATGATACTTACAAAAAGAATTCCTGTAAGAAAACCGTAAACATATTTTTTTTAAAAAAGTCAATAAAATTTGATGAACACGAATCCGTCATAATAATAAAATAGAAAATAGAAAAACCTAACATTAAAAAAAACCTTCACATCAGGGAAGGACATGATTCGACAATGCAAGTAACGGTCGTTTAATGCTAGAAATAAAGCATGGTCACAGTTCACATCAGTTATACACACTTGTTGACTCTGTCAATACGACAGTTTTTGATGTCTTGTTGGCGATATGATTGAACACCGTGGAATATTCTTAAATTTTGACGAATTTGAGCCTCATGATACTTACAAAAAGAATTCCTGTAAGAAAACCGTAAACATATTTTTTAAAAAAAAGTCAATAAAATTTGATGAACACGAATCCGTCATAATAATAAAATAGAAAATAGAAAAACCTAACATTAAAAAAAACCTTCACATCAGGGAAGGACATGATTCGACCATGCAAGTAACGGTCGTTTAATGCTAGAAATAAAGCATGGTCACATCAGTTCACATCAGTTATACACACTTGTTGACTCTGTCAATACGACAGTTTTTGATGTCTTGTTGGCAATATGATTGAACACCGTGATCACCAAATTTTCGCAATTTAAGCCAGTTTCATCATCCGATATAGAGGTATTTTCTAGAATCCTGACGATTCTTGACTCTGGATTTGGTATGTATAATGTACAATTTCGACATCTTAGGAATAAAAATGACATGTCCATATAATATAATCAGTGACATCAGAGAAAATTTTGGAATTTTGTCCCTTCAGATTTATTAAAATCGCACCCTCTCATACTAAATGTATCTTGATGGAATGTATCTTGTTTCAATATTACTTATTATTACTTACAAGATTTCAACAGAAAGGCTTTTTTTACATTTTTACACTAACAAAAATCAAGTAAAACCTTTATCAACAAATCGACCAAATTGACTGAGATGTTCATCAGTCTTAGAGGTAAATTGGTTTCCTATCTCTAACAAATTCAATTGGTCGGTAAGATCTTTATAAGTGTTCAATATGGCAGGAGCGTTAAAGCGTTTGCTTGTCATGGATGCCCTGAGCCAAGACTACAATTGTCGTGCTGTAGAAAAAGACCATTCAGCTGTGCACAAAGTAGCTGAGTTGGCAATCAAAAGCTTGCAGATGTTGATCAAGTTTGGTGTTTGTCTTCTTTACTTTCTGATAAAGATTCTAGCGTTTCATGGATATCTTTGAAGCAAACAGGTTTCGACTGATTGAAATCTCCATTTCAGACTCTTAAAAATCTGTGTTAATTTCATCGCCATAGTGCTCATTCATGAACCTTAATTCGTTTTCGACACAAGCTCCCTCAAGTGGTTTTAAAAGTAGAGATTCCTTCTTCAAGTACGTCTGAAAACATTTTTGGTGGAATCTTTCCTTGATGAAAGCTGTGATTGAGTCCAAAACTTTAAAATACATTTGACGATAGTGCTGCTAAATTAACAGAATTTTGAATGAAGTTATGGGGACATCGCTGGCATTGTTAATATTTACACTATTTACAGGCTTCTTTTATGATAAAAATGATTTGGACGAATATCGTCTCTATTCAGCAGCTATTTCCACTTGCTTTCTCATAAAACTGAATGCGCTCATATGAAAATAATTTTAAATCTCACATGACTTCCCGCGAGTATAATGACTTTGCTGTTTGCAAAGATAATGTTTTAAATCCCATGTGTGTACATTGAGATGGGAGAAAGCAATGATATGTATACTTTGCCTTCTTTATTAACTCATATCTCTTTATTTGACTTGACATTTTTCTGCAAAAAAGTGGGGGGCCCATGGTTGTGATGTTGTTGAGTGTTGCTGTTGATCTAACTGCTGGAGAGGGCATAATGGCAGACAAGACTGTCACCACAGCGATGGTATATCATTGGAAACGGTGGCTACGTCTGTCGTGATAACCGAGGTGGTGCCATAGATACATAGATACAAAGGACAATCAACCAGTATCCACAATGTGCAGTGCATTGCACACTAATCGCAGACTCTGCTGAAATCCTTGATATGCCTGCTACATCTGAAAATGAAAGATATATATCTTCTTTGAAGTTATTACAGATTCGATTGAACCATACCTTGATGCTTAATGAAGTGCTGTTTGCTTATATTTATATCTGTGCAGATGATACAAATCGTTTTATAAAAAGTTAATGAATAACTTTCTTAATTCTCCTTTTTGTTTCATTGTTACCTCTGCATGATATGCAAGAATATAAGTGCAGTGTTTCCATATTTACCTTTCACTTAAAGGTTCATCTGATTTGATCGAACCATACCTTGATGCTTTGTGAAGTGCTGTGCAGTTGACCTCACCATCTTCATTTTTGCCGACTTGTGACTTGTGATTCAATTTATGTCTGTGCGGAAAATGATTCAATTCATTTTAAAAAGGCAGTCATCACCTGATCGCTACAATAAAAAGAACGAACTTACCGAAGCAAGTCTTTTATGTTTGGATGAAAAATGTTTTTACCCAAGTTAGAGTTTACAAAACAAGTTTTATTACACTTCGAGCCCAGATAAACGTGAACTGTTGCCTGGCTCAGTTCCTACGTTGTTTTCTCACAAAAGTGGCAACAACTATTTGAGACACATCATGAAGAAAATAGGGAAACGCACCTCTCTTGAGCGCAGAGTGTTGTTACGGTCCAGACAAAAATGTCAACTTTCTCTCTATATTGCCCCAGGACCAGATGAGAGACCTTCGAGAGAGGAAATAATTGATAACACCCTTAAGCATAAGAGAATAAAGCTATAGGGAGAACAAAGGTTTTTTTTGATTTTTATTTTTAATCTTCTGGTATTTCAAAACCCAGGCAAAGTCCGTTTCCAATGGGTCGTCTTGACCTGCTTTATTGGAGCTAATGTATGGTTTATTCACGCTTAGATATTCTCGTCGAATACGAGACACAACGCATGATGGAGTGACGTGCCTAACTCCTTTTCCCAACCTGTTGTGTATAAACCAATAAAATTGGCGGTTCGCTGCATATCTATATGACCTATAAATAAAAGAGAAGTACAGCATCTTATTTTCTTGGAAAATAAATAACAGCATTAACAGCTCTTGTGAAAGCTGATGAAAAATCTACCTATTTGATATCTTTCTGCGTTAACCCGCAACTTTCTCTATCCTGTAATGCTACCTAGGCCGTCCAAAAGTTATTTTTCAGCGATACTATTGAATAAAACACTTGATACCTGAAACAGAAAGTTTTCATGGTAAACCTGCTGGTTAATTTCCATTTTACAAATCTTCCCTTGTCAATTAACCTTCAAGATGGTCATATTTAATTTCGTTGATCTCTGTGAAATAGATACACTCCTTTTAGCTCAGCATAAGTTCGCATTTTACACTTTTACATCAATCTTTTACTGCTTTTTGCTCACATGAGTCATTTGACGGCAGAAGCAACAACTCTCCATCAATAAAAAGAGGAGTTCCAGTCTCATCTGCAGCAAGAGACCTCTTAGGCTCAAATTGAAATCCTTTCACTCCCTGTTTCATTGTTGGTGTTCATTTTCAAATGTTTTTTCAAATAAAATAATTGTTTTCAATCATTTAATTTCAGAAATGTTATAAGGTTGATTTTCGTTAATTTTTATTTCGTTAATATTCTTTAATAACCGGAGGTAAACTGTACATTCCAACAGACGTACTGTGCAGTTCATAAACAGAAGACAAATAATAGATAATATTTAGATTATCTATTAATAGATTATTTACCCAGTCCTTTTTGCGGACAATCCTTTTCATTCTCCTTTTTGTTTCATTATTACCTCTGCATGATATGCAAGAATATAAGTGCAGTGTTTCCATTCTTACCTTTCACTTAAAAGATCATCTTATTTGATTGAACCATACCTTGATGCTTTGTGAAGTGCTGTGTGGTTGACCTCGCCGTCTTCATTTTTGCCGACTTGTGATTCATTTTATGTCTGTGCGTAAAAAGATTCATTTCATTTTGAAAAGGCAATCATCATCTCATGCTTTTTAGTACGTTTATTATTGATTTCCTCAACAACTCCTCTTGACTATTGTTGATACAAAGAATAGCCTTGTGGTGAAATCAGCAATTTCCCTATATTTTCTGCAGCCAAATATATTTAAAGTTACCAGATATATCTAATTGTGTCTGCTCCTATTTGTCTATGATATCATGTGGATGCTTGAGAGCCAAACGAGAGCCAAACTCTAAAAGTTAGTGAATAACTTTGTGAAATCTCTTTTTTGTTTCTTTGTTGCCTTTTTGCGTGACATGCAAGATTATAATGCAATTTGTTAATTTTTATCATTCATTTAACAGTTCATCTGATTCAATCGAATGATACGTTAATGCACCGTGAAGTGATGTGGGCTTGACCTTACTGACTTTATTTTGCCAACTTGTGATTCTGTTTCACATCTTTTAAAAACGTTTCCAAGTTTGTTTTCATGGATTTGGACAAAGTGGTTGTAAGAGTTGTAAACATGTTTGATGTAGGTTTTATTGGATCCGCATTCAAATAGAGACGAGACCTTGGTATTTTTGACTGCATTGGCTGTTCTTGTAACACATATGATCACATGTTCATGATGGCCTGGTCAGATCCTTCATGTAACAGCAATCATTCTTCTTTTGCATTGCAATGGAAAGCTGATGGGTTCAGTTTGATAAATTATTACACACCATTCTCATCACTTTTTAATTGTACTCGAGTTGCTCTGTAAACCAACAATCCTTTGTCTTTAATTAATACCCCGTTGGTGTTTGGATATTTTTTTAAAGTTGAACAGTTCCTTTACTAGCACCTAATCCTCTTTTTTAACAAATCAAATTCATCTTTCCAACTCAAAAATAACCACCAACAAATGACATAGTTTTGAAGTGTTCATGTCAAACCCTTTGTTATTTGTGTGGGGATGACATAGTTTTGAAGTGTTCATGTCAAACCCTTTGTTATTTGTGTGTTTTTTAACATGGTGTTCATGTTCTTGCACTGTGAAATTTCAATCAAGAAATGACAGATATATATCTTGTTTGAAATTATAACAGATTCAATTGAACCATACCTTGATATTCAATGAACTTCTTATTTTCTTATATATATATATATATATCTGTACAAATAAAAAGTGAATGAATAACTTTCTTAATTCTCCTTTTTGTTTCATTGCTACCTCAATGCGTGATATGCAAGAATATAAGTGCAGTGTTTCCATTTTTATCTCTCACTTGAAAGTTCAACTGATTTGATTGAACCATACCTTGATGCTTTGTGAAGTGCTGTGTGGTTGACATCACCGTCTTCATTTTTGCCGAATTGTGTCTTGTGTCCATGTCATAGTTTGTGTTATGGAAAACTGATGGGTTTATATTTTCATCACAATCCTTGGTTTGTGGGGGTTTTTTTAACAGTTATTAAATATATATTCGATAAAAAGCATAAATTACACTGTTAGAAGTTTGTTAAAATAGGTTATTAAAAAAAAACAATTAACAATTAAATTCGTTAAAAGACAGCAAGATCACTGCTGAGAAACCATAAGTGACGCTTTGTGAAAAAAAACCACTGTGCCTATCCAAAGGAATTGAAAATATAGAGTACATAATCCTGAAAAACCTTGAAAAAACAAAACTAAAACACCTTCAAAATACCATCAAAATTACCAGATATACCTTTTAGAGAGAACAAAGAACATGCAGTCAGGAGCCTATCTGCTGCTACGAGTTTGTTCTGACTTTAAATCATACTTTGGCCAGATGGACTACAAGTTCGAAACCATCGAACGTTTTCAGTTTGAAGCTTCGGCTACCTCGAACACACATCAAAACGCTCTTGAGAATTACGAAAGATAATTTACACCGAATGGTGGAAACACTACTAAGTCAAAAAGCATTTAATTGATTCACTTCAACGTTTGTTGAATGCACCTGAAATGCAAAAACGTTTCAAATGCGTTTATCTAGCATTTATGATGAATGCTTATTTTTGGACAAAACTTTCAAGCGTGTTAAATGCATTGATCATCAACGCTGATGAACGTATGTATAACCTTGTTTAATGGATCATCAACGCCATAGAACACTTAACCGTTGATGATCCGTTTATGTGAAACAGAACAAAAACGTTTTGGAGACTTTTAGTCTCTAATCAACGCTTTTAAAACGCTTGTTGTGAGAATTTCCTCATATTCGAATTTAAAACATCTATAATTAGTATTCGAATGAAGATGACGTATGTTTAAAAATCTCTATTATAATGTTTTTAAGATTTTGAATTTGTTTCGAAAGTTTTTAAATTTTCGTATCATAAGTCAAAGAATATCATAATTATTATTGATCAATTTGTAGCATATGATAAAAACATTGTTAGATTTTTTCGGATATCCGAATACTGAAATGGGAGATCGAAGATTGGGCATTGTTAGCATAACGTAATAGGAGAGAAAACCAGTTTTCAGAATCACGTTATTCTCCAAACGTGCGTCTCTGAACGATACGGGTTTCATCGGAAACTTTTTAAAGTCTGTATGACTAGTAAAAATGAAAGTCACATTTGTTTGAAGTTAAACTTTGTAAAAAAGTTTTACCCGGGTTACTAGTTTAATAGAATAAACTTAAAGATACGTAGGTAAAGCTGTCCTTACTGAAAAGAATGAGAGAGTTTTTGACGATACCGTTATGTATCGAATATAACGAATACACAGGTGAAACTATTAGGTCTCTATTCTCTCATGTTTATGATGATCTTGTTTTCAAAACAAAGAAATATTGTTACTTTTTTCACTTTCTGTTGAAAATTCGAAAATTATGATCGCATAAAATTAAGGCCTCTCTTACACGACAGTGATTTTAGCACTTTCGAATTCATCAAAACGATTTTTGAAGATAATTCTGTTTTTATTTCACCAAGTTCATAAATAAAATACAATGTGATGCAAACCACACATAAAACTCCACATTAAAATCTTGAAAAGCATTGTGAAAAATTCCAGCGATAGTAGAAATCATTCAAAATCAAATTATTGATATTTTTCAGAAAACGTTAAGAAACAAAGATTCAAAAGACACATTTAAGTAATCGCAAGCAGAGGTATCAAAGCAACTTCACAAATAGTTAAAACGATTCCTTGTATAAATCAAAATGTTGCTTAACCCTTTCGAAATCCTCCACCTGAAAATTCATTCCGTCACGTCGTAGCCGTACTTTTTGAAGGATGTAGTAGCATTTATCATAGGTTTTCCAGGGTTTTCCCTTTTTGTATGCTAATAACCCTTCCTTATTGCATAACTTGTAGTAAGTTATTTCGCAGCACAGATCTCCTTCATTGTCAGCTCTTGGATCGCTCGTGACATAACCAAATTCTAGCTTGTTGAACGCTGTTGCCACGTTATCGCCTTCTTTTAAGCCAGCAGGTGGGTATTCCGTGGCATCGAGCTGGGCGTCTATTTCCATTGGCGGTAATGATCCAGGACGTTCTATGGGCAGCAATGCTCTGGTGACAGCTGTTTCGTCTGCCGTAACTTTTACTGACAGAGCTTCTGTCTCGAAGGTAGGCACCGTTGGTGGTGGACTATTCATTTCGTTGTTGGGCGTCGATACTAAGGAAAAGTCTGGGTCGATCGTGGGCGTCACTGTTGTCGAAATGGCTTGTGGTGAATGTGCGATATTCGACTGTCTACGATTTCGTAGCACTTGGCTATTGCTGATTCCATCAATTGCAGCAATTTCACTATAACACAAAATAACATAAAAATAAAAAGTTAAAGTTTTCATGAAAATTTAAGATGGGAATGACTAAGAGGTTAGTACCTTATGTTTTTGTAAAATCGCCCAGAGCGGATCTTCCTAGACAACCGTTTCCGTATTTCAATACGATTGATGTCATTATTTGATATCTGTAAAGTTCTGACAACCTGAAAAAATCAAAGTATCATTTATAACTGAATAAATCTGGACCCAGAAAGAGTTATCAATTTTTACTCACTGATGTAGTAGCTTCTTCTCGCAAACGCTCGGCTGTTTTCCGTGAACATTTCGTTTCCAGCTCCTTTGAATTTATTTCATCATCTATGGCTGACTAAAAAATTATAAACAAGTTTAAAGATCCAGTAAATGAAGGCAAATCCTTGTTGCAGATTCTTTCTAACTTACCATCAAAATTCTATGTGCACCACAGTTTTTTTTGAAGAAGTCTGGAGACTTGTAAAGTGCACACGTTTGTGCTCGGCGTGGTGGGGTGTGTGAAGTGCTTTCCATATGCTTTTTTCGTTCGTTTTCAATGAAATAGGTTTTTAAAAATTCAAAAATTTCTCGTTCGTGCGGTTGAAGTGGTAACAGATTCTGTTGTGGTGCCATTTGAAGCAAATCGTTTTCATGCATATAAGGATGCAAGAAATTCAAAAATTCTTCCGTTAACTGATTTGAAGCCATTACTGATTTTTTGCCAGTGAACTGTCGATTGACTGATTGCATTTTATCCACATGCGTAATTTATAGGGTTAGCTGAGCTATTCTTAGATCAGAAATTTCGCATTTTCCCAAGAAAATGTCTGGGAATATGCATTCGATTCCCACCGAAAATACTAGTTCTTAGGCCCTCGCTTACTAGTTCTTAGTCCCTCCTAGAACGAGAATCTACAATTTACCCATAACAGGTCGTGGGAATTTCCCAACATTCCAAATATGGCAATGGGAGATTTTCCCACACTTCGTCAACTTATTATTTTACTTATGACTCTCCAATTGAACTCAGTCTCCAGTCCACAATGTCTAGCGAAGGTGAAGATGGAAAAGTGAAATGCACTAATCCTGAACATGGTAAAAAATTATTTTAGCAATGAAAATAAGTAATTTTTTTTCGATTCACACTATTCAGCCTTCAGAAATAATATGGGAATACATTGCATTGCGTGAGAAGATGATCACTTTCTTTATTAAAAACGAATATTTTTTTTCCGTAATCACAACTTAAATACTCAAACGAACTTTTTCTTGATTTTCAAAATATACTGTCAAATCGTTATCTTGCCTATTTCATAAGTCAATTTTCAATACACAACTGAAAACACACAAGTTTTATCTTTTTTTCTTCAATATCGAAAATGTTTTTGAATAAATTGACAACAGTCATTAGATTTCTCATATTTCTGAACAATGTAAATTAAAATCACTGATGAATTCCCTATTTCCGAACTCATATAAATATATCAAGTTCTAAACTGACCTACCCACCATCGCTTCCTCCTAGTTATTGCTGTGTATTTGTAAAGATCAATTAAGGAGATGAAGATTGCATTTTATCAATAAAACAGGAATATCAAAATTTTACTTTGCAATTTCGATTAAAGGTATAGCATACAGTGAGGTTCAAATTTTATGACCTACGAGATCACGTAAAAAGTTAGAAGAAATAATTTCTGATGAAATTCAATTTTATGTCTTCCCGGTTAACAAACGGCCTTTCTTTGATAAACGCTCCCAATAAAATATTAATAATGAAATCAACGCCCTGGGTGGTAGACGATTTTGTGGTATTATCATTTGAAACACTCACTCTGAAATTTCCGACTTCCCATTTACAGGAACACTCAGTAGAAGATGCTACTGTCGCTCACATAATTGTTGTGGCGAAGAGAGAAGCAGAGCAACAATATACCGTCATTCTAAAGATGATTATAAGCTTCTGAAGAGTGAGAGGGATGGTCGTCGTGTTATTAATGAGTACAGTCGATCGGTACAGTTTTCGGAATCGCTGTATGAGACTCACTTCTCAGCCAATCAACCTTTGTATGACGGTGCTAGAATCTCAACACTGGAAGCTGTTTTTGTTAAAATTAGATCTTTTGTTTCCTTTCCGTTTTTCTCCAAAGAAGCTCTGTCAGAATCTTTTCGGAATGACCATCTTTTTTATCTTCCGAAGCCAAACAACATGCCCGTTTCCTATGAGGAAGCCAAAAAGTTAGTGAAGCCTTTCCTTTTACCATTGGAAAGTTATGATGTTTGCCCTAATGAATGCATCATTTACTACAAAGACAGAATTGATGCAACAGTATGTCCCGTTTGTGGAGAAGAAAGACGGATCAGAGGTAACGAAAGAAAAACCTTCACATACTTCCCCATAGGACCTCGCATTGCCCGTATCTTTGGTACGGCCGTCCTAAAAGAAATGATGAGTAATTTGCGCACCGAGTCGGTTTCTGTCATAAAAGACATAAAAGATACGAACACATGGAAAATTCAATGGTACGGAGAAAATGGGTTGCTCGTTGATGGTTGTGGAATCGCCATTTCATTCTGCACAGATGGGATGAATCCATTTAAATCATCTAATCGACCTTATTCCATGTGGCCACTGATGGTGCAAATCCTTAATTTTCCTCCTGCTTTCAGAAAGTCAAGTGCTGGCATACAACTGCTTGGTATCATCCCGGGTAATGGGTCAAAAGAACCATCAAATTTAGAGCCATATCTGAATGTTTTCGTCGATGAGCTCATAGAACTGGCTAATTGTCATGTTTACACCGACAGAAATGAGCAACACTTGCAGGTGAAATTAGTTCAATATGTTTTAGATTTTCCTGCAATCGCCAAAGTTCTTCATGTTCAGGCGCAAGGTGGTTTGAAAGCGTGTCCATGGTGTACAGTCGAAGGAACGTATTGCAAACACTGTCACAAAACTGTGTACCTCGGAAATCGTTGTTACCTTGAAAATAACAGCAGCCTTCGATTATGCAAAGATTTTCCTGGAGGAGAAGAAGAATTCAAAGATGCACCACCTGCGTACACTCACCATGAGCAACATCAACTTAGAAAGGAGTATGACAACCTTCCAAAAAAGTCCAAACAGTCGGCATTCGCAAAACAGTATGGTGTGAAGGGTGAATATGCTTTCATGAAACTGGAGTACCATTCTTTCCAGCATGATTACCAACCGGATGCAATGCATACAATTCGCAGAGTAAGTGGCGCTATTGTGTATTGGCTGACGCAGCAAAATACCAAGTTAGACTTATCGGAAGTTGTCACTGCTGAAAAGAATATACGCAAAGTTCCACAAGATGTGATAAACGATATCACGTATATTTTAACGCCCGAACAAAAGATTGTAGCCAATAACCGTGTAAGATCACTCCAATTTCCAAAAGGCCACACAGCATATAAAGGAGATGTGTTTACCAACATTAATGCTGTGTTAAAAAACCATCATGGTTGGCAAGAGGTAATACAAATTTAACATAACTACTTCATCGTTATTCTTTTTAATGATAGATAAAATGAGAAGCAGTCAACTTCTATAACTGATTTTTTTATTGTTTTTACAGTATACTGCGAATAACATCTGGACATTTGCTTTACGAGGATTGCTTCCCAAGAGACAACAACGAACGCTAACCTTTTTATATGCCGTAATTTCCAATCTGTTTCGGAAAAGTTTTACAACTGCGTATCTGAGAGAACTCAAAATCGAACTTCATAAAGCTCTCGCATTGATGGAAAGAGATTTTCCTGTGGCAATATTTAACATAACGACTCATATTTGTCACCATTTAGTTGATAAAATTGAGAGGTTCGGACCATTGTATTCATCTTGGATGTATCCATGGGAACGAATGAACTCGTGGATTTCCCGTCGATGCAACAACAAAGTTAATATGGAACGTTGTGTCATGGAAACATACCAGGTAATAATCAAAAGCTTAAAGCCAAAGATAAAACTTTCCCATCATATTCATTCATTTATTATCGGTAACTTATTTCTCTCTGTTTCAGTTAATGGATTGGGTCGTTTACTGTACCATGTCGGATAAATTTAAAAGCAGTTTAGATCCTCAGAATAAAATTTGTGACGGCGTAAAAAAAAACATCGCACGCGACGGAGAAGTTTCGACATTGGACAGTAAGCAACACCTAGCAAATAAGCGTCGAAATGAGTGGCAACATGAGTTTACAACGAGTGAGTTGCAGTTGCTCAAAGATTGTTTGGATCTCACTGCACATCATCGCTGCACCGAACTTAAGTCGCTTACAAATGATAACGAATTTGGCGAAGAAGATACGTATACTCCTGGTACTTTCGTTGAAATTGGAGATGAAGGCTTCGGTTGTATTTGTTCGATATTCAGGTACATCAGAAAAATGTTTTATAAAGATACTTTTACTGTATTACTGGATAACTCTTCTTTATCCCATACTTTGCAGGTGTTACGAAAAGGGAGAAGCACAAATCCTTTTGAAAGTGGATATGGTGACAGTTGCAACAGATTTGGAATCGGGACTCCGTTACACACTTGTTGATAGTGTAAAGCAAAAGGCTATGTTAAAAATGGCACGAATTACTAGCAGCGTAATTACTGCGGTGGAGAACGACATCGTATGGCTGATATCGGTTAAGCCTGATCTACATTTCACCTGGATGGATGAACATGTCAATTGCTGATCAGAGATTGATTGATTCTCTTGTCTCTTTTCTTAAGCGCTATTTCCACGACCACTTTTGATCGAAATATTTCAACGAAGAAACAAATTGAGCATGCACATTAAATATTTTCTGGTTTTCGAGCGAAAAATTTCTTTTCTATACTGTCCGAATGTGAGTTAAAATAATTTCAACTCCCTGTCGAAATCCCTTTGCGAAAAAACATTCGTCCAATCACAATCGTGCAAAATGTGCTGAATGTGCTGTATTAAATTGAACTATAGAATGACAATCCTGTCGAACAATTTAGAAAAAAGAATTATAATAGACGGTTTCTACTTGTGGTTGCTTTCGAACTAACTTCTGTATCTTTAATCTCCTACTGAATATGAAAACCAGCTAATTAAGTTCAACTTTTTTTATGTGGAATTCTATGATCGAAATATTTCTAGCAGAAATTGTTCTCCTCTAAAATTTTGGCTCGAAAAAGTTCGATCAAACATGGCCGTGGAAATAGCGCTTTATACACAACATGTAGTTCACAATCTTTTTATAGCGTTTCTGATTTGATTGAAATAAATAAAATCGTTCATATAATAAGGAAACAAAAGGCATGAAAATGAAAGAAAATGTCTGCACATAGTTGGGTATCGCTCTCTGAATGATTTTTAACCTAATGTGTGTAATTTACGCATGATCTCTGCTTTACCAGAATATCACTGTCTCTACATTTCCTTGAATGATTGTAATTTGTAAGAATATAACTCTGTGAAGGTTTTTGAAAATCATGTTTGTTTTTTACCTTCTGGCAATTCTCCGTAATTTCACATTCGCTAATTAGCGCTCATTCGCTAAAATTAGATTGCATTGAATTCGTGTTCATCTATTTTCGCAAAATTTTACTGACGCAAAAAAATCGGGTAAGATATTGTCATCACAAGCTTTAATTGATAGGTCATTGTGACGAAACGGTCTGTGAATAGAATAAAATGAAATAAATCTAAATAAATGGTTACTAAATAATAAATTGCATTCAGAGAAAAATAACATTCAATCTTCAAACAATTAAGGAAGTCTATGTTTTCGCAGTTCTAAACAGAATTTCAACTGAAACTTTAAAAATTTAATTTAATTCTACGGTTTCGTGACAACTAACTAGAGATTGTTCGATTCTTGTACTATAAGCGTTTTAAAAGCGTTGATTAGAGACTAAAAGTCTCCAAAACGTTTTTGTTCTGTTTCACATAAACGGATCATCAACGGTTAAGTGTTCTATGGCGTTGATGATCCATTGAACAAGGTTATACATACGTTCATCAGCGTTGATGATCAATGCATTTAACACGCTTGAAAGTTTTGTCCAAAAATAAGCATTCATCATAAATGCTAGATAAACGCATTTGAAACGTTTTTGCATTTTAGGTCCATTCAACAAACGTTGAAGTGAATCAATTAAATGCTTTTTGACTTAGTAGTGAAATTACCTTTTCATAACGCTCATGAGTTTTTGTTGCAATTTTTTGGGCTAAGTGTTTGTGGTACATTGAACATTCGGCTCCCATACCCCCGAAAAAAGTTGAACAGTTCCTTTACTTGCTCTTTTGCGTTTCTATTCATACTAACGTAGAAGACCATGTAACATCGATAATAGTTGTATTTGATGCTGCTTCAAAATTTCTTTAACCAGGATGGTATTCAACCAAGCTAATTACTGTGTGCAATACACTTCTAAATGTCTCTGTTTTCAACTACTTGTGCCTAACACTTGGTAAAATCTAAGAAACGTCTTCACATTTCATCATGCTTTTTCATGGATTTAGAAATTAAGCGTGGTGCTCCAGAGTTTAAAGTGCGAAATCATAAGTGCTTCAGATTCTTGATAGGTTTTATGCTGAATAATAGATTATTTTCATGACGGGACCATGTTGTAGTTATATTTATTTATGACAATGCTGTTGTTGTTTTTTGTTGTTTTTGTATTATGTTCCTGAGCGTTGTAATAAAGTGAAAAAGTTTACCAATCATATTTGTCTATTATTATGTTAGAATTCTACAGCCATCATAATATTGACCTCCAAAGAGCAGTGTTTCTTATTCCAAGAAATAAATACACAATGATATTAACGTGAAAGAATTTTACTCAGAGGAAATGAACAAGGCTGAGAAAGTTTTATTTTTACTTTTATCAATGAAGTTAGTGTGTTTACAACGTGCGAATTTCCAATTATAAGAAATTAATGCGAATCTGAGGTGGGAGTGTAAATTTCCTGACATTATTTTTGAAAAAACGTGTTAATTAGATGATGAATTTTATGTCTTGGAATAAGCTCTTAAAATAAAAATCTTAACAGAACCAAACAAACAAAATGATATTAAATGTTTGTTGGAAAAAAAAAAATTTATACGTATAGTTTTCCTAATACCCAAGAGCTCATCCAAATGACTGTATACTGTTTGATTTTGTGCTTTAGCATCTAACATGAAATCTATAACACTAGCGATGTTTCTATCATTTTGAAAAATTCAATTTGCTGTTTCAAGATGCTCAGGTAACAAAGGAAAAATATCAATATGCAGCTAACGTTTTTCTATTTCTCATTTGATCTTGCATTTATATAAAGTTGTCATTCACAATTTTGTTTTTTCAGCCTTTCGAATCTTTTAGTAAGAAAATGTTACCATGTTTACAAAATTCGTGCTATATCAACACAGCTCCAACAAAAATGGTTGAAGAAGTTTGCTGAACACAATATTGATAACGCGAAACTGTCTGTTAATGAAATCAAAAGGTTCGTGCAATCAAATTACCTGGTACGTTTATTTTGTTTAATAACCCAGTCGGCAAAATCGCCAAAAAGTCACTGTGATGGAGAGAATTTTTATTGAAATTGTGTGCATATTTATATAGAAATACACTCTTTCACAGAGATTTTATATTAAATGTGCCGGCTGGGAATGATCTCTACAAACAGTTATATTTAATCATAAATCTCGAGTGGTACCTGGCACATCCCAGTGGGCAAAATTGTCAAAATGTCAAATGAGCTTTTTTATTGAAATAGTGTGTATACTTTTATAGAAATGCATTCCATCGTAGTGATTGTTTAACAAATTTTCCAATGGGGTTTCTATGGTGTCAAAATACAGTACTGCGGAAAGATTGGTGCCTGCGTTATGTTGTCAGATTTCAATTCTTCACCAAATCACGAGAATCTAGAATACCTTTCAACTTATTAGTGTTTTTACCAGTTTATTATCTGGTTTCGTGCCAGGATCGAAACTGTATGTGTTTGATGTAATGATATTTTTGTTGCAAATTCATACAACGATCTGTTGAATATTTTGTGAATTTAGTCATCAGCCATGATTTTCAATTTGCTTCATTTAAATTTCCAGGATGATGAAAGCAGCATACACTTTGAAACATGTTGCCAGAGAAGGATGGCAAGGTAGTTATGTAACTGTTGGCTATCACTTCTTCCAGTTATTGAAGGTGTTCTTTCATAACTAGTTTGTTTTGTTTTGTTTTGATAGGGAACCATTGCAGTATATAATTGGTGAATGGGATTTCAGATATTTGTCGCTTACCATGAAGCAGCCAGTTTTTATTCCGAGACCAGAAACAGAAGTAATAAGTTATGTTAATGTAAATTAGTTTTATAAGTTATTGTCATGAGTTTTCTTATCTTTTGAATCTAGATGCTGATTGACCTCGTAAATGAAGATATCAGCGGACGTTCCCCTAAAAAATGTTCTGTATTGGAAATTGGATGTGGTTCTGGTGCTATATCGTTGTCTCTACTGCATGAAAATCCTACAGTACGTATATGTCTGAAAGCATCTGGTAATTTTTTATGTTGTTTTGTTGTTTGAAAGATTGAAAAATGTCGAAAAATCATAATGAAGGAGTGGATTTCTATAGTAATATACACACCATTTCAATACAAATGCTCCTCATTGCAGCGATTTTTTTTACGGTTTTATCCACTGGGTGTGTTGTTTCACAGGTGACGTGTACTGCTGTTGAACAATCTGCTGATGCTGTCCAACTAAGTCTAGAGAATGCTTCAAGGTATATCTCATCATTATTACTTACTATAACCAAAACAAAAAGTTTTCTCCACTGAGATTCAAAGTCTATTAGATTTCAGAAGTAAAATTGTTAAGGCAGCACATAATCTTAGGCGAAATCAAAATTTTATTCGTCGCTCTTCATTAAATGACAGCAAGAGCTAATCGCGTGTTCAAAGAAACGGGGACATGTTCAGACAGCTTAAAGTTTTGTTTTTAATGACTCTTGTGTTTTACAGTCACTTGACTTGTTATTGTTTTTGGTAATGACCTTTGGTAGCTGTTATTGCAAGATGTGTTAATTAACCATTAAGAAGATAATTGGATTTTTTCATGGTAAAATCCTTTATTCTTCAAAAATAAAAGCTTTTGGAGAATAAAATATATATTTTTAAAATCCTTGAATAAAATGCTATCGGATGGTGTAAAAATTGCTGAAATCTGATATATGTGTGAAAAGTTATAGATTGTTAAAATCTTAGACCGAAATTCTCTGGGACATACTGTAGAGACATGTACACTACTTCAATAAAATGCTGTTCATCATTTGTTAAAAATCCTCTGCGAAGGAGTGCATTTCTGAAGAAACATACACACTATTTCAATAAAAGTGCTCTTCGTTGCAGTGACTTTTTGAGGATTTTGCCTACTGGGATATAAGCTAAAACATAAAATACAAGCAATTAGTAAAAAGGAAGCTTCGACATGTCAAAGGACAACAGTTAAAAGTTGTTTTGATTTTCGAAACATAAGCAAATAGCCCTTTACTTCTTAACACGAAGTTAAGAATGGACAACTCCCTATTATTTCTTTAGACTTGTTATGATGGACAGATTTGATATTCATCAGAGACGAATTGGTATTACTTTCTTTTTCTTCAGTTATATATGTTGCTGGTTATTTATAACAAGATTGCATTCTTCTGCTTCACTAGAATCATTAAATGATGGAGATCTGGGTGGTTGCAAATATGATATCTTAGTAAGCAATCCACCATACATACCCAGTGATGAAATCCCTCATCTTCAAGACGAAGTCAAAGAGTAAGTCATTATCTATAAAATATATATCAACTGAAGTGAGCTTTGTTTGGGACACGTAGACAACATGTCAGCCCAGTAGGCAAAATCTTCGAAAAGTCACTGCAACGAAGAGCACTTTTATTGTAATAGTGTATATGTTTCTTCAGAAATACACTCCTTCGCAGAGAATTTTTAACAAATTTGCCCACGGTAAACGACATGTCAAGTTTGTGAGGAGACCGAAATAAGTTCATTTCACTTCTGGTCATACGTGTAACCACCCTCTAAGCCATTATTTACATCAATTTTTTGTCGATTTCATGCAGTTATCTGTTTGTCACGAAACGTTACGACGCTTGAAACTGATTTACTTGATACTGCATGTATTTCCTAGAAAACGCAACATATTTCCATGTTATTGTGTAAATAAAACCGAGTTTTCAGTCCTTGATAAAGGAAATTGGAATAGTGAGGTATCCAGAGGACTGAAACTTGAACAAAGGTCGAGGTGACGGTACTTGAAAATTCAAACAATTACATGCTTTCTGTTTCAGTTATGAAGACAGAAATGCGCTAGATGGTGGATTGGACGGCTTGGATATCGTTCGTTCGATCTTAATGAAAGCAAAACTATTTCTGCATCCAGACAGGTATAGTTGAAGTTATCCTTTTCATGTTCATAAATACCTCGTTGGCACTTATTAGGCTCGTCCTTAATGGCGTTATTTGGGTCTCATGACGTATTTAGGGCCGGCGTTAAAAGAGTCTTTCTTTTTAACCACAGTCATTGGGACCAGCGTTACACAAGGTACACTGAACTGGTCAGAATATTGGAAACTTTCTAAAATTGAAAGATTATGTTTTTATTTATTGTTTGTATTCTTACAGGGTAAGAAACACGGAAGTTGTTTGTGTGGTCTGTCCGTTGTTTTTAAGTTTGAAATTAGATGAGAGTAAAATTTAAAGTGTTGATAAACTAAAATTCTGGAAATTTTCTCTTCATACTTGGTTTAAAATGTAAGGGTAACACTAAGTGTTTTCAGGGGTAGTTTGTGGAGCAGTCTAGTACCCAGCTATATCGTGTATATCTTGCTCTTCTTTACTGACGAGGTTTGTAAAGGAGTTGTCTGGTAGAAAAGGATAACATAATTTCGAACGTTGGAAGATCTAATGTTCAGAAGCACAAAACCAGACTCAAACTAAAACCATACGGTGCAAAATCAGTGTAGTCACAGTCTAATTCAAGGCATTCTTGGCAAATATTTATCTATTCTGAAAGGGATCCTGTGATGAAAAATTATATTTTAGGATAATGATAAACCTCTAAAAGTTGATTAGCAATACTTAAGTTAAAATTAGAAAGATTAAATTGAATTGCATTACCCCCAAACCCCAACCCCCAAATAATGAGGTAGCCACATATAGAGAAGAAAGAAGAATAGTAAAGATATAGTAATAAGAAAAGAGAAAGTAAAAAGGAAGAGGAATTCCTTGTCTTTGATGAAGATGTAATATAAATCATATCTACAAGTTATCGTGATGAGAAGTTTTAGCTGCTACTTTTGCACGATATAAAGCCAAGATTTGAAACATCAAATATAATTCCGGAAATAAAAATTTTGAAGACTTGAAAGGGGGTCCTGTGATGAAAAAGTATATTTTGGGACATGATGACAGAGCTCTAAGAGTTGATTAATATGTCTTTATACAGTCTTATAATTCTTATAAATCATCTCTCCATCCATCATAGGAGTGATTTTTATTTGGGAGCTATTTCCGTTGCTTGTATTTGATATCTTTAAATTGAAATATCAGCAAAAGGAGATGAATGTTTCAAAAACTATAAGAAGACTTGACCCAACTTTTTGAGCTCTATTATGTACCAAATTATCATTTGTCGTCACGTCACGGGATCCCTTGAAGTTGTTCTCGTGATCAATTTCAGTTTTTGATTAATGCTACATTCAGTAGTGGAGATGATTTTTTCTGGATAAACATGAAAGTAAAATTTTCTCTGCTCTAACATCAAGTAAGTGCAGGAAAATCGGCTGCCGTAAATGCATGGCTTTATTCGAGAAAAAAAACGAAAAGAAATAATAAATCCAAAAAAAAGTATATAGTGTAATGAAAGCGAGTGTAATATAGTAATATATGATATAGTGTAATATATTGATCATATTATCAAAATCATTTGTCACTGAATAGATTGTGATATTATCCACAAGTGTATTTTCTTTTAGGTGACTGAGTTACTTGTGATATAAGTCTTCAAGAAGCATACTTTCTTTTAGATGTTCCTCTTTCTGAAGTATTAATCTGAACAGGCGGCTTTGTTATAATGCAACACCTGCCTCTCGAAATATTAATGCTAAAAAGAAAAGCTTCACATTTTGTACTTAAACATGAATATGTTCAATATATTGATCTTATTATGTTGTTATTTTCAGCTAGCAAAAAAACTACACGAATACAAGATATATACAATTTTTCTGAAAGCTTACCAAATGGTATTTTAATGATGGAAAACAACAGGAACTGGACAGCGGAAGAGACAAATGTATTCTGTGAAATATTAGTCGATCCAGTGAATCACTTCATGGTTACACTGAAGGAAAAAGCTGCTAAAAGAGATTCTAATAAGGACGTGTTTGAAGCTGTAGCTGTATTGTTTGACAAAGCTTTGCAAGAGCCGAGCTTTAAAGAAAGAAATAAAAAATGTTTGAAAGGTAAAAAAGCAACTATGAAATGGGATGTAAAAAGACTCCAAAACACTTATACTAATTTGAAACAACAATGGAAGAGAACCACTGAACAAAGAAGAGCTGGTTTAGTCAGTAAAAATGAACCGAAATGGTTTAAAATTCTAGATCCTGTGTTGTCTGATACGAAGGCTGATCTCGATGTGTCTGTTGACCCAACCGAGACATCGATTGGTGTGGAAAATTGTTCTCGAGAAAGCACGGACCATGCTGAAGAATGTAACAACGATCGAGACGATGAGAAACAAGATTTTATCGTAGACAGAAATCATGAAATAGAAGATGAACAAGAACAAAGTAGGGAGACAGACACAAATACTCAATCAAAAAAGTTGACGGCAAAACTTCGAAAAAAACGTTCCGTTGCCAGATCGCAAATGTACGCATTTTCACAGCTAGCGAAAGGTGTAAATAAACTTGCCAATGTCAATGCTAAAAGATTGGAGATGGACGAGAAATATAGGGAATCCTTATTAAGTTTCAGAAGGGAAGAAGCCGAAAAAACCAGAAAGCATGAGAAGGAAATGGCGGAGATGTATTATAAATTTATGTCTCAGTCGACTTTTCAAAGAAACAACTTTCAAACTCCAGTGGTCATTCCCTATCAACCGTTCGTTCGGCACGGAAGTAACAGGGGATACCCTCATATGGATTTTACTTCACCGTTAGAAAATCCGTCATATGTACCACTATTGAGTCCTGAACCTATAGATCGACCCAAAAGTGTGTGAAGCCACGTGACAAAATAAAGTGGCTGGAACAAGACGAAAAAGAAGAACAATCTTATTATTTTTTCCGTATATTTTAGCTTTGTTTTCACAAACAGCGATGATTTTTCTTTGCATCTCCGTACTTACGTTTACAGTGTACTTTTAACATTACCTTGTTTTATCAATTTTTTCTGGTTGTTTCATAGTTAGCTTCAATCTTACATTTTGAAGAAAAAAAACATATTTTGCGAAGAGCAATATATTTCATGCTGCATGTGTTTTATTTAGGATGTGCCTTATTCCCTTTCTAAAGTAATTCTTGTACTATCTCTGTCTCCTCATCTCGACAGTTTTTCTTTGATATTTCTTCTACATTTACATGTAACAGAATGCGACACTACAAACGTTCGCCATGATAGTGTACTATTCTTTTTTATATATTTGTTTATTTATTTTATGAATTTCACGTTTCAGTCCCAATAAGGCTAAATATGTATAGTGTGTTGAAAAACTGAAGAAAAAAAGTAAAAATTCGGTCATATATTGTATAACATTTTTGATAGGACCTCCACCTGCAGTAATACAAGAGCTCACCACGAACCAACCCTACACTGGTTGTTGCTCAAATTAGAATGACTTTCCAGGCTAGCTTTTGGCCTTAAAAATTTTGATTACTGCGAAGGAGTGCATCTCTATAGAAATATTAATATAATTTCAATAGAAGTGCTGTCCAACGTGGTGGCGATTTTGGCGATTTCAAATAGCAAACCTCGTGGTTAAGAATTTTAAGTCTTGATACGACTAATAGGGAATGTCAGTACGAACATAAGTCTCTCTGATGATGCGACAATTACAGCACAACACATAAGAAGAAATCCAACGGTCAGAATGACTGCTGAATCATCAAAATACTGCAGACACTATTTATATGTTTATTTAGTTGCTTGGTTGTCAAAAAAAGGCAAATATTCCAAAAAAAAAGTAAAATTTAAGATAAGATCGCAATGGATAAATTTTTCAATAATCATGACTTCCTCCCTTTCTTGTATTCTAGTTCCATATGGTTCGAACTTGACCAGACACATCCTGAGAAACTGAAGAAGCTGATCGAAGAACAACATGGTGGTTTTCAGTTTATTAAGACATACCATGACTGTTATGACAGGTATATTAACTTTTTATATCTTGCAAGTGTATCAGAATATATACCGAATCAGGGCCAAGAAATGAGAAAAAGGAAGATTTTTCGACTAATGTAAAAATTTTGGAAACGATGTTCCAAAACCCATGTCAAAAAAAGGTGACGAAAGCTAATCGTGGTGAAACATATGCGCCTCTCGCCTCTATGTGGTTTAACGCGTTCAATATAAGAACTTGACCATAAAATTTTCAAATAAATGTGAAATGCAACATCGCGGGTTATTTTGATAAAATGTATTGTTGAGATCACGATGACCTTTACAAGAGATTTTTTACATCTCATCAAATTCAGAATATTTTTCAGTAACTCGCTAATTATCAAAAAAAGTTATCCCGTGGACAAAATCGTCGCAGTGAGCTGCGACGGAGAGCACTTTTATTGAAATTTTGTGTATATTTCTATTGAAATGCACTCCTTCACAGAGATTTTTAACAAATGTGCCAGCTGGGATGGATTTTTCAGGTTTTTGTATTCAAATGTCGATAACTAATCCCTAACCCTATCCTCCTCGAAAAATTATAGAGTTTATAAAGATAAAGACAGACCTCCCAGAGTGTCCTAAAATCCTAAAATGTCCTAAAATTATAAATTTTAGTAATTTTGTCCTAAATTGTCCTAACTTTTGGTATATTGTCCTAAATGTCATAAAATTTAGGATAAAGTTCAAATGAAAAAAAAAACAATTCCTGTTTTTTGACTGTTAGTTTGAAAATACATTATATTGAGTGTATTTTGTTTCAGCTTTCGTTGAATTGTGTACTATCATTCTGATTTTTGACTGAATACAACCTTGTAAAGTAGTTATTTTTTCAGCGGAATACAAAAAATGCCAAAAGGTCTTCTCAGTTAATAGAAGTGGTATATCACTAATCAGGGGTCTTACAAGTAGCAAGCTGCATTGTATCAGGGAGAAGGAGGGAAAAAGAAAGTACCACTTAAATCAGGACAGTGACAGTTAACTAGAGTTGAATTTAACCAGGAAAGCAGAGATTGTTCCGGCTTTAGAATGTGTTGAGTCTAACTTCTTATTCTCTTCAACTAATGAAGATGTTTCCGGATTCAGAAATTGCGAAGCTGTAAAACAAAACACACTATTCAGTTTGGAATGTATCCTTATTTGAAAGATCTTTAACTAGAAGATATGAGAAATGTAGTTTTGAAATCTGTTTTGGAAAAAAGAATTTGAATAGATCTTGTTTCAAGTGTAAATAGTTTTTGAGAGTTTTTGTTTTCATTTAGCTTTTGAGTAAACTATATTACTACAGTATTTTTATCAGTTGAAGTTAATGAGTTTCTTTTGTATCACTTTTGATTATACCATTGAGTTATCTAGGAGACTTTACATTGAACAAAACAAGACTACATGGATTGATAATGAACAGGAAGCTAAAGAACTAGCTTTTAACCAAGTCGAATCATTTGCAATTTCATATTACTCAAAATGTAGATAACAGACAATCATTTGTTTTCATGTTGTTTTTACCCTAATTTTTAGGTTTTTCTGCACTTAAGGTATACAAGGTTTGATAGTTGTTTATGCTTATTTTCAATTTACACTCACTAAAAGTCGAAGCCAAGGGAAACTTTATGTTGTTCTTCGTTATATATATATCTACTCTTGTTTTATCTTTTGATGGTTTAATTTAATGATATGTTTAAATAAAGATATGTTTACTGTAACAGGTCCATAATTTAGGAATTGTCCTAAAGATGTCCTAATGTTTTAGTCTTTGTCCTAAATTTTCTCAAATTTTGCCCTAAAATGTCCAAAAATACTATCTAAAATTGTCCTAAATTCATAAAAAAATTACTTGATTTTGCTCTGGGAGGTCTGTAAAGATAATGATCTCAGTAAAAAAAAAAGGGGGGAACCTCTCCATAAGGATTTCTTTAAAACGCCAACCTTCATAGTGATCTGAAGAAGAACGATAAAAGTCTAGTAAGTTCTCTCAATGAGATTATCAATTTATCCACTGCAGTGTGATCAGAAATCTGTATAATGTAAAATGAAATGAACTGTTTGATTTCAACGCTAGGCAAATAGATTTTTGTTGACCTCTATTGAGACTGATATTTTTTGTTTATTTTGTTTGTTGACCTCTATTGAGACTGATTTTGTTGTTGTTTTATAGACCTCGTTTTTGTCATTTGTTGATGAGATAAATTAATTCCAACGGTAATGTTAGTGAATTATAATTGTGGTCGACTGGTGGCCTTAAATCAGAGTCCCGGTCGTTAGGGCGCGAGATCGTAGCAACAGTCGTCATCATATCAGGCAAGTTTATAAATCTTCGTATCATGGTTTCACCATGAATCACTTCGAATCCTCAATACACAAACTCGCATGTTCGTACAAAAATGTTTAAATGGTGATGTATGTGAAACTTTTCCAGAGTTATTTTTTTGTTGCATCAAATAATGTACGAACAAGAAACAAAGACTCTCTGTTGGAACTACCGAAAATAGAATGAGAAGCTGCACGATCATCATTTTATTTCCAAGGCGCCTTCCTCTTCAATAAACTACCTGCAGAAGATCGAAAAGAGGAATATTCAAAAATTCCATTCTCTTTTAAATGATTGTTGTGTGTATATGTTTGTTTTCTTTTCAACGATCCCTCCGTATCTTTCCATTAACTTTTATAATTAGGCGTTTATGTTTTTGATGTGTTACTCAGTTGTAAGAGGAGTAACAACTCCTTGGCTCATCTCTCTATCCCGAAGTTCTGTTTGTACGTTTTGCGTTTGCTTTTCGGTATTTGATTGCATTTTCCGTCCACCGTTTTTTTCCATATTGATTTTTTGTGAAGTTGTGGCTGTTTTTTTCGTGCTTGTTTTTGAATATGTATGTACCTTTCATTTTCTATGTAATGTGATCATATTTTAATTTTTACACCCAGTGGGCAAAATTGTCAAAAAGTCACTGTGACGGAGAGCATTTTCATTGAAATTGTGTGTAAATTTCTATAGAAATGCACTCCTTCGCAGAGATTTTTAAAAAAATGTGCCGGCTTGGCAGGACATCCATGATAGCAGTATTTTGTACGGCTGGGGATTTATTAAACAAACAATCAAACAAACGATAGCGTAAAAGAAAAAGAACCTTTTGCTCAGTGGCAAATTTGTTGAAAATCACTGTGAAGGAGTGCATTTCTATAGAAATATACACAACATTTCAATAAAAATGCTCTTTGTCGCAGTGACTTTTTGACGGTTTTGCCAACTGAGTTACATTTCCAATGACATTTTGCTGAAGGCAAATTCACAAACATTCTCTCATATATTTTTGAAGTAGAAATTTAACCTCCGTAATACCGTTAATGACCGATTATGCGCCCTGGGCGCTTATAATTTTTTTGAACTTTTACGATGGGCGCTCATACGGACGGGGCGCTTGATTGAGTCCTTGGCGGTTAATAAAAAAATCACTAATACAGTTTTTATCTTTTCACTGAATATTTTTTTCCGTTTTGATACCAATCCAATACGTCTAATTTCTCTTCGTCATCATCCCCACTATCTTCATCAAAAAGCATGAAGTCTGAAGGAGAAGTTAGCTTGGTTGTCCCAGCGCGAGGTACATGTTTGTTTCAGCTGATAAAAAAACTGCTTGTGTCCTACTCAAACAACATAAATACTCGTGCGATAAAACCGATTAAAAGATTTTTTACATGAAATTAATGTCCGGTTGACCACTTAAAGTGGCCATGCACAGAAGCCTCGAACCCAGGGTCTCTTGCCTTTTTATACGAAAAAGCAAGAGACCCTGGCTTCGAGGTTGGATGCACAAAAGAGCGGGTTAGAGAACTTATAGCAGCTCAACAATCGCTGTTTGTCATATACTCTCTCTGCAGTGACAAATTGATATAAACTGTCCTGGTTGAGTCTTTTGCAGAGGTTATCTTTCATCAAGTACAAAGACACGATTTACGATGCAGTACAGTAGACTCTCGAACTTCGAAGGGGAAAATAAAATCGTTCGAATTATGGAGAGTTCGAGTTATAGAGAGTGATATTGCTAGGTTTTAGCTTGAAGGGACCCAATGATTCAGTTCGAATTATGGAGAGTTCGAGTAATGGAAAGTCGAATTATAGAGAGTCTACTGTATATTTCAGAATGTTGGAAACGGAATTTCAAAATTTTTACATTAATATAAAGCCCATTTCAACTTGAATATTTATGAAAAATGAAATCTGAAAAAGTAAGGAAAATGTAATAAAATTATTAATGGTCCATACAGTTTTTTATGAATTTTACCTTTGAGCTGAGACCCCAAATTGACATAAAAAGATAAACTTTATCGTGAACACGCAGCATAAATGTGCTTATTGTTTCCCAAATTACTGTCATTGTTTGCATAAATTATTTCTTTTCATTGAGTTTCTTGAAACCAATGCATAATTAATTTTTTGTCGTGAAATAAGAAATTATTCTCAAAAAGTGCTTCACCTTATTTCACAATGGAAACCAAGCTTAAAAACTTAATCATCACGACAATAAATCCAATTATCCAATATTCATTAAAATTCAAAGAAGTTTTAATTCAGCAATACGTTTTGATTGTTCATTCGCTTTAAGCTTAATGATAGGTATTTTTTTAAATTTGACAGGAAGATTGTGTTAGTAGGAGCATCCAAACATCAGTGTTTGTTTGAAGCCTACGAAAATGGAACTAAGATATTTTTTCAAATACTTAGTGACGTTATTGCTAAAGTATTATTACAGCGGATTGGACAAGACATTTTACTATGCTCAAACCACGTGTGGAAAAGTTGAAGGGATAAAACGTGAGGTGGTTACTGATGCTGGATACAAAAAAACAATGTATGAGTTTAACAACATACCATATGCAGTACCCCCGGTTGGAAATTTACGATGGTGACCACCACAACGAATGAGTATGTGGACAGGAACATAGTGGAAGGGGGTTTTAAAGTACTCGAATAACACAATCAGATGTACACAATTATTTCGTGGAGTTGGAAATGTTTTGGGCAAGGAAGATTGTCTATTTCTCGACATCCGAACTCCATCTTTACGACGAAAAGCAAAGAAACCTGTATTGGTTTATATCCATGGTGGTGCGATGTTGTGGAATCACAAATCGGACATAGGCTATTCAATAGATAGTCAATTAGCAGCATCATTAGACGCGGTTGGGGTGAATATCAATTACAGGCTAAATGCATTTGGGTTTTTATCATTGGAGGAATTATGGATAAGATCTGGTAGCAAAGAATCGTATGGTAACTATGGCATCATGGATCAAATCATGGCCTTGAGGTGGATACGAGATAATATCAAGTACTTTGGTGGTGATCCAAAACAAGTGACGATTTTCGGATAATCTGGTGGTGGTACTGCAGTAAACGCCCTGCTATCGTCAGCACCTGCGCAGGGATTGTTTCGAAGAGCTATTTCAGCCAGTGGTGCACCCAACATTCGTGTCACACATACAAAAGCTAACGTTATGTTTCGATCTTTCATCAAGAATACAAATTGTTCTCGAACCACCAATAACGAAATTCGAAGGTGCTTGCAAGAACTTCCAGCTGATATTGTCGTCAAGAACGCACCATGGTTTCAACCAATCGTTCCTGGTGTACCACCGTTTATATTCAGTATGTTGCCTTATAAATTGTACTTTCCATATAATAGACCAGTAACTGGCTATCCTATTGAGATCATCGACTCTGTGGTAGTACAACAGTCACCAGACGAAATCAAGGGCCACAGACATCACCGTATCGACGTGGCATTAAGTAACACAGCTCAAGACATTGGCATACTCCGGCCAGTTGTTTTAACTGATGACTACAACTCCCTGAGAACAGAACTCGAGCCAAAGATTCAATCCTTCAATAACGCTTCCTACGACGAGATTTTGAGGTTATACACACACGACAAGTCAAACAAGAAGACTCAACCAGCAGTGTTAACACCGCCATATTTATATACTGTCATGTCCACAGACGTCTTAATGTCATGTTCCATTAACGACTTAGTCGAACATTTGTCTTCAATACGAGGTTACAACGCTTACCGTTTCGTGATAAGCCAACCACCAAGTCCGGTAAACGGAATAGTACAGAGCGCCGGTCATGACTGGGACCTTAAAGCTTTGTTCGGTTTCCAGTGGCCTAACATTAATAAGCCAAATGCAGATGACATTGCATTGAAATTAAACATTCGAAGGTATTACAGGGACTTCATACATTCGAGCTGGAGGTTTCCAATACGGTAAAACAGCTGTATTCTGGGAAAACGATATTCGTTTGCAAAGTAATGTCTACCACTATAAAGAATGCGAATTCTGGCGAAAGAATGGTTTTCTTAAACAAAGTTGGGTTTAGGTGTATAAACAATGAATAGATCTTTGATGAACCTATCCACACCGTATTTCATAGCACCCAAGACTTGTTTTTTGCTACTTTGTTATTTGTGTTACTAATGTTGTATGTGTTACTAATGTTGTAAATGCACCTTTAATGACTTTCATATTTCGCATTCGAACTCAGTTACTCAAAGCTCTTTGTAGACCTGCCGTCAATACATAGTTACAGTTTGACTCATGCAATTCGAACTTGTATAATTCGAATAATCATGTAAATCGAACAAAGTCTTCGGTCCCGTCCGAGTTTACCCTTATAAAGAAAACTCCCATAATCCGAAACTCATGTAATTCGAACAAATTTTCAATCCCCGTGGAGATTCGAATTGCATGAGTTAAACTGTATAATGTTTCTTAATTGAATATAATTTAAAAATGTTTTATCCGATACAAGATTTTTTCGGGAGCAGTTTCTTTCTGGAGTAGCCTACAATAGAATTTTTAATTTGTTATAATGATGGTTTTTTATAATGGGGTTTCAGGGGTCTCCAATACCGCCACATCGTTGTAATTTTGTGTCAAATACTGTAATACCGCCTAAAAAGGAAGCCTAATACCGGCTCTTTTATTGGGCTGATTATTCCATAAACTATTTATTGAGAAATAAAAACAACTTTTTACTACTCGAAGAACTACTATTCCAAAAACTATGGAGTCAGGTTCACATACCCTATATGCATTTGGATCCCGTTGCTCAAAGGGTTGCGAAACCATTTAATGTTCCAGTTAAAATATTAAAAGAACAAAAGCCTAAAGCGTAATTTTTGTTTCGTTATAGACTGCGTTCGTATTAAATTCGTTGAGAAGTAATCAGCATTCTAATAATGATGAAAAATACAACTGAAAGATTTTAGTTATTTTAGACATGTGTCAAAAGTTCTAACGCCTCACTTTGTAATCCCGTCGCACTTTGTAATCAATTTTGTCGCAATTTCTAATAAAAGACCCATCGCACTTTGTAACCCACCCTAGTTGCACTTAGTAATCCACCAACCCGTCTCACTTTATCATCCCTTTTATCACGCTTTGTAATACCCTATAACAAACGTTTCAATTTCAATTTCCAAAGCCTTGATTATTATTCTAATTAAGCAAAAGTTTCTTATGAAAATGTTTACACTGATTGCATTGATCAGTAGTGCATAAAAATTCTTGCGTGTGGCTATTTTTGGCTTCTCGTTCGAAAGGTTTTTATTCACGTGAAGTTAATTGCACGAACGTAAAATAATAATCATGGCATCAGTAGAAGACCGCTTAATCAGTACAAAGGTTTTACCTCAAATTTAACATGTCCAAGTATCTAAGGTACGAAATTTATCCCTTGTTATCAGCACATTCCCTCCCCTTCTGATCCCTATTCAGTTAACTCCAGAGGTGCTGGAAGGAAGGAAAATTTGCAAAGAATTGTTTTCCATTAAAGCAATGAATGCTCACAAACTGTGATGGAACACCGTATGATGTTGAGTGATGATGCAGAAGATGAGAGCAGTGATGAACAAGATGCCCTACCGGGCAGAAGGATTTCTGCAAGCTTTGCTGCTGAAAATGCCACAAAAATGCAACACTAGCACACTAGTCCTGCAAAACTAAGACAGTCACATCATTCAGCTCGAGAAGCATCAGCATTAAATAAACAAAAATATTGATGCGACTGACAATGTTCGTCAAGAAAGTCAGCCTACCATAACATAAAAAAGGGGCTTTTCTTTATGCTATCGCGGAGATCATTTATGAAGATCTGTTTTTTTGTACGAATAAGCTGAATGATTGCTACTGGATATTTGCCACCCACGTACTCCAAAAAAGTGCATCGACACAATACGAAACTTTAATTTAACCACATTAAATGTAACGAATCCTATAAAAAGATTGTGTATACTGGCGGTAACCAACATATCGTTTGGGCAGCACAAACTAATATATAAAGTTTCTATATTGATCTCCTCAGAATGAAAAATATAAATATCACAATAATAATTACTTAGAAATTAAAGCTCATATCTAATCTAAAAGTTAAAAAAAATACAACATACGCAGGGAGAAAAGAGATAAGCTGATATAGCCAGAATACATCCAAAAATTGCTACTAAATATAGTATAAATAGCTGTATAAAGTGCATGTTGGTGATGTTGGGGAGGAGCTGAAAGGAAGCTAAGCTGAGCTTTAAAAATCCAAAAGCTTCTAAAACATGCATACACATACAAAATACACGAAGGTCTTTCATATTTAAAAAGGCTTGGAGCAAAAATAAAACAAGAAATACCTTTTCTTCCACATACCTTGTATTGGCACTGTTTTCATATTTTAAACTTCAAGAAAACTTCTTTCAAAAAACAGAATAACCACACTGTAATTTAATTTTGTGAACATGATAAGTTCCCAACAGTAATGCAATTCTTTATATAAAATTATAAGCTGTATTAACTTCTTTTAAAGCCATATTTCCATCAAAGAAACTTTTAGCAAACTACACACGTTCTTTTGCTGCCATTTTTAAAACGTTTTGTGGACGATCACATGGCATGGCGAAAATCAGCCAATAAACTATCGCTATTTAAGTGGAGGTGGCTAAATTAGCACCCTTTCGTAGAAATCGGGCATTATGCACCAATGACAATTAAGACGGCTTTTTTATGAACCAATGAAATTTAAGAAACAAAAATGCGTAGGTTTGGACAGTAAGATGAAAAAACAGAAAAACACGGACGATCGTAAAGTATTTCTTGCTTACGCAGAAATCCAATAATTAGAAGTTTTGTGATGATCATAGAGGAAATTTATGTGTTTGTGTTCATTTATATTTATGTTTATGTATTACTTTATCTATTTGGAGTTTTAATTATATTAGTCCATGAGCTGAGGTCGAAATATGGCTCCGGCGAGGGGACAAAGTCTTGTAATGATTTTTGATCACTATAATATCTATATTTTACGAAATCAAATGTTTTTTGGCTCCAAAGTCCAGCTTTCATACTTTTTTGGGGTCTTTTTTACATTAACCACAAAAATTTTGTCGAAAAAACGTATTTTTCGAAAAATTGTTTTTTTGGGCATAAGTTCACTTGAAAAAGCTGTCTACAGTTGAAACTTTGCACAATGGTACATATTGATACAGCTTAATCAAAAAATTAAAAAAAAAAATGAACTTGAAAATTGTCTATTTTACAGACTGGAAAGTCCGAAAAATTCAACTTTTTTTCAATATTTTCATCAAAAATAACGATCAAAGTCTGTTAAATCTTCTTGAATTTCAAATGAATTTGTTTCTTACTGTTTTTAATTGTACGTCGGAAGTATTTTGTTGAGAAAGTAAAAAAAAAACATGTTATCTTCAGTTTACGCTTTGAATATAAGAATATTTCTTATAAGTACTTTTACATCGAAAATTTCGTTTTTCGGCCATAGCCTTCTATCAAAAATAACGAGCTTAGATTGGTAATTATTCCTTATACTTCTTATAAGCACTTTTACAATTCGTCCTCATCGTCACTTTCACTGTCAATATCATCAGTATCCATATCTTCTTCATCATCTATGACAGTCTCGTTTTCACATGTATACTTGTGACAAGCGTCTGTACATTTAAGGTGGTTCAACCAGCAGGGACAGGAATCTTGTTTACATTTACGTTGGCAATGACATACATTCCTCAGCTACAGAGATATTGTCATTCATACACCAGACACAGATGTAGTCGTGATTGTTGTCGGTGTCTCAATTTTCATGTGAATTGTACATTGAAACAGGCGTTAAAGAGAAGACGAGAACCATTTCAGTAAGTCGCATTGTGCAGCAAATGAAGTCCACATATGATCTTGAAAGCACTGCAGATATTACTGATACTATAATCGGCTTTCATGCATTTACCGGATGCGACACCGTCAGTGCTTTTTGGAGAAAGGGAAACGTCGCCCTTTCAACTTGATGATGAAGGAAACGTCATTTACGAAACTGTTTATGAAGCTTGGAAGTAACTGGGATATCGAGCACGATTCCATAATTAAAGATTTTGAATCATTTGTGTGTTCGATGTATGGTTTTTAACAACATTAAACTAGTTTCTTTAAGAAGGTCCATTACAGACTCTATATCTTTGAGATATCTTTTTATCCTACTGGGCTGTATATCTTTATGACTGTTGATGTTTGGAGAAATTCGAATAAATTGGTGCATATGGTAACGAGCCATTGATCTATATGGAGCAGTCATGGTCCAAAGATTGACAGCATTGAAGTTTGTACTGAAACCTAAGAATGAAAATAAAAGATCCCAGATTTTATAATCAGATATTTAAAATTTGAAAACTTACAGACTATCGCTACAGGAACTGTGAGTCAGGATTTAAGAAATTACTTCAACTACCTGTAGTTCCACCAGGTGTTTTTGTATCTCTGTTTATTGTCGTTTCGATCACTCTATCTGCTTCTTGCTGCCCGAATGGGTTTGTGTTTGACAATTGAACTGAAAACCTCCCTGCCATGAATTCATCGTAAATGAGCTTGTGGTTTTCTTCTAATGAAAGTAACTCCATGAAATGGAGTGCTAGATAGCGTGCATAATTTTGGCGGTCATACGCAAAGGTCCATGGCAGGAGCAGTCGAATTGATTCAACGTAGAGTGTTCAGTCTCCAGTTCTCGTAGCATATAGGATATAAAGAAGGTTTTCCACCATCGTGAGAAATGAATGCCAAAATTTAAACATCTTACTTTTTTCGCATATAATGTAGATTGAAAGTCATGAAGTTTTTCTTTGTAAGTGCGAAACTCAGGAGTGGAAACCAGCCTCTCTAATTCGTCATTGGTACACTCCGACATGAACCCAGAACTTACACCTTTAACAATGATAACTACAATTATATAAAACTGCTTATTCAAACCAGTAGTGTATTCAAAAAAACAGAATAAAATGCACATCAAAATGGGGTAAAACATAGTTATTAGGCAGGATATTCCTTGACTTCTGTTCGAATAGCTTTAGCAACTTCCACAATACTTTGGTCTATATTTTCAATTTGTTTAGACTTTTCCCTATTGAAAATATACAGCTCAACCAGGTCTTCTGTTTTCAGATTTTCATAGTAAACGATATCTCCTGTACTTGAATTATGGATCTTAACCTCAGGGATATGTCTTGATATACCTCAAGGGAAGAAATTGTTTGCGGAAGAAAGTTGTGCGGAACTTTTTTTTGCGGAATTTATTTTTGTAGATTTCGCTCAAATCCGCAAAAAGTAATTCCGCAAAAATGATAAATATTGGTCATCCGCAAAAATAAATTCCGCAAAATTTTCTAAATTTTTCATCTGCAAGGAAAAAAGTTGAGATTATTGAACATCTAAGGACTTATTATTACTCTTCGTCAATAACAATACAAGCAGTATCTGCACTTGCACTATAATATATATAACTGATATTATAACTGATGAAAAATAGATGTTATTCCATAAATCTGCTTTTTCAGACACTGAATTAGGTGTTTCCCTATTTTCGATTTTATTAAATTTATTGCATTCGCAAAAATTAATTCCGCAAAATCTCTTTTGAAGTCGTCATCCGCAAAAATATATTCCGCAAAAATTTCTTCCGCAAACAATTTCTTCCCTTAAGGTACCTCTTTTACAATTTTTGAGATAGGAATGTGCTTCTACATTCAATCGCTTTAATTCTTCAGACAATTTCAGTGGTGGATCTAGAGGGTAGATGCAACTTGTGGAGAAGTACCTTTTTCTTTTATGTTTGAATTGCTAACTCTCTCCTACTCAAGTTGTGACTCATCTCTGGTTCCGTCACTGGCAGGTTTAGCAGAAATTTCATATGTTACGTTGATTTAAGTTATATACAATATAATTTTAATCTTCTTGTAAACCGGTTAACTGTCATGGATTAAAGTCTTTGAAATACCCAAGTTTCTCCTGCTTCCCAAATTCACATTTCTGACATAATTTGGAAGGTTTGCATAAAGAACAATTGGAATGTCCTGATGTTAAATTTGGCATACACTTTTGCAGATTTTATCATAAATAGACGATGTCTTCAGTTTTTAAATAAATTTGACCTATTTTAAATCATTTGGTTGTAACAGATTTAATAGTGTTGAGGTCAATACAATTGCGAAAGTCTTCAATCCATACAGTTTTACATAATTTATCTTACATACTTCTGCAATTTATTTGGTCTTCCTCACTTCCTTCTAGCCTCTTATTATAATCGTCATCTCAAAGGCTTGCCTGTAATGTAACATTAAGCGCAATTTAATCGAAATTGTAACTGTTATATTGGATGAGTTACCGCCCTTTAGGGCTGTTTTATATAGATTGGAAGTATTATTTTTTAGAAAAACGCCAATTTAAAAAAATATCGTTTCCTAATTCTCAGCCTCGGCATGTTTCTTAGATGTTTTTTAGGTTTTAGGTATCTTTGCTCAAGTAAGTAAATATCAAGATCTCTGTCCGTCCGACATTTTTATTCCGCACCTCTATCCCTTCAAATACGCACTAAAGCTGAAGACAATGGGTATGAAGGCTGAGATTTTGTTTTTCAGGTCAGGTAATGATCCAACTTTTCAAATCAAAACCAATTCAGCTTAAAATTTAGAAAAATATTTTTTGTAGAAATGCTAATACTTTTGTAACAGACCCTATATCGAAAAGGCAAGAGACCCTGGGTTCGAGGTTGACTTGAAACTTGTTGACTTGTTTCACAACAAACAATAACAATGGTGAGAACCAAGGCCACAGCGACACGAGGTTTACCATCGAGTCAGGGAGAAAGAGCAACGGCGTCGAACGAACCTGTGAGATACGGGAATGTTATTGCACTAAGCCCGAAGGGGTGGTACGTAACAACAATAAAATGTAAGGGTGCGGCTTAAGGATCCGTGTAAACCAGAGCGTTACAAGTTTTGTATGAAAAAACCCGACAAAAGTACAAAGACAACAAGACAAACAGACGGCTGGGAAGAGTTGGGAAGACAACAAAACGATACGTGTTGACTCGAATGAACACTTAATTAATTAATGTATTTATCTATTTATTTATTTATTTATTTATTTATTTTTGATGAAGATGATGATCAAAAGCATAGAGTGATTTAAAAAAAGTTTATTTTGTTTTACCAACTTCAAATGGAATAACCATGAACACGGTTAGCGGAACTCGTTGTCGCACGTGTAATAAGATCGATTGTAAATCCGAAGTACTCGTAAAAAGAGTGGAACCGTTGGAGCAGTGTAAACAATGTCTGAAAATCGTGTCGAGAAAGAATAGTGGATATATATGCAACAAATGCTTGGACGTAAACAGTGTCTGTTTGTTTGCATTGTTATTTTGTTTGGTGTTATTTTTTCCATTGTCAACGTATTAAATAAATTAAATAAATAAGTAGATGCAATGTAGAAAAACTACATCTTATTTTTGCAATACTAACAGTTTTTCAGATTTTCAGATAAGATTTTGAAAAAATCAGATGTCTTTGTTATCTTGTTTATGAGATTTACACTGAAAATACATCAACCATTGTCTCGTTTTGTAATAATCTCGGTTTTAATAAAGATTGAAAAAAACACAACCGTTCAACTATTAGTGTCTCGTTTTGAGATTAAAAATTTTATAAAATGAAAAAAAGAAAAGCTTAAACGTATAGATTGGCATGTATTGGAATGTATTAATATTTGGAAACATGAATGCAATCATAATCAATATGGTCGATAAAACAGGATAAAAAGCCAAAGGGAGACTGGTTTTGTAAATGGTGCGTTCAGAACGAACCAATAGGTATTCTTAGTTTTTTTTATTATTACTTATTTTATTTCAATTTATTTTGAGTTGAAATAACAGTTATCATTTCAGTGCGGCAAAGACTTCAGAATCTGTCTAAAAAAAGGTAAGACACGAAAATCGCTATATAAGTTAACATTTTCAAGCCATTGAGACTTTTTAATTATATCGTTGCAGCCAAAGACGAAGCGGAATAGGAGGAGCGTTTGACATTGTGGCCAAGTTTTCTTTTAAGTTCTTTGAAGGAGGGTACAATTAACAAGTTCTTAGAAGAATAAAAAAACTCGGAAAAAAATCCCTTTATTCAAATTCAACGTTCCGGAAGCAAGCATCTTTGGGAAAATAACGAAATTTTCAAGGAATCATATCCAGAATTCTTTAAGGAGTACAATGAAAACAATGATTTGGAACCTGGAACTATTACTCTCTTTTTGCGTCAACACTTTCGTGAACTTGATGACATTTCGCGAAAATCAGGAAACAAAATTCCATATATAACGACTAAGTTGATATCAATTTTTAAGAGAATTCACACGTAAAAGTGAAATAGAATCAACCAATACCCAGCATTATTCTCGTCATCAAACCTTGATTTGACAGGCGTTTACAACCTGGATGAGTGTCCAACTTGCAAACGCTAATACGTTGTGCAATTCTCAGTGACATGAACAAATTTTTGTATTTTGTATCAGTGCTTTGTTCCAAATCAATGGTGGCTTTTCGCTTCAACTGAAGAGACTAACATCTTGATTTCCACCTCCCTATCCAGCCGGCACAAGACGTTTTTAAGACGTCTTTAATTCGTCTTAATCAGGTCTTCATAAGACGTATCTTGATAATGCGCATTTAAAACGCACATTATGCGTCTTCAAAAGACGTCTTAGAATCAGACGTTTTGAAGACGTCTTATTATCGTTTTCGCAATGCCGTCGAATTCATGTTTTAAACGAGGACTTGGAAAGACGTTTTTAATGCGTATTTAAGACGTCCTTGAATTTCGATTTCGCGCGTGGCGGGAAGAAATGACGGGGGTAAATATTAATAGTGTATTCGTAAAATATTGATATAAAAGTTTCAAACTTGTCAGTTTTTTTTTTAATTTTACAAAAACAACTATTATATCTTTCTTTTAAGTAGCAAAAAAAATTACATTTCATTGGTAAAAAGCTTTGAAACATTTTCTAACAATATCGGATCTCCCGTTCGTCAATTTTACAAAATATTTCTGGAAGTTGTGATTTCTCATTGCATAAATCAAGACTTCGCTGATAAATCGGTAAGTGTTTTTTACTTTTTAAATATAATTTTAAATATATAAATCTATATAATTTTGTTACTTGAGATTAAGTCAATGTTTATGTTAGTTCGAGGACGTGAGTAGTCAGTAGTGGAAGATTTATGCTTGATTTCTAAAGATTTCTGGCAATATTTCAAGTTTTGAGTTTTGTTGTTTAACTTTATATTAGCAACTTACTGACTTTCTTGTTTCATTTCGTGAGAGATTTTTTCTGTTTCAATTTGCTTTGTCGTTGGTTTAATGTAGTAGTAGAAGTGTAGTAATGTAATGAAGTGATTTGTGGATGGCTGATAGATGATGACTGTGATGTTTTTGCTTGTAGTTACTTCAGAATATTGACACCATATAGTACCATGAAATTATGGAATCCTTTTTGAGGGGGAAAATCATAAGAAGTTATAATTTCTAGTAAATTAATCAGTAATTCATCACAAATTTATCTGTAGTAATCATTTCTGATTAATAACTTACTACCAATACGTAGAAACCATCCACAATGACATTGCAAAAATTTTAGAACAAATTTTCTAACGCATGAAATATTTTTTTTCCATTCAGAACTTTGAAGTTGTACGAAAAGATAAATTTGAAAATGATGGTTGTTTTACTATGATAGATGCAAAGTTTAGTTTAGACATTTAAAGTTTAGACATTTTACTTTGATTAAGATACTCTAGATTATTTTATTTTACCCAATAACGAGCACAATAACGAGTTTTTGGAAAAGTTTGTCTGTCATATTTGTTTTTATATTCAAGTTATAAAGATATAAATACATCAGTATTTATGTTATTCCTGTGTTTCTTGCACTGATATTTAATTTTTGTGCTTGTTATGAGTTTGTTGTTCTGTCATATATATACACTTCGATGATGTTTCGAAGTGTCTATGGAGTTTAATGATAGACATGAATGTTTTGCCTGTTTTTCAGGTTTCAGTTAATCCAAGTAAATAAATCAGATTTCCAGTACGCTGTTAATTTAATACTGAAATGGTAATTAACTTCTTTAATTTAATTTTCATGCTTTTCTATGCTGGAAAATCATAAGAAGTTATAATTTCTAGTAAATTAATCAGTCATTCATCACAAATTCATCTGTAGTAATCATTTCTGATTAATAACTTACTACCAATACGTAGAAACCATCCACAATGACATTGCAAAAATTTTAGAACAAATTTTCGAACGCATGAGATATTTTTTTTCCATTCAGAACTTTGAAGTTGTACGAAAAGATAAATTTGAAAATGATGGTTGTTTTACTATGATAGATGCAAAGTTTAGTTTAGACATTTAAAGTTTAGACATTTTACTTTGATTAAGATACTCTAGATTACTTTATTTTACCCAATAACGAGCACAATAACGAGTTTTTGGAAAAGTTTGTCTGTCATATTTGTTTTTATATTCAAGTTATAAAGATATAAATACATCAGTATTTATGTTATTCTTGTGTTTCTTGCACTGATATTTAATTTTTGTGCTTGTTATGAGTTTGTTGTTCTGTCATATATATACACTTCGATGATGTTTCGAAGTGTCTATGGAGTTTAATGATAGACATGAATGTTTTGCCTGTTTTTCAGGTTTCAGTTAATCCAAGTAAATAAATCAGATTTCCAGTACGCTGTTAATTTAATACTGAAATGGTAATTAACTTCTTTAATTTAATTTTCATGCTTTTCTATGCTGGAAAATCATAAGAAGTTATAATTTCTAGTAAATTAATCAGTCATTCATCACAAATTCATCTGTAGTAATCATTTCTGATTAATAACTTACTACCAATACGTAGAAACCATCCACAATGACATTGCAAAAATTTTAGAACAAATTTTCGAACGCATGAGATATTTTTTTTCCATTCAGAACTTTGAAGTTGTACGAAAAGATAAATTTGAAAATGATGGTTGTTTTACTATGATAGATGCAAAGTTTAGTTTAGACATTTAAAGTTTAGACATTTTACTTTGATTAAGATACTCTAGATTACTTTATTTTACCCAATAACGAGCACAATAACGAGTTTTTGGAAAAGTTTGTCTGTCATATTTGTTTTTATATTCAAGTTATAAAGATATAAATACATCAGTATTTATGTTATTCTTGTGTTTCTTGCACTGATATTTAATTTTTGTGCTTGTTATGAGTTTGTTGTTCTGTCATATATATACACTTCGATGATGTTTCGAAGTGTCTATGGAGTTTAATGATAGACATGAATGTTTTGCCTGTTTTTCAGGTTTCAGTTAATCCAAGTAAATAAATCAGATTTCCAGTACGCTGTTAATTTAATACTGAAATGGTAATTAACTTCTTTAATTTAATTTTCATGCTTTTCTATGCTTGTTGCACACCTTACTTTATTGTATGTATCCTTTCTGCATTCTGTTTGTTCTGTTCTGCTAAGAGTGTGTGTCATTCTTTATTTAGATTATTCTCCACCCAAGTTGCTTATTGTTCTTTTAACATGATAACAAGAAAAAAGTGAGGGGAAAAGATTATACCAAGCAGTTACTGGTATGTGTCCTGTTTACTCTAGATGTTTTCATTTTTGTGATTGTTATAACACCTCTCATTAAATAGGGTTTTTGTATTTTAGATTACTGTCAAAAAAGCTGAGGAGGAGGAAATACACAAAATCATGCGATAAACTAAAAACTGATCTTGTTTCACTGAAGAAAAACATGACAACAGCTGCTCCTGCTAATTGAAAAATCGCCATTTTTATTTGCATGTCTTTTTGGTTGGTTTTCAAAGAGTTTCTGTCATTCTGAGTTTAGTTGCAGTAAAATCAAACAAGAAACAGTTCCAACCCATGACAATTTTTAAAATTTGAACATTACTTCGATTTAGCTAACCCTTTTTCAAGAGTCGTCTTTATATCTTTATATTTCATGAAAGACTATACTTACGTTTTATGGAATATTTTTTAATAATGACAAGCCTTAAACTTTGGCAGTGTTATGAGCTATTTGTTCCCCAATTAATTTATAAACTACATGTAAATATTTGATTAAGAAGATTTTATCATCAGTTTTCTTATTGATTTCTTTATTCATTCATCCATTATTACTGAAACATGAAGACAAAACTAATTATGAGTCTTCTGTTACTCAAGGAGAAACGCACCGGAAAAGACATCTTAAAGTGGTTTTACAAACGTTTTTAGCAGATAAAATGAAGACGTCTTTTAAACGTTAGAAAAAGACGTCTTAAATCCGTCTTAAACTAGTCGGATTTGTCCGTTTAGAAAACGTCTTTTTACAACGTCTTAAAGACGTCTTGAAAAGACGTTTTTTAAACGTCTTAAAGAAGTTTTAAACGTCTAAAAATGCGTTTTAAAAACGTCTTAAAGACGTCTTGGAAGATGTCTTAAAGACGTCTTGAAAAGACGTTTTCTAAACGGACAAATCCGACCAGTTTAAGACGGATTTAAGACGTCTTTAAGGCGTTTTTAAAACGTCTTTTTGCCGGCTGGGAACCTTTTAAAAGAATTTTACATAAGCTTAAGCCTTATGATTCATAATAATTCTTCAAATGTGAGCCTGAAGTGAAGCTGAACGGGGCATAATTATAGATAAACTGCAACAGTAAAAGAGGGAGGAAACATAGAAAATATATTCTTAACAAAAATAACAAACACGGGTTGGTTAAAAACACGGAAAAATTAAAGAGCAGCAAAAGATTTCTTCCAGAGATTTCTTCTCACACTTAGTAGTTATAGTCACTATGTTGCGCCATTATTGTTTATTTGCCGCAAAAACTATTTCCGACACAAAACCTATTTCCGACATACCTGTACATAAGCTAGTCGTGTGACCTACGATGGCCTATACATTCTAAACACGACCGATGGTGACGCGTTGATAAGCTGGTCAGAACAGCACTACTGCCCATATTTACTGGTTGGTTTAAAGTCATGACTCTAATCCCTTTGCAAAGCCGGTACGGAATTTGGCTCTACAACGGTGAAAGATTTTCATAATCGCCCATTGTTCTTGTTCTTCTTCTTATTATCTATATATTAATAGCCGATTCTTTGTTTGTTTGTTTGTTTGTTTGTTTGTTTGTAAGTCACGCAAAATGGTAGATTGAGTTGTGAGCGAAATTATTTCTTTTTTTTGTGTGCGACGTGAGTTCGAAGCAAATACATTGCAACCCCAATCGAACGTGACTTTTTTTTGGCTGATGAACTAATAGGAATAACGTTTTGTTTTTATCATTACTGTTAGTTTTATATTCCACGTTGACTTGGCTTTGAATACAATACATCAACTAAATACAAAGAAACTAACTGATTAAACATTTTGGACAAAAAGCAGCAGTGGCAGAACGTGGCAGCATATGTTCGGTTTGCCACTAACTCTTGCCTGACTGTCTGAGACGGGTGAACTTTTTTTTTGAGCAATCAAAATGTTTAAAAACCGATAGGTAAAAAAAGAGTATCATATCAAAACACAATGTTTTTTTTTTTTTTTTTGCTTTTCTTTTAATAAATTATTAATTTCTTTTTTTAATTGTTAAGCGTTCTGATCGAACGTTTCTTTTATTCTATTTATTCATTTAGCACGTGCCTTTTTTCTCTCCTCCGTGTGAACTTTTTAAGAAGAGAAACCATTTTCCCCCTGTTTGATAGCACCCATGTTAGAGTGGGTAACTTTTTTAAAACAAAAGCTAATAAAAAGTTGAAGTTTTCTCTCTCTACGTTTTGAGTGTATTGTTACACTGATAAAAGATTGGTTTTACCAGAGGTTATGACTTCGAATCTGCTTCTGGTTGAGCACAAGTTGTACGAGCCGTTTATAAGGAAATTTGACGTTTATTGATAGAGTGATACAGAGCAGGTGGATATGGGCGGCGAGCGACGCCGCCTTGGCGGCTAGTCTATATATTAATAGCCGATTCTCTGTTTGTTTGTTTGTTTGTTTGTAAGTCACGCAAAATGGTAGATGTGAACTGCGAAAGAAATCGGGGAGTCAGCAATGTAAGATCACACATAAATTATTTCTCTTCTTGTACGCGACGTCAGTGTGAAACCATTGCATTGAGACCCTAATCGAATGCGACGTTTAGGGAAAATTATCTCGATAACCAATAGGGATAACTGACGTTTTTTGGGGTCCGTGATACAGGGGATGGGGTGACGAAAAATTTGGTTCTAATTTTATTTTGGGACGGGTCTATGACGTCATCAAAATCTTTGATCGACAATATCTCTGTAACGGTTGGTCGTAGCAAAACGATCCCATACATTTTTTTGATCAGTTTTTCGAGCTCTACAACATGGACACACCTATCATTGCCAATTCCTTAATTTTATTTTTCGTGAACACAACGCATGCTGAACATGGGCGGCGAGCGACGCCGCCTTGGCGGCTAGTTATCTATTATTATCTATGAACGGTGGGCTAGGTATTAAAAGATTGTCTGATGTTTACTATACTACGAGGCTGGGGTTTTTGGTGAAAATGTTGAACCACGAGGTTGCAAATTTTAAGTTTATTGCGAGGGAATCTGTGGACTTGGACATGAGGAAACGTGGTGTGAGAAAGTCTGTTTTACAGCGAAATTTTTTGGGATATGAATTAAATGAAGACGGTTTCTTGTTAACTCGAAATAACTTTGGTTGTCAGTCAGACTGGCCAGACATGGTTCGGTATTCCAGGAAGCTGAATGTGGAAATTAAGTTTGTCGATGATGTAGCGGTTGTGTTGGCGAATAATGTGGTATTAGAAAGTAATAATTTGTCAATGACGTTATATAATTTATGCGTCAAAAGAGACTTAATCCTGGCTGAAAGTTTATCACTACAAGGACCTTTTTTATGTTTAAAGAACGTTAATATGAAAGCGACACATAGTATATTCTACAATTGGAAAGTTAATGGTTGTTTGTTGCGCTTTGTAACGAAAGCACGATTGAATTTATTACCAACGAAGTTTACGACACACATCTGGAATCGTGAAAACAGTCCATATTGTCCGTTCGGGTGCAACCCTACTGAAAGTACGTCCCATTATTTGCTAAACGGATGCCAACCAACGTTTGGAAACTTTTATAGTCGTATACGTAATCGTATTGTAGATAAAATTGCGAATTTGTTTAAATTTGGTAGTAGACGTCGACGTGTAGTTACGGAAAGAAACTGTGAGAACGTGTTCCCTAGTTTGAGAGACGAGTTATTGTCACTAACTCATCGTCGTCCCGATATATGTATTATCGATGAAATATCAAAATGGTGCGTATTATACGAAGTTCGGTGTGTTACGATTTGTATTTGGATATGGCAAACGAGGCGAAAGTTTTACGATATACGCCGCTGGTCGATTGTTTGAAACGAAATGGTTACGATACAGAACTGTACGTGCTTTGTTTTGGATCGTTGGGTTCGGTAAGACGTGATGTGTGGCGAAGTGTTCGAAAAGTGGTGAATGATAAAAACGACATAAAACAGTTATTGAAAGAGTGTTCAATTTCTAACGATTATAATTTCAAATTATATATGGAGACATAGAGTGAAAAAACTCTTAGGGTAATGTCCTAACAATTTTTGTAGCAATGTTTATATACAATTAGATATTAAACTGAGCTGTAATTTATGCTTAGATTCTAGTTAAGATAGATATTATTGTTATTATTATTATTATCTATATATTAATAGCCGATTCTCTGTCTGTTTGTTTGTTCGTTTGTTTGTAAGTCACGCAAAATGGTAGATTGAGTTGTGAGCGAAATTATTATTTTTTTGTGTGCGACGTGAGTTCGAAGCAAATACATTGCAACCCCCAATCGAACGTGACTTTTTTTGGCTGATGAACTAATAGGAATAACGTTTTGTTTTTATTATTATTGTTACTTTTATATACCACGTTGACTTGGCTTTGAAAACAATACATCAACTAAATACAAAGAAACTAACTGATTAAACGTTTTGGACATAAAGCAGCAGTGGCAGAACGTGGCAGCATGTGCGGTTTACCAGTGTATCCTAACGTATCCTTGCCTGACTGTCTGAGACGGGTGAACTTTTTTTCGAGCAATCAAAATGTTTAAACCGATAGGTAAAAAAAAAGTATCATGATACAAAATATTTTTTTTTGCTTTTGTCATAATTTGTTTTAATCGATTTCTTTTAATCTATTTTAGTCAGATCGAACTTTTTTTTTATTCACTTTATTCATTTAGCACGTGCCTTTTTTTCTCTCCTCCCGTGTGATCTTTTTAAGAAGAGAAACCATTTTCCCCTTACGTTTGATAGCACCCATGTTAGAGCGCGTAACTTTTTTAAAGCAAAAGTTAATAAAAAGTTGAAGTTTTCTCTCTATACGTTTTGAGTGTATTGTTACACTGATAAAAGATTGGTTTTACCAGAGGTTGTGACTTCGAATCTGCTTCTGGTTGAACACAAGTTGTACGAGCCGTTTATAAGGAAATTTTACGTTTATTGATACAGTGATACATGGACAGTGGACATGGGCGGCGAGCGACGCCGCCTTGGCGGCTAGTTATATATTATTATTGTTATCTATTATCTATTATTATATCTATGTTGTTTACTTTTGATGCAAAAAAAATAAACCATCGGAATTAAGATGATGATGTAAATATTGAAAAGCTTTTAGTTAAATTTTCAATAAAAAATTGTCTTTCTTGTTCATATTTAGAATATTGATGAATCACATATATTGGCAAAGTATCTGAATTTATAAATTGCGGTTGGTGTAAAAATGAAAACAGAATATCAAAGATGGAAGAGAAAGCGTGCACTAACGTTTTTTGTATATTTATTTCACTTTTTCATGACTGGGGTGGAAATAAATGGATTGTTATCAACATTATGGATCTATGTTACAACAGTCATGAAAACCAACAACGACAGCTTATATTATGGTTTCATTTCTGCAGCTATTTTCATCCCGTGCTTAGTATTTCTGCCGATATTCGCATGGCGTGCAGATAAACACCGAGGAATAACCATTTCTTTTTTTGTCACTAATTTTCTTGGAATGACTGGCTGTGTCCTTTACATGATACCTCATCCGCCATTTTTGCCAGTTTTCGGTCGATTTCTGATGGGTACTATGTATATATTATCAGTGTTGGCGACTGCAGAGGTTGCAAGAGGATACCAAGCAAATATAGTTTTAAAACAGATACCATTATTGAATGCTGCTTACATGTTTGGGTATGCAGTTGGACCTGTACTAAGTATAGGATTCCTCAATGCAAACTTTTATATTGGCCCGATTCATGTGACATATGCTAATATCATTGGACTAGAGATATTTGTATTACTAGTGTTGTCGCAGGTCTTCGTTTATTTCTGTTTGTCTGACCTATCCAAAGAATTTGATGTAAAACATCGTTGCCTACTCAACCAGGTTAAGATTGAACATGAGAAGGATGGTTTGGCATGGTATGAAGCGCTCGGGAAACTTCATAAAAATACAAATGCTTTGTTCATATTTGCTTTTGCTTTCTTTATGGGAGCACTCCAACTTGCAGTTAGTCGTTCGTTACCAATTCTGGTAGTTGATCACTTAGGATGGTCATACAGAAATTTAAATTTGCTATTGCTGTTCAATAGCATTTGCAGTTTTCTAATTCTTTCCTCTGTTAGTAGATTGAAAATTAACAAAATGATGGTATATTTGATTGGGCTAGTGAGTTTATTTTCTTTGATGATTGTCTTAAATTGCTATCTTTACCTGATGGTTTTTTCAGACCTAAGTAATAACCTAGTATTGTTTCTTGTTGGAGTTATTGTTATCTGTTATTCTTTGATACAAGGTTGCGCTCCTTCATGGTATGAAAGGAAGGTAACAGCTCGTTGTGTTAGTTACACAGACCCAGTTCGAAGGAAAACTCCGAACCAGGCGGGATTTTATCCCACGACCTAGGATAGGATAGGATAGGACTAGAATTCCTAGGTCGTGGGTTCAAATCCCGCCTGGTTCGGAGTTTTCCTTCGAACTGGCTCTGTGTAACTAACACAACGAGCTGTTACCTTCCTTTCATACCATGAAGGAGCGCAACCTTGTATCACTGATTCGATGCTCGTAAGCTCCAAGTTATCTCGTGATCGTAGTAGTTGGTGGATTCCAACACGAATCACAATAACATCACGTCAGAGATGGATTTCTCTGCAACATTAGTTACATATCGATAATGAGGATTGAACACCATGAACCGGTAGCTCAGTTGGTAGAGCGATAGAACTAGAATTCCTAGGTCGTGGGTTCAAATCCCGCCTGGTTCGGAGTTTTCCTTCGAACTGGGTCTGTGTAACTAACACAACGAGCTGTTACCTTCCTTTCTGTTATTCTTTGTTTTTATTGAGCGAATTGGTTTTTATGCAAGTCACAAGTGCTAATATGGCCAGTTCTTCACATCAAGGCTACTTTGAATCCATAAGAATATTTTATTTGTACGTTGGAAATATTTTGGGATCATTTTTAGGAGCAAATTTTGAAATGTATTTCACAAGGTATTCTTTTTACTTTTCGGTGACTTTTGTTTTGTTCTTTTTATTTGCATTGCTCATGAAGAGACGTTACTTTGTAAATCCGAAATTTATTATTTAAGTACATGGCGACGCTACACAATACAACACAAGTGTAGTAAGAGTCTTGTGTTTCCATAAAAATTGTTTTAAATATAAAGTTTAAGAAAATAGCAGATGCCTTTGCCATCAGTATTATCAGTATAATGCTGTGTAAGCCCTAAAAGTAGGTGTGGAGAATGACGCTTCTTCCACAGTTTGTTCATCCTTCTGGTTTACTGGTAGAGGAAGCACACTGAAAAGGGGAATGAGGGGATGACCACAGCAGAAAAGCCTCAATTGGAGCATTCTTTGCTTTGCAAATGGATTTGGTGTAATATGAAGGTGAATATATTTACATATTTTGAATATTTGACGCCATTTTAAGATAATTTCACCTAGGTTTTCACACCAAATTGCCCTTCATCATTTTCCAATTACTAAAAATATTACCAAGCTGATTTTTTCAGCATTACAGAAATCAAACTAGCACACTACACTTTTAAAAAAAATTAGGAAATTTTTGGGAGGCGATTGGGTAAATCGGTCCCAGAAGAAACCAAATTTGTTAAAAACTGCAAAGCAAAGAATGCTCAAATTGAGGCTTTTCTGCTGTGCTCATCCCCTCATTCCCCTTTTCAGTGTATTTTTTGAATTCTACATAAAATTTTGATTCTAAATAGGTAACTTAATTTTTTTGTGACGAGCCACTTTTTGTAAGACTCAGACTGTTTCCGTACTTCATGATAGTGACCACCTCAACATTGCCTTATTTTGATATATGTTGTTGTCTATGTTGTGATTATTAACTGTGCCAATTATTTTGCCCTAAATTTGTCTTGGCTCTGAGTTACGCCTTCACGAAATTCGGGCTACATGACCAGTAATCCAAGAAAAGCAAATTTGTATAGAGCGTTCCGGCGCGCGGCAATAAGGTTACGTCATGTAAACAATTCGCCATTATGGTAGGAAATCAATCGTCGAAATGTCACATCGTGCTGTGTTGTAGGCTGTTCTGTTTCTAAGAGAAATTGTCCACAAGCACGCTTTTTTAGAATTCCAAGTATTCTTAAAGTTGATGATGAAAGTAAACTTCTTTCGATTAAAAGAAGAGATTTATGGATTACTCGTATAAATCGAAAAAATATTTCTGAATTAGCTATATACACCAACTACCTGTATGCGACAAACATTTTCTTAGAGGACATCCATCCAGATTATATGAATCCTCAGATCCAGACTGGGCTCCCAGCCAGCAATTGGGATATGGGATACCAACACAAGGACAAGGTAGTCTTAATCGATATGAAAGATGTTTAAAACGAAAGGAAAATAAACTATTAGTACTACAGAAGCAGAGTCCTTCTACCATGTCAAATGTTCCTGTGGTTGAGAATACTTTGAAAAGGAAAAATGCTGATAGTGTCCATGAAGATGTAGATGTGCATCAACCCTCGATATTTAGCATTGACAAGAGCACACAGACAGGTTTTGATGAGGTTGAACAACTAAAATGTGAAATCCAGGAATATAAAGAGACAATTATCAAACTTCGTCAACAAAATCATGATTTACAGAATCAGTTGAATAATTATACTTTTAAAGAATCGAAATTTCAAATGGATGATGAGCGAGTTTTATACTATACTGGATTACCTCAGTTTCATAGTTTGATGGCTCTGTTTATGCTTGTAAAAAATTACATCAAACCTGGGAAAGTGTTGACGTCTTTTGAGAAGCTTATTTTATGTTTAATGCGACTGAGATTTGGGTCTGGAATTATTGACCTTGCAGACAAATTTCAAACAACAGTTTCTGCAGTATTTCATGAAGTTTTGGAAGTATTATTTGTCCGAATAAAACCTTTGCTGTACTGGCCAGAACGACCAGAATTAGTTGCATCAATGCCAATGTGTTTTAGAGTTAAGTTTGGAACTAAAATCACAACAATAATTGATTGTTTTGAGCTGTTTATTGACAGGCCAAGTAATTTAACAGCTCGTGCAACAACTTGGTCATATTATAAAAGCCACAATACAGTTTAGTATTTAATAGGAGTATCTCCTCAAGGGACTGAGGAGTTATTATATAATTAGTAAATATTAATTATTTACAGATGTTTGTTTTGTTCTTTATAAATACCTCTCTCAAGAAATACAGAAAACTTACTTTTCCTTTGACAATAAAAAAATCTGCACTCTTCAAACATCACGAACCCATCCTTCTAACACCTGATTGTAAGCCTCGAGACTTTTGTATGCTTTCACATCATCAGCTGAAAAAGGGCTTGGTGAAAATACCAAATAGTTAATTACATCACAATAAGTAATAGGTGGTAAATCTTCAACTGAAGAGCTATAATTTTCATCTGCAACTGAATATGGATCTAGATTATTTACGAGTTTAATCTTTTCAAGGTATCTTTTTTTTGAGGGAGGATCAAGAGTCGAAATATAATCAGTAGTAGACATTTTAATGAACTTTCGATTTTGTTTTGAATTTCCCGCGAGATGTTTTTCCTACCATAATGGCGGATTGTTTACATGACGTAACCTTATTGCCGCGCGCCGGAACGCTCTATAGTTTTTGAAGGTCATTGTTTTTAAAATCAAAGACATGCACAAAGTTTTTCCAATGTATATTACTTGAAAACCAAGTGGGGAACAAGCATATGTAAGAAAATCAGTTTATCTATGATGGCGTTACTAAATATCATGCCTTCAAACCACACTTTTGTTCTGTGTGGTACCAACTTTAAGGTCTGTTATCTGGCTACGCCATTATGTTCATATATTCAATCTTACATGATGATAGAAACAAGCCTCTGGACAATTCATTTTTGCAATAACATTCACGTGCACAATTCCGATGACGAGGCAATATGGCGGCGAAGTTGCAAAAAAAGTTAATTTTGTATAAAAGATTTTGCGCCATTATGGATTGCGCCATTATAGCTCACATAAGTTTTTTGCAAAAATGTGTTGCCCTTACATAGTTTTAAAAGTTTCAAGCAAAAAAAAAAAACATGTGCACTGATGCTAGTTTCCTTAAAATCAATTGTAAAGTTGTGGAAAAATTCAGAAATTTTAGGTCAAATTTAGGTATGGAATTCCTTTGAAAGAACGCCATTTGTGGTTGATTTTACCCATGATTGTTATATTCACATGGATTGTTTTATTCTATGTTAACAATCTGCTTTCCCTGATGCGATTGTTGCTAAGAAATACATTTACCTATGTTTTATTTTCTAGATATCATTGCTGGAAATCACATCAGTTTAATGAACTTTTAAACATAAAATCACAAACTTGTATCAGGTTCTTTACATAAAATAACATTAACTATGAGGAAACTACTATAATATTCTTTTGAACTGTTAACAAAATGTCTCATGAAGTTGTTTATAAAACAGCAAGTTTTTAGATGTACCATTCCATTGAACAACAATACTGGAGCCAAGATTTATTCAAGCTGTTCTAACCAAGCATCTGTTGCTAATGGTGATGGTGGTCATTTTTGTCTAGTAATATTTTTTCCTGTTTATCTTCATAACACATGTATATATATTCAAATTGTTTTATGCATCAAAATAGTTATCTACTGGCTTGATTAAGCTAACTGGCAATGAGGTGTATTTATAGCTATTTGAAGACATTGCATTGCAGCTATTTATAGTAATTTAAAGACATTGCAATGCATATTGTTACTATATTTACCATTTGGCAGTGATTTAGTCATGATCCAGGCAAATTTAACTATGCCAATGGAAGGAGAGGCAAGCTTGGATAAAAGCAAAACAGGTTTGTACTTGTTCTGATTGATCATTTTTTCTAATACCTCATGTGTTGTAAACTTGTTTTTAGATAAGTCAGTATTTGATGAATGCTGTTTTAAGGCTGATAACTGTGGAGAATTCAAAAGGTTAAGAACAGCAGCTAATAAACTTTTCACTTTAGCTGATCTGAATGAAGACCTTGGAAGCCATTTTCGATTTTTAAGAATAAAAAGTAATAATGAGTGGACAGAGAAAAAGCTGATTGAAAGCAGGTGTGGCAAAAAGCTTGGAGCCAATGAGAAAATTTGTCCTTTCCATCGCTACTCATTGGGAATATTCTGGAGACCACCAAAAAGATGTCAACATCCTTGCCATGTTCATGGAGTCTGCCAAAGAAAATCTAAGCCCACCAGATGTGCACCATTGGAAGTTGTTAAAACCATTTGTGAGGCATATGCTGTAAACTTTCCAGTAGGTGGTGTTCTTTGCTTCAATCATTTGAAACAACCTGTTCCAAGTCAAAAATTGAATGATACTGTTAGTGATGATCCAGATTATGAGCCAGAAGAAGTAGTTTTAAATGATGAAGCAATAAATAAATCAGATCAAGCATCTCAGAGTTTGAGTGATTGCCTTCAAAGTAGCCCTATTTTGCAACTTAAAAAGAAGAGGGTTGAAGATCTCAGTGAATCCACAAAAAGGTATTACAAGAAGAAGTATAAGGAAGTCAAACAGTCACTTTTAGAAACTTTTGTGACTGGAGCGGCCCCTGGTCAAAGAGAAGAATTTTTAAAGATTCTTGAGAGTGGTTCATCAGATGAAGAAGAAACTGAAAACGTTCCTGCTGATTTAAGCAAGTTATTGGACAAATATCTGAATAGTGATGCCCTTTCTCAGTTGGTGATACTTTTTTTAGTTGATTATTCCAAATATTCTCGGTCCTTCATCATGAAAATCTTTAATTGCTCCATGCATAGAGTGAACAAAGCAATTAGTTTAGGAAAGAAACACGCTGGTTTAGAAATTCCAGCTAAAGTGACACTCACTCGCAATCGGCTTAATATGAGCAAGGCTGAACATTTTCTAGATTTTATATTTTCCAATAATTTGCTTCAAGATGTTGCATATGGTGTCCATAAGCTAAAATATGATAGTGGTGACATGCAAATTATTCCAAAGTCGATTATAACATGTAAACAAAGTCATGTTATAAGTTTTTACCAGACCACATGTGGAGATATTGGGTATGAACCACTCAGTGAGTCAACCTTATGGGGAATTCTTCGTGCTTTGAAACCGTCACAAAGGAAATCATTGGCTGGTTTGGATGATACTGTGGCAGCTGCGATGAATGGTTTTGATACTCTTCACAAGTTGGCAGGGGAATGTTGTGAAAGTTTGGAATTGCGCAGTTCTTTAGAAAAAGGAAAAAGATATCTGAAAACACTATCAACAACATTGCTCACCTGATTCTGCTATTGCAACACACAACATAAATCATGCTCTCTCTGATTTGGCAAATCCTTATCTGCAAAGTAACACGGTTATTGAAACAGATTCATGTGTAGATTGTCTGTCACTTCTTATCACAATGGAGAGAATGAAAGACCATGCGGAGAAAGAAGCTGATGATGATATAATTTATGATGTCAATATCGCTGTTAATGATATTATTGAATACATGAAGCATTTGATGAGAGATGCGCAACAGCAGAAAGCCAAGCACTATGCATTCAGCCAGTTAGGTCCAGCAAATGCTTTTTGGATTAAAGATTTCTGCCAGAAGATCCTTCCAGTAAGATTTAGAGAAGGACAAAAAGATTATTTTGGAAAAAAAGGAATAAGTTTACATGTCGATGTTTTTTTTACCAGTGACTTGGAGAAAAAAGAATTAAGAAAGTTTGTTTATTTTACCGCTATTCAGCGTTGTGAGCAGGATGTGAAAGATGTTCTTTGCATAAGTGACAATGTGTTGCAGAGGTTTTCACAACAATGTCCACAGATCAAAGAATTGTTTGTGAAGTCTGATAATGCTGGCTGTTACCATGGATGTCTATCTCCAGAAGGTTTATATGAAATTTGCAAGACCCATGGTTTTAAATTGAAACGATACGATTTTAATGAGCCATGCCGAGGGAAGGATCAATGTGATAGAGAAAGTGCTTCTGCAAAGACCATTATAAAAAGTTTTGTTGAGGCTGGAAATGACCTAATGACTGCAGAAGATCTTCATTTGGCTTTACATTACGGTAATGGTCTAAAAGATGCGGAAATTTGTGTTGCTCAAATAGATCCTCAATGCACAACAATAAGCAGTGGAAAGAATGCAAGTTTGTCACTTTACCACTCCATAGAGTTTTATGATCATGGTATGAAAATGTGGCGTTACTTTGGAATCGGAGAAGGGCACTATCAGAAATACAGTGGTGTAACATTTAGTATTGGTTTGAATGTTTTGGTGCCGTTTAGTAACACCGACCAACGAACAGAACATCCTGCAAAGAAACAGAAAATCAGAATTGATCGTTGTTTGAACAATCTGTTCTTTTGTAATGAATCCAGATGTTCAGAAGTTTTTGACAGTCAAGCACAACTAGATCAACATGTTTTGTCTGGTCAGCATAGTTTTTTAAACTCTTCATCGTCCATGGACAAAATTAAATACAGCTTTGCTCAAAGATTAAAGTCATCCAGCACTCCAGTCCCATGTTCAAGTCGCACAAATTCAATTGACTTTGAATTGGTTAATAGTGAATGCTCCCTGCTTCAAAGTTTTAGGTTAACATGTTGGGTTCTCCCATCAAGATCGAATTTTCGGTTCACCTTGAAGCAGAAAAAGATATTATACGGATACTTCATACGTGGTGAAGAGATTGGAAGAAAGATGACTGCAGAGCAAGTGCATCTTGCCTTGCGGAAAGAACTCCCTGTGACAGAATATGTCACAGCTAAACAGATCAAATCGTTATTTTCTCGGTGGTCCAAACTCCGAAGACAACAGAAATTGAAAGAACCAAAAGAAAAAGACGTAGATGAAAGAGATCAGGAGGAGGAAGATTGCGATGCGTCTGACAATGACAGTGATGCTGAAGAGTATCAACGGGATGTTGAAGAAGAAGTAAAAAAGGTTTTTAAATCAATGGATTTGCATAAAGATGGCTGGGTTGCAGTTGTTTATGATGGAAAGTGGTACCTAGGAATAGTTGTAGAGGTAATGTAACAACCAATCAAAGTTCTGCTTTTTATTTGAATTAGATGTTTCACAAATGCTTCCATCTAGGTGCATGATCAAGGAGCTACAGTTAAAATCATGGAAGTGGGATCATCTGCAAAGGCATTTAAGTGGCCTTCAAGAGAAGATATTCTTTTTTATAAATACGAACACATACTATGCTCGATACCTCCACCAGTTCCAATTAGTAGCAAATTCTTTGGCCTACCTACAGAACAACTCAATTTAGTGAAGAAGGCTTATGAACAATACTTACAAGTATGTAAAATTTTTATATAATAATTTTCATGCAATAAAGTATACACTAAATTTTTTTATCACAGCCAAATCTCAAACTTATCTTTTTGTGTCTCATAGAATGAAGACTGCATGTAATGGCTCCAGTATCGTTGTTCGATGGAATGGTACTGCTAAAATAAAAACCTGCTGTTTTATGAACAATTTCATGAGACATTTTGTTAACAGTTCAAAAGAATATTATAGTAGTTTCCTCATAGTTAATGTTATTTGATGTAAAGAACCTGATACGAGTTTGTGATTTTATGTTTAAAATTTCATTAAACTGATGTGATTTCCAGCAATGATATCTAGAAAATAAAACATAGGTAAATGTATTTCTTAGCAACAATCACATCAGGGAAAGCAGATTGTTAATATAGAATAAAACAATCCATGTGAATATAACAATCATGGGTAAAATCAACCACAAATGGCGTTCTTTCAAAGGAATTCCATACCTAAATTTGACCTAAAATTTCTGAATTTTTCCACAACTTTACAATTGATTTTAAGGAAACTAGCATCAGTGCACATGTTTTTTTTTTGCTTGAAACTTTTAAAACTATGTAAGGGCAACACATTTTTGCAAAAAAACTTATGTGAGCTATAATGGTGCAATCCATAATGGCGCAAAATCTTTTATACAAAATTAACTTTTTTTGCAACTTCGCCGCCATATTGCCTCGTCATCAGAATTGTGCACGTGAATGTTATTGCAAAAATGAATTGTCCAGAGGCTTGTTTCTATCATCATGTAAGATTGAATATATGAACATAATGGCGTAGCCAGATAACAGACCTTAAAGTTGGTACCACACAGAACAAAAGTGTGGTTTGAAGGCATGATATTTAGTAACGCCATCATAGATAAACTGATTTTCTTACATATGCTTGTTCCCCACTTGGTTTTCAAGTAATATACATTGGAAAAACTTTGTGCATGTCTTTGATTTTAAAAACAATGACCTTCAAAAACTATACAAATTTGCTTTTCTTGGATTACTGGTCATGTAGCCCGAATTTCGTGAAGGCGTAACTCAGAGCCAAGACAAATTTAGGGCAAAATAATTGTCACAGTTAATAATCACAACATAGACAACAACATATATCAAAATAAGGCAATTTTGAGGTGGTCACTATCACTGATGTCTGGCTCTTATAAATAGTGGCTCTGTGTCTGCAAAACGCAATATAAGAATTACATCAAAATGTAAACCTAGACTTAATATTGGAAACAGGGCCTTAATATAAATGGCTGTATCTTGAGAGCCGTAAGGAATTGGAGGCCCAAATTTTGCCCTATTTATATTCTCAACTAAGTCTTTCTACAGAAAAAAATTGAAGAAAATCTGAGACTTGGTGGTGCAAAATGTGTAAAATATCTGTTGATTTGACATGGAATGACCCTTTTGTTTGTTATTTGCCTTGTTTATTTGGTAATTATTGTGTATTTTGGTTGTAGTATGTATTTGGTTTATTATTGTTTATTTTAGTTGTAGTAAGTATTTTGGATACATATTTCTTTCTTATTTATTTGTTAATTATTGTTTATTTTGGTTGTAGTAAGTATTTTGGATACATATTTCTTGTTTCTTTGTTTTGTTTGTTTGGTTTCTACAAATATCTATTCAGGATAGACTTCTCAAAAAATATGTACAATATGAAATATATACATAATTTCTGTTTTTCAGAGTGTCCTATATTTCTAACTTATTTCGAAGAAGATGTTATTATAAATATGATTATGTATCCATGGTCACAGCTCATATTAGTAAATTTCTTTTGTTTCCGATGTTTATTAATTAAGGTTCGTTTACACCATAACAGTTTTTTTTACTTCTATGTTTACACTTGACTTTTAATTAATATTTTAATTTATTTTGTTGATAACATTTGGTCGTGACTCCTGATAATAAGCGTCGGATATCGTAGGATGCAACAGGTTTTTTCTTATCAGCAGTTTGCAACACTATACGAATGTTTATTCGATTCCCATGAATTTTTCTTCTTCCCAAATTTCATTCATTCTAAAGTTGGCGATAAAATTGGTTGGAACCAAGCTTAAAGTCTTCATGACGTTGTAGTTTGTAGATGTTAACACGATCAAAGTGAAAGATGGCATGAAGTTAAATTCGTGTTTATCCATGCTTTATTTTACGCCGTAATAAGAGGACGGAAGATTCACAAGTAGGTTCCTTTCCATTTTTGATTTTGTAATTGATAAGGCGACTCTAAAGCTAATCGTTGTTTTACAAAGGCGGTAAATAAAAAAACACTGCCATGTATTTGTTACATTTCATGCTTGGTCCCAAGCATAGTGGCCAAATTTAATGAAAATCACTGCGAAGGAGTGCATTCTATACAACTATACAGACTATTTCAATTAAAATGCTCTTCATCGCACTGATTTTTGGAAAATTTTGCCCCTGAAAATCTCAGCTTGTTTCTATCGCGAATTTAGCGGACGTCTTAGAAACCACCATTTTAACTTTATCGCATCAGTAGAATGATTCAGCACATGTTATTTAGATTTGCCTTTCCAGCTGTTGATAGCAATACTCAATTCCCTATTTTTAGATTTCCCAAGAAATAGGGTACAATATAAATCATCGAATAATTTCGGATCATTAAAAACTTCACGGTGTAAACCTTGTAAAATTCGTTTGGGTAATAGAGTTTATAAACAACATTTGCCTCATTCTTTCAAGCATTATTTCAAGAGTTTTGACCGAAAGGTTTGACACTCATAAGCTACACGCACGGTTCCTTAAAAAGGTGTCTGTTATACCGCATGTCCGCTACATAGAAGTTTTGGATTCTCAGAGGACTTGCCATGTGTTAAAAAAACAAAAAAAAAAATTAACTTTCCAAAATAAACCATCGTCTGTTATGCCGAAAAATTATCTAATAATTTAAAATGAAGGATATTGGTTTCTTAATGAAAACAAAACAAAGTCATATTTCCAGCCCAGTGTAGATCGGCTCTAAAACAAATGCATCTGATATATTTCAAATTTCCCAAAGTGTCGATCGATCGTTTATAAAATCATTTCCAGACTCTCTGAGAACTCTAAGCTGCTCGTTTCGTAAATTATTGTAAACGCAATAGGGACATGCTAACGGTATTCGAAATTCAAATTGTTTATAAAATTCAGCTAGTACTTTTCCAGTATTAGCAAGGGTAACTGGCAACTCTGCCATGCGGGATTCGAGCTCCGGAATCACTGTTTCAAGCATGTAATACCTCGGTAGATTATGACCACAAGAAAACACCACCGAGTCCGGCTGTTGCTCTGTCATTGTTTGATCTACTTTCACATGTAAACCAAGTGGATCTGCCATACTAGATTCCACTCGTTGGGCGGTGGAGGCAGCCGCAAGAGTGGCGGCAACCGCGTTCGATAAGCTGATGAACGGCTTTGAATTGAGGATTTTTTGTTTGTGCTCAATGATTTCTTTTAACATCTGATCACGACTCAGTGTTGATTCCCCAACCGGCACGGAAATAATCCGTTCCTCTTCGACGGTCATTTCAGCGGACGAGCACGATAAGAACGTATACCATGTACTACCACTGTCCATTTGAATGATGACGTGAGAGAGTAAACTATTCAAGAAGGCATTGGAAAGTTGCGACAGTAACGAGTGTTGCCCTGATACTTTATATAAAGCGAAGCGCAAGGATGACGTCTTCATACGATTAACTTCACCAACAAATCTAAATCACGTGACAAAATACTCGTCTCTTGAGAATAACTGATTGAAAGAAAGATTAAAAAGCCGATTGAAAAAACTCAAACATACCCAAAGAAAACAATGGCGTATAAAGGGCAGAGTGGTTCCATGTGTTGTCGAAGCAAATCTTCTAAGTTTTGTACGGAGAAATTTTCTTTAACCCAATAATCTAATATCTATACAAGATCATATATCTTCACATAGTAAGTTGGACGAAAGGCAGTCGAGGGCAAAGCCTTCATCGTCCTTTTCAATTAATCAAGGTCGGGGTGGCCATGACTACTATCCGTTAACTCTCAATCCTTCTCATTATTTGCTAAGTGCTAAGTAGAAAGGTATCGAGTTATAATTTTAACGACTTTGGTATGGCCAGGCTGGGAATTGAAGCTATGACCTTGCTGACCGTAGTAGAACACTCAAGCATTATGCTCCAACAGCCAATAGCCATAATTACACATGACATCATTATTTTCCAGTAAAAGCTTTTGTTTTATGAAAAAAGCAGAGCGGATTAACTTTCGCAAATTCTGAAATTGTGTGATCTACAAAATAAAATCCGCGACAAAAATAATCCACTAAGAAGTGTGACCACTGCAAGGAAGCGTGACCACTACAAGAGAGAAGAACTGCACGAACTGAAGGATACCAGAACATCAGGAATCTGTCTGCCATTAAAGCCAGATAATTATTTTCGGGAAGGATAGACATGGTCCAAAATACACAGACTCTTATAAACTAAGCAAACAAACAATAGATTTACCTTTTTTAGGCCTGAAACCATGGAAACAAAACTACAATCTTCTTCAAATTCTTCAGGAAGGTGGTCTTCAAATTTACTGCAGATTAAAATAAAAGTAGTTCCATGTAACAAATCATGAATTTAATCAAATCTCCAGCAATAAAATCTGAAGGACCGGCACATAAAATCCTCGAACGTTTCGAAAGTCGTTGGGGAGAGCTCATTAATTCAAACTGAATGAAGTAGAACTTTCCACTATATTTTGCGCAATTCGTTTGAGCAAGCGAGTCCTTCAAGTAAACGAGAAATGCTTTACTTCAACAGGTCCGCCACCACCATCAACATGTTATTGGAGTAGGATTGAAAGTCAATCTTGTCGCTTGAACTAACGTAGTAATCGAGAACAGCTTTTGCTCGATAAGTAAATGCCTGATTATAAAGAAGAAATAAATGTAATCTTCATAGGCTCGTTCGATGTTGAGAGGAAACGTAACGAAACGCAACGCGACGCAACGCAACGCAACGCAACGCAACGTAAGACATAAGATGTCTTGAGGTTAGATGCAAAATCGACATTTTGTGTACCTAATACAACGCTTACAAACTTTGCGGATTGCGTTTTTAAAGCGTTTACGTTTTTCTACTATTCATCTGATATTTACGCCATGAAGATACTATACACCAATCAGATTCTAGAGATATTTGGGGGCGGTTTATTTACTCCCTTACCTCATCCCATTTCTCTTGAAGTTCGTAACAGAAAGACAAAACAAACCATTCCTTTACTTGATATGCAAATCTGAAGAAAAAAAAAAACATCGAAAATCAAAAACCTGAAACCTTAACACTCGCCATGACCAAAGATGAAATCTAGCTGATAGAGAAAATCTTCATTGCATAGCAGTACATCTGATGAGAGGGTTAGAAAAATTTCTCGACTACCGGCATATATTCTTTCCACAAAAATAGCAATATAGAACTCACTGCACAAGAATCTCTGTGTTGTATAGACCAGCTAGTTTATATAGAGACAGCAAGACTGCTTCGTAATTATATGGAGCATTGTCACGACCTGAAAAAAAACAAAAATGGTAGCATAGCAGTGATGAACAAACACAACCTCTCTAATAAGAGAGACCACTTACCAACCGATGATAAATCTGGCAACTCGTAAGTTTGATCAAATATAAACTCTCTTTTGTAGCTCTATTAAAACAAACAAATATATAAGTTGTGGGTGGCACAAACAGGGAATTATTCTCCTTGACGATTCTCTTGCCGCGAGTAAAATCGTCAACAAAGAGACTGCGATGAAGAGAACTTGTAATGAAATAGTGTGTATATTTTTATAGAAATACACTCCTTCGTACTGAATTTTCAACAAATGTGCCCATCTAGCCATATCGTTCTCGTGTAGCACTTGCTCTCAAAGTTGTACTGTATTCCACCAAACATCAAAGTGCTAACCACACGTTGTTATTATGAGTAGCCTAACGTAACCTAATCAAAACCTCCAAATATTTCAAGATATTCTTTTATAATCCTCCTTTGACATCCACTGGGAACTTTGACTCTTGGGGTATTCCATAACCTCAAAATTTACGTTTAAGAACAGGAAAACAAAGAAGACACTTAGGAAATTACTCACATGGTTGGAATCGATGCTAACTTGATCGAAATGAATAGGTAGGCCAGGCACAGTGGTCGGAGCCAACACGGAAAAAGTGGATCTTCGTGCTACTGGTGACACGGGAAGACTTTCGCTGTCGATGCCAATCTTCGGGAAATTCGAATAAATGAAAATACTTCAAATATCCCAAATATTTAAAGATCTGCAAATATAACGATTTAATTACCAGTCCACCATCAGCTCGTCCCCAGGCCAAAACTTGATTTTCGTCGTCAACAGCAACAGAAAATTCGCAACCAGCGGCAATACCTACAATTCGTTTGCGGGAGAGAGCTTTCACCAGTCTTGGCGCAGGCTAAACGAACACTAGTTATTTGATGACACTCCAAGGGAAAGCAAACATGGTTAGTATATATTTTAATTTCAAAAAGATAAAGCAAATGCATGAGGCAATAGTAACGTGGCTACTCTTATCGACTGTGACATCTACGTGTGCCCGTGTGCGTGTCCCAGTTCTGTCGCATCTCAACTCTTTAGAAATGATGAGCAAAATATGCGATACGAAAAACACAAACCTGCAATTGGGCGGAAGAATGAACCAACCGAACCAGTTGTTAGTTAACTTGATTAATCCACTACAATCACCTCTAGTAAACTTCTAATACTACTTCTAATAGGGATGTCTCACCTGATCAATTTTGTTATAATGTCCCAGTTGTCCGCAATCATTACAACCCCACGTGTAAACAATATTCATTGAAGTTAACGCGATGTAATGCCAGTTGCCGCACACTAGCTGTAAAATGAAACTTACAGTAAGATCGGCAGCTAAGATTGAGAACACCTATTTTGTGGTTTAGGGTTACTGGGAGGTAGAGTGGTCAAATCCTGGTAAAGTCAATAACTAACAGTGCCAAACGATCATGAATTGGCCGTTCCCATAATTCTCTCGAATACATACTACAACTGTCATAATTCAATGCGACAACGTCATTAAAAATCCCTCGATGAAACAATAAAGGTTTCGGAAAAAAACCCAGATATTCTCACAGCTATTTAGAACAGTGCTGAAAGTAGAAACAGAGAGTTTCATGAACGAAACAGAGAGTTTCACGAACGAAACAGAGAGTTTCACGAACGAAACAGAGAGTTTCATGAACGAAACAGAGAGTTTCATGAACGAAACAGACTGTTTCATGAACGAAACAGATATTCTCACAGCTATTTAGAACAGTGCTGAAAGTAATCTCAGAGGCTGTAATTATAGCATTGCATTGTGGTAGTTGTATGATGTAACTAACAATTGACGTTTAAATAAGAGGGGGCTTTAGTTGAGTGGTTAGGAGCTTTAAATGCCACCTTGACTAAAACGGTTTCCTCTTCAATAACAGGCTATTCTGAGTAAACAAACAAATAATTAACAAAAAAACAACAAGTAAATAAATAAAAAAGTAAATAAATAAACAAGTAAATAAATAAATAAGTAAATAAATACAATAATAAAATAGAGAGGCTTACCTGAGTAATAGCCTGCTGCAGTTTAAACGGTAGATCTTCTGGTAAATAGCGATGGCTGATGTCAGAAGTGTTGCTTGCCATTTGACGTCCATAGCTAGCACTTTCGGCTTTCTTGAAGGTATGGAGAATAAAGTTACCACAGCGTCATCTCATGGTTTTTTTCTCATATAGTATGGATATGGATAGTATGGATAACTTACTCCGCAGATGTGAAATTGATGATAATTCCTTCCCCAACAAAAGATTGTTTGGTCGTCAGCAACCGCAAGCTTGAAAAGTAAAACAAATGCATTTAGGACGATTGACCAATCACAACTGAATATTTCGGATGATTGACCAATCACAGTTCCCCAAACTTACCGTTTCAAACGAGCCACACGCGATCAGATATATCATGTCATTTGTGAGAGATCCTACTAGTTGAGGTGTTGTCCGTTTCGTATTTACACCTATACCAAGTTGGCCATATAAACCTTGGAAAAGAAATAATAAAAATAGGAACATCATCTGCAACAACGAGAAAAATACCTTGCCAGCGGGCAAAATCTTCAAAAAGTCACTGCGATGAAAAGCATTTTCATTGAAGTAGTTTGTATATTTCTACAGAAAAGCACTCCTTCACAGAGACTTTTAAACAAATTTTCCCGCTGGGTTGCTACAGAAAGTATGTACCTGCTCCAAATGTGAAAACTTGACCCTAAAGAAAGCAACAGATTCTCATGAAGCATTACATATCAAAAAAGATGAAAGCATCAAGTCTAAGGTCCTTATCTCAGTAATACATCTACCAACAGGTGCTAGAATCACTTCTGGATGATTTCCTTATATTACCCACACTTACCCTGCTTGTAAGTACTGCTGAGTGTCCGTACCCTGCTGCCACTTGTATCACACGATGGCCATGAAGAAGAGTTATTGGTTGAGGAGTTAACTGGTTTTCTACTGACCCAAGCCCCAATTGACCATGAACACCCCAGCCCCATGCATACGCATTGTAATCGTTTGTAAGTGCAATTGAGTGATATTGACCACAGACAACTGAGTGAATCTGTTTACTACTTAGTTCTGAAATGATCACTGGTCGAGTCCGTTTCCGTTTATCTCCAATACCAAGCTAAACATAGATTTAGGAACACTCAGGATAAGAGACAACCTGCTTCGAATGAAATCTGTTATCAATAATAAAAATGATGTAAAGAACGAAGAAAGAAACATGTTTGAATTGACAAAGGACAGTATATCAAAATGAAAAAGTTATAGAAGAACAGTGTTGAAGCAAAAATGCTCAATAGATCACCAACAACGAAGTTTTCGTTTAAACTTTAAAAAGTTCATAATATCAAAATCATCACCTACCTGGCCATATCTATTGGATCCCCAAGCAAAAACCTAAGTACGAAAAAGGTAGACTTGAAATGATTTCCGTTTCTTGAAAACCACAGCAAAAAGAAGATTATTCAAAGTCACCTACTCCTTCATGGCATAAGACGATGGTATGCAAAGCTCCACAAGCCACGGATAGAACCTGAATACTGAAAAATATCTCCATAGTAGAACACAAGGATTATAATTGACTCATGCTCTATAAGCATTCTTATGTGTTAGTGCAATCATACGAAATGAGCTTTACCCATGCATTTGTAAACTCTCAACTCTCATTGGTTGACTTGTTGCTCGCTCTTCAACTAAATCACCATGACCAAGCCTAAAGCACGAATCTTTTAAAATTGTCATTCAAATTACGATGGAGGAGAAACAGTAACAGATAACCTTTACGAGATAAATAATTGAAATTATCTCGAATTCAAAATGCACCAACCTTCCAGAGCTTGCCCTTCCCCATGTATACAATTCATTCTCTCCTGTCACGTATGCGATATGGTGCCTGCCACATGCAATTTTGACCCTGCTCATTTCTGACATTATCAGTTCAGTACTGGATATACTATCTGACTAAAATACAATATAAATATAATAAATATATAATAAATATAATAATAAAATATAATAAAAAGGGACTTTGCTAGGATGTAATGTCCAGATTTGAAAAACTGTTAAATTTCTAATGAATTGTTGATACAAAAAAAGATATGTATTGTAGAAAACTCAAGCAAAATGATACTTCCGAAATTTGTGAAAACTGACAGAAGAAATCATACAAACTATTTTCTTCCTGAAAACATCAATTGACACCCTCTTCAAATCCTTTTATGAACTTATTGAATACTCACACGCATGTAGATTGAGCCAGACCAACTACATTGACCTGTCAAGTGTCTTGAGATCAACTTTCTGATGGAGAAGAAATTAAAAGTGATACATATACTTATCTCTTATTTTCATTACAATGAACGAGGCATTATATAAAATTTGCTTGCTTAACCCAGACAGAAACCCCAAAGTTTTGACGGCAAACTTTTTATACCAACCTCACAATAGGTTTCCACCACAAGTGGAAAGTAGCTTCACTTCGTTGTTTGATTTAAAAATGTGTGTTATGTGAATACCTTACCCTTTCTAACTTTGTTTTGGAAAGAAAAAAACATTTACTTACACATCTGGTAGTTCATTTGTTTTTCGTTTCGAATTCAAAGTAATGATAGTTTTGAGAAACATGACAATAATATCTGAAGGAGTTGGAGAATTTGGATCATCCTGTTAAATGAAAGAAAATGCAAAGTAACAAAACTTGAGAACTCAAAAAAAAATTCTATGTCCTTGTTTTATTCTTTGTTGGTGAAAACCTAAGTCAAACAGATGAATTTTAACAAAAAAATGGTTGAACTCACAATTGAGATGCTAGATGCAAGAGAGGACAGTGATAGGCCAGATCCACTAAAGAATAAAAAGAAATTTATGAAAAACTAAGAACTTCTTAAAGCGACTCCAACTTAAAAACTGTTCATTTACAAAATAGCTTGCAATCATTAGAAGGTGAGCCTAATGGGAAAGCAAAGAAGCATGAAAGCGCAATAATTTAATAATGAAGAGGTGAGATAACTACTGCAGTGTTTGCTTCTACGCGTTTGGTAATCTCCATCACAAAACAATACCTTCTTTTCCTTTTATCTAATTTATCAAGAATTGGTTTTATGAATTGCCTTGATGGATCAAAAACTCTTGCAATTTGCAATAACGATGTTTCTTCAAATTTAAGCAACAACTTCGCCAATGTTGAAATGAGAAAGACAGTGATGTTGGGCTAAACAATAGGAAGCCAAAAATTAGGAACTCTGTTAGAGTTCTGTTAGAAGAGATGCTCTATAACATAATGTTATTCTGAAGAACTTCAAAACAAGTTACAGTTATAAAAATCTTGACCAGATCATTTCGCCTGATTTTGTAAGTAATGTAGAAATGTACCTGTGAGAGCATAAACTTGACAACTTCTTCTGGTTGCATGTGCTTGAGAAAAATGCCTACAAAAACAGCAAAAAAAAAAACAACATGGAATACTTATCACCATAAGTAATGGAAGAAAAAGCTAGAGTCAGAAAACATCACAAAATTCCCAACTTCAGTTATCTGAAAATGAATACAATATTAAGATCAGAAGAAGCTCTATGCATTCAGTGGCTCTACGTAAAAAATTTATTGTTTTGTGATGGAGATTACCAAAGGCAGAGTTCCTTTGTAAAATTACCATTAACCTAACTGATATTCAAATTGTGCCTGTTAAGGAGATGGAATACAATCATAAGAATGCTCTCCGGAAGACTCATCTAATGGCCAGACGAGGCTAATTGATATCAGACATCAGTGTTATAATGTTTGTTTTTTTGAAGTGAGTTAATGTGATTTGTAATAGATTCCATTAGCAATCTAGAGGGCAAAATCGTCAAAGTCACTGTGAAAAAGAGAAAATTTTCATTGAAATAGTGGGTATATTTCTATAGAAATGTAATCCTTTGTTGCGATATTTTAACAAATTTTTCCACTGGGAATATACATACTACTTGAAATAAACCTTGAAAACAAAGACAATTTTACACAGTTTACACAGTATCCAAATGAGCTAACCATTAGAGGCTTTACATAACAGATCAGCATAACCACGATCTAGCAACATATTTTGAACAGACTGTGGCAGCAGAAATAATCCACGTAACGAAAGATTTTCCAAAGCATCTTCAATTTTACCACGAGTCTGAATTGTTCAACAGAACAGAGTATAGTATTAGACTGAACATGAAAGTGTGTTAAAACACGGACTTCAACTGACCTCACCTTCGCAACTTCGAACAAATTGTCAATCATGCCATGTGATACAAGTAAGTCCATCGCAAGTTGTTCATCGTAATCAAAATTGTCGCAAATAAATGATCTAATAAAAACAAACAAAGTATGAAAGAAATTTTAAAAGCAAAAAGACAATTTTTTTTTTACATAATTAAGCCTCGTGAACAGACCTGAAGGAATCAGCAAGAGTTTTTGAGAAACTTCCTGTTTTTTGATTGTTCAGGATCTATAAAATGATCATAAAAACATTTAGCAACCCAGTGGATAACCATCTCAAGTAAATTATGTGAGAAATTTGAATTCCTGTAACAGAGACATTTTTGTTTTGTCAAACTCTTAAATTCTATTTTCAAATAAACTGTTTATAGCAACCATTTTTTTAAAATTGACCTTTCAAAATAACTTAAAATTTTTCACAGTCCAAAACATGGTTGTTATAGGCAGTTCCATTTCAAAATGCAGGATACCTGTTCCACGTAACACAGAATTGCCATGTTTGAAAGTTGCTTCCTATTTTTAGTCGGTAAGCTTGAAGGCGGTTTCTTCAACACCTTTAAGATAAAAAAAAATATTTTCTGCAATCAGTAAAAAAAAATCAACAAGACTGACTATCTAGTAACTACAGGTCAATTGATGATTGAATTATCAGCATAAACAAAAAGAAGAAAAACCTGTTTTATGTGTATCAAACCATCAGTTACAGAAGAAAATTCAACCAATTGCAATGATCTTTTAATCGGTGAACACTAAAGAAAACAATTATTCCAAGCATTTCTGTTTTCGTGATTGTTTAGGTTAAGACCAAATGTGTTTCGATTAAGACCATTGGTCACCTTGGATAAGTTATAAAACTTGACGGCACTTTGAACATCTTTTTCAGCAATTAACTTGTCAGCCAAGAACTATAATTAAACACGATGAACTTGTAAGAGAAGGTCTGTTTCAAATCACCACATCTTAGATGCCTACAGTTGTGATACCAGATCCTAAGTATGTCAATTGTTTTCATTTCATTATTTATTTGTATTTTAAATTTGTTTATCCATAGTATTTGTAAATCTTTCTTGATATCAAATAAATTACCTTATTACATGAAATGTGTCAAGCAAGTAATTAACGCGAATTTGAAAATTTTGCGTTAATTAATGTACCGTTAATTAATGTATTGCGTAAATTTCTCCTACGTCAATTTTATCAAACCTTAATTTTCTATAAAAATTTTTTCCAGAGTTCCAGCTTTTCCTGGATACTCTGTAGGCTCATGGAAAAAGTACAGTAGATTCGTCTTACTTTTTGATTTATTGACTATCACTAAAAAGTATAAAAAATATTAAGACGTCACTGTATCTATGTTGTCTCAAAGTCAATATCTGCTATTATAAAGTCGGGATTTAAGGTTGCAGGTATTACCGATGCTTTAGAAGAGGCCAAGAAACAGAAGAAGAACATTATCAAAGATAACCCTTTCATATAACTTCATGTAGAGTTTTCACTTTAACTTAAAGAAAAATTTGTATGTCCACAGAAAAAGAAAAATTATTGTCTTTTACTCTTTTTGAAATTTCCAGTTTACTCAAAATCATACTGCTAAGAGAATTCGCGTTAATTACTGCACACTTTTAAATCTTGATGACGATTCGCGTTAATTTCTGATCTCGTTAATTTTTTGACCGTTAATTACTTGCTTGACACATTTCATGTAATAAAGTATGCAAGAACAGCCTTGAAAACTAATGACTTTTAAGTATTTTCACATATCAGTGGCAGCTTTGGTATATTCCTGTGAACAATTTATTGGAAAATTCACAAATTACTGTCAAATTCCCCCCAAACACATTTTTCTCATGAGCATTAAAAATAATGCACTGAATTTCAAAACAACATGTTTTGAGCATTTTAATGTATAATGGAAAACTGTAACCTCATAAAGCAATGAAACATTCAAATCCAGTGTAACTCCAATCTTTTCAGCCACATCTGTTCCATGTTTGACCGCAAGCTCAGTGAAGTAGTGTTCTGGTGATATGCTAGAAAAGAAGATGAAATGAAATGAAACAAGATCAACAACAGAGTTAATTCATTAAGAGAAAATCTATTAAAAAACCATCAGATGCATCTTGACAATATGACAATGTGACACCATAAAGTTAAATGGACGTAAGGAAAATTATGGAGAATAATTATTATGGAGATAAACATCAAAATTCAGTTACTGTTTTTTTGTTAATATTACAACAGAATTGCTGATGAGAAGATTTCCACCTCATGATTATTTTCAGTGGAGTTATGAGGATCAAAATTTCACGGCTACTGAAACTGTAATGGAAATTCAAGATCAGATTTGAGTAATATTTGGATTTCTGCGAAAGCAAGAAATACTTTAAAACCGGCTTTGTTTTTCTTTTTTTTTTTCTGCTGTCCAAACCTAGCGGTTTTTTGAAATCTCGTGTGAATGTTTACACGAAGCCAAAGTCAAAGTCACGCATTTCAGTCGAAGAAGAAACTCACAACAAATAACCAACCAAAAGGATCCCAAAGCAGCTTTAGTCAGTAAAATTAGAAGCACATTTCCAAAACTGAAGACGAAGAATAAAATTTGTAGCAGTAATTTATTATTATCTTACATTATATTATTATGATTCAATGGAGATTTTTCGTTTCGTTTTATAAATAGAATGTTTTTGTGACTATGTCTGAGATTTTTTCTAAAAAAAGATCAATGTTCGTTTCAAATGTGGGCTGTAATGTTTTTTAAGCTCATGATGCGTACAGCTCAGCTTAAGTTCCATCTCAGCTCCAAATGTCTGCCTGCTCAGCATCACTTTTTATATCTTTAGCTTGTATAATGCTTTGAAATGCAGTATTGTTTTTTGTCGGTGATCAGTAGTTTTTAGGTTATCAATGTCTATAATTATGGACAGCCTTCCTAATTTTGATATATAATTCGAAACACTTCACATCCTGTAAAAAACATTCAACTTTCAGTTTTGTATTTTTCATGATCAAAATTTGTGTTTACTTTTTTGTTTGAAATTAGTCCATTGGTAATTAGGAAGATTGATAGCAATCTTTAATGTTTGAAGTATGTATATGATATACTCACGTAATTACTTTGAAATCAGAAATGATCAATGTACACTTAACATTATTCTGTATACTTTATTCCAAAATAAAGTAAATATTTTTCATTCAGATGTTAATAAATATAGGTCTGGTGGTATATATAGTTTAAAGTTTTTGTAGTGTCAATTATGCTTTCATGAAGCTCTGGGGAGTACGTACACTTGGTTCAGTGCAAGATTCCATATCGCAAAACCAGATCTAAGAGTAAGTTTATCTAACAATTTCAGACCATCAAATCTTTATGGTTAAAACCTTGTTACATTTGTTTGGGATGACGAGTATTTGGTCACGTGATGACTCGTTCTTCCAAACACTTTTAAGAGACTTTTCACCGAGAAGTTTGAATTGTTAGATAAACATACTCTCAGATCTGGTTTTACGGTATGGAATCTTTCACTGACCGTACACTTGTAGTGTGATAATTCTTTTCTAACTAAAAAGTTGCAACTTCAGAAGTTTTGAGTCAAAGAGCTATGTGTTTGTATTAGGGGAAAATGTTTCAATGTTTAAGCCTTTCTAGATACGAAAGAATTTTTTCGTTTCTTGTTTGGGTTGTAATACTTTAACACCTTTTTCTCCTCAGCTCTGCACCACTTTTGCTTGATGATTGTTTAGCTAAGATATACTGACAATGCCCCCATTTACAAATGATCTTCCTAATCACGATTGTTAATGAACAATTACGTTGTGTTCAATTTTTACGTGCTGTGTGGACCCGTGTATGTAGTGTTAATGTCGTATTGTATTGTTAGTCACAGTTGATATGTTTCTTTGTAGTTGAACGTTTTTATTTGCTCATGTTATCTGTTGTGAATTTGTTCCTGTTTGTATGTGGCTTGTGTGTGGGTCGAGCGTCAGTATAAAATACGTATTTATTATTATGTTATGTTTGTTGATTTGTTTGTTGATGTTTTTTCTATTGAAATGTTCTGTGTATAAATTCAAATTACTGTACTATTAGTAACACAATACAAAATTTTGGTAAATTTTGGTATAAATTTATAGAGCATATACTTTTAATGATCAAGATCTTTGATTATTTTTTGTATTTGCAACATTGGGAATTCTGTTTGTATGTAATTAAGAAGATTGGAAGTACATATCAAATGTTTAAAGCATATTACATGATTTTCATACGTAATCACTGTGATATCAGAAAAGATCAATAATAAACTTAATCGTATGTTGTATACCCAAAATAAACAATGTTTCATGTCATTCAGATGTATATGTGACGGTTTATGGGAAAAGGATAACAAGCTAAATTTCGATTCTTTTTAAATCGAAATTTAGCTGAAAAAAATCGATTTTATGAAATCTAAATTTCGATTTCGATTTCGATTTTTAGAAGCTAAATTTCGATTTTTTAGAAGCTAAATTTCGATTTCGATTTCGATTTTTTGAAGCTAAATTTCGATTTTAAAAGAATCTAAATTATTCGATTTTAAAAGAATCTAAAATGATTCGATTTTAAAAGAATCTAATTATTCGATTTCATAAATCAGAAAATCGATTTCTTTAACCAGAATTGATGTTAATCATAAGAATAAGTGTTACGTAAATAAGATTTTGTTGTCATTGTAAATGTTTCGTTATAATGGGAACACTAAACCGTACATTTTGCTTTTTTGTGTGACCACTAATCATATAAAGTTTTATTGGTATATAGCCAATAGAAACAATGAAAATGTATATTCACTTTACAACAAAAAATTTCAAAAGTTTAAACGTCCGGCTGTTAACTTTTGATGGATGTCGCAACATGCTGAAATTCTACTTTCTTTCGCTTCTGTTTTGCATTAATTTTCGTGTTGACATACTTCTTGCAATCCGATTGGCTGGTAAAAGTTTCGCGGCTTCTTAACCAATAAGAATCCTTTTCGGCTTAAATTATGTAAATTCTAGATGTTGTTGTTGTACCGAATTCAGTATAATTACAGGTAGCACGCGTTAGTGTTTAATACTGAACTAATTACCTGGTTCTCATTCAGTTAGATATAAAAGAAACGACAGTTACTGCTAAAGTTGTTAGGAATAGAAACCGTACGCTGTAATTCTTTTTTATTCCGTTGTTCGATCGCTATTTTGGTAAACTCCTTCGGGGGAAAAAGTTTATTATTTTAAAACCTTGTAATGTGATCTTCTGGTGACTTAAAGGCCAACCTCCACTTGTGCGATTTTGCCCGTACGTACGTACGCGGCCAGTTCTGTGCATGTTCAGTGACAACTATTGCTCAACTTTGTTGGCCGACGACGACGGCCAGATTTTGTGTGCTTGGAAGTTGGATTCGATTATACTTTTTTAGGCCACCGCGCGGCCATCTGGCATGCGAGTCAATCAAATTTCAAGAAAAATGCATTGCGAAAAAAAAGAAACGCTCAACACCTGGAGTTTCGTTATTAACTGGAAATTCAAATTTTTTTTAAGGTTCAAAGGAGGAGAGAGACAAATGAAAATATTTTAACAGCTTTTGTTATACTCACCTTTATTTTAATGAAAGTATATAGCTTGTTATAAACGTATTTTTTATTGTCTTTTATCATGAGACGAAGTCCATAACGGGAGCATTAGAGTCAATAAAAGATCACTGACGACAGATGACCAGATTATTAAAACAAAACGATATAGAAATGTAAACTTGATGGATATTTTTCGGAAACTTTTTATTTCGATTTAGCGAAGTAACAAAGTCCCCCGGTCAAAAACCAAAATGGCGCATACCGATGTGAAAAATATAAACAAAACTTTTTAACAGCGATAATGGTACTCCATTTAGAATTCAAAAATCGATTTTTTTAGAATCTAAATTTCGAATTCGAATTTTAGAAGCTAAATTTCGATTTCGATTTCGATTTTTAGAAGCTAAATTTCGATTTTTTAGAAGCTAAATTTCGATTTCGATTTCGATTTTTTGAAGCTAAATTTCGATTTTAAAAAATCGAAATTTAGCTTTAAATAATCGAAAATCGAAATTTCGATTTAAATCGAAATTTAGCTTGTTATCCTTTTCCCATAAACTGTCACATATATGCAATAAAGTTTTACATAGTACACTTTCGGCATGCCTTGTAAAGATCATTCAACCTTTTCGAATTTCTAAAAGAATTTTTATAAACTTTTCTTCTATTGTGTTAGATTAAATTAGGTCATTTTGGGTTGATTGTTATGTCATGCGTATCTTTTATATGTAATTTGTGTATTGTTTATGTAATTATAAAAGTACTTTTTACATTTCTCACTCTCATTCAAACATTCAAAAGAGTCAACATATAATTTCAAATCATTTAGTCATGAAAATTTTCACTGGTAGCACACCTTTGGCCAGCTGTTTGAACATATTTAACTTCAAAATTTCAATAACAAATCTCATTTTAATTTGTGTGTTACAATCCCCACCTATCTTTCAAGTTTCAAGAATGTTATTGTTAGTCTTCCATTTTCATACTTCAGCTGATTTTGCAGAAATCCTTCTGCCCGTAAGGGGATCTTGTTTTCATTAATACTGCAGCATTGTATATATTATTTTCTCCAAATTTTAGAATTTTTAGAGTTAAATATTACTGCTAATATAGTACTTGATGATAATAGGAGATTAATCATAATCTTACACCAAGAAAATTATAACTTTAAAACAGGCTAGTTCTAGAACATAACACTAAAGTTGTTTTTAGTGAAAAATAAAGAGTTGTAAATAATCCAAACAAAGTTGTTTTCTTTCTCAAGATGTACACCTTTATTTACTTGTTCGAATTAAATCACCGAATTAAAACATGAGCTTACCGTGGTCTGCATTCCAATAAACCATTCTTCGTAACAATAAAAAATGTAGATAGATAACATTCTTCCTTGTAACCACCATTATGGGGAAATAATTCATTCCAATGTTGCTGACGATGAAATGGGGCTTTATAACAGTTTAAAATTTGTTCTCCAGGAATCATATTGAACGTCTGAAGAGCTATTTGCCTCGATGAGTCTTGCCTCTGTATAAAGATTTGCACAAATCATCAAGTTGTCAGCGGGACGAGAACACTAAAAAACTTCTGACTTTCAAGATTACAAAGATTCACATAACAGAAAAATTTTGTATTCAAAATGGGGAAAACATACTTTGGATCCTTGCCGACCATAAGAAGAAGTTGAAAGTTGTCGTGATAAGATATTCAGAGCAACCTAAACATGGATGAAAGTAGAGTGTTTACTACCAATCTTAGAATAAGGCTTCAAAGCTAATTTTGATAGTAGTAATTCGAATCAATTGCCAAGGTATTGGTACATCTCAATTAAAAATGGTAACGAAATAACACCCGTAGCATTCATTAAAAAGGGAAAACAGTAATTGGCACAACCATTTTATTATCTAAAATCAACCTTCCCTATTATACTCAGTGCAAATATAAGTTTCACTGCATAATAATTAAATGCTGACTGTTAACTTACATTTTCTCCTGAGTCAGTAACAGTGAACATCAGATCTTCAGATAGCAATAACAGAGAAGGATTCTGTGGAATGTAGTAAACATATTCAGGTACACGTTTGATATCACTGTAAATTTCAAATGTATGGTATTTTCCATCAAACTTGCCGATAAGAACATTTTCATTAAGATTGTGAATACTGTATTGGAATTCTTTTGGGAGAATCTAAATAAAAATAATTCTTTAATTTTAAATTAACACTGACGTTATTGCTCATTAATGGATCAATCAATTAAATTTTCTTGTTGACCATGAGTTGTCAATGATGAAAGTTTTCAAACTCAAAAAAAAACAACTTTATTACTAAGTTCAGGGTTCGAATTAGAAACAAAAAGTGGATTCGCAAAAAAGTTTGAACAGTGACTTGCCTAAAAACAGAAAATTTTGAACTTTAGACCCTCTAAAACAGCATCTACAGCCTCTCTTCACAATATTTTTGTTCAGTTATTTTATTGGAAACAACGTTGAGCATTGAGATTTCAGGCTTCAAGCATGGAAATTTGTTGCGCCATGAGAAACGAATTATCGTTAACGGAACCTAAAATCGTTTCAGCAGATTTAGATTTTTGGCAACGAAGCGGTAACGACGCTAACGTTAAGGAAATAAAACAAGATTGTAAAGGGAGCTGGAAACTAAGATGCTTTTTAATTTCATTGAATAACACGAAAACAAGTCATGCTGGTACCACTTATGTTTTCATGTTCTTTCGTTAGGTGAAAAAATGAATTCATATAATGAAGGAAATTTCAAAATTACATTAGCAATGGTGGTCGTTCTCCCTAGCAACAGCAAATTGGTGAATAATCACTTAATATACTTAATAAGTTATCCTTCATTGTCAGCCATGAAAACTAATATAATAAGTTGAATATGTTTTTGAAGAGCATCTACGTGCGTGATCAAAAGTGCTCTTAACTAGGCTCTAAGAGCGCTGTGTAGCGAGCGCTAGGGCGGTCACGTTCCTCATAATGGGAAGACTTGAGTTATGGCTAAATCGCAAATATTTTGAGAGCTATCGTTAAAAAACACAAAATTTGTGATTATCTGAGGAAAAAGGAAATATGATTATGGGATCGTTACCGACATTTGAATATTGCGTAAACGACACGGTAACGATAACGATCGTGTCCGCCAAATTTCCATGCCTGGGCTTCAATTGTGACAATTCAACTTTCTGCCACTATCGATCAAGACTGTTTGTGGTTTGAGACAATAATTCAATAATTTCATGGAGTTTTCATCTTTTCCAGTTAAATATTTACGTCGAAAAAGAAGCACTGGAAACGAATTTGACTTCGTGTAAAATCGATCATTGAAGAGAGAAACTAAATGAACTGTTAACTGTTTGTTCCAAGGGCCTCTTTCGCTTTTGAAAACACGGAAGGAGCGTGTAGCAAAAAGAAGCTTCTGAACATCTGATTTGTTTTTACTTTACCCCTGCACAGATCTTTTTCTAATGTGCAATTTAACTCAGTTTCCTATTTGTTAACGGTTTGCAGCAAAGCAGTAAATTCTGACTTGTTCTTTTTTAAAAAAACTACACTGAAAAACTATTCCTTCGTTATAAAGTAAAATCTAAAGAACCTGGAGAGAAATAGAATAATTATTGTTCGAAAGAACAATAAAAGGGTTTTCTCCTGTAAGGATCGTCGTGCCAAATTATTTTTGTAAACAAAAGTATGTAAAATGTTCGCACCTGCTTTTAAACATGTGGAAATACTCTTTTATGTTTGTATAAGACGCTGTTTATTATGGAAATCTTTAAACACATTTAAAGGATAAGTTAATTTATACTAAAGTTTAATATATATAGATTCGCAATTTTACTACATTTGCCAGTCATTTGATTCGCTAAAATTTCAATTGGACTCGCAAATTGCGAATTGCGACGTTCTAATTCGAACCCTGAAGTTACTTATTTAAATTGAACTTTTGAAAAATGGGAAAATGAATATTTATTTAGATGTGACATTCAGTATGAATTTCAACATTTATTGCATTTATCCCTTCATTCATTTGGTTATCTTCATAACAATATTATTCGAACCAAAAACTTCTTTTCAATAATGTAACAAGCTTTAACTATATTTATAAAAGCAACCACACACCAAATCGTTTTAGAATACAAAAACCGACCTCTAATCTGTTGCTTGTTCGAATTTCTTCTTTGTTCTCATTACTCGTAACTAATATTGAATCGACATTGCAGTCAGTCACCATGTCATAGCCCATGTCATATCCTTGTGTTAAACTGCTCGAACCAATCAGATCGGTTGTTTGTGAAGGCTGCTCTAATAATAGCTGTAATGTCCAATTTTTAGCAGTAAATATCTAAAAGGTGTAGAATTTTACAAATTAAAGTCTGAAGAATATAGAAAATTCGAGGAGCAAGACATTACAGTAAACAATTAGTTAATACTCACGAAAAGCTCTGTTGTCCTATTATTTATGTCTTGAAGAAGTTCAAGTCTAGTTATTTTGTCACTTATTGAAGTTCTGTCAATTTCTTGATGCTGTGATATATCCAAAAATACTAATTCCCCATTCTAATAAGAAAATTCGAAGTAAATTAAACATTATCATATGATTCCCCAAAGCATACAACAACCAAGAACATGGCTCATTACATCAGTCCCAAGAATTCCAACATTACGGTCATCGAGTGTATGCCACCAAATAATCGAAACCACACGACCTAAAAAAATATTCAGAAAAGCAGCTTTAAGACTTTCATTAAATCATGCAGGAAAAAAAAAAACATCGGCAATAAAAGAAAAATATTTATTCTAAGATGGTTATAAAAATGCACTGCAATCTCAAAAGGATCAACATCTATTTTCATTAAGCAAACCAAAATATAAGAGCTCTCATAGATGTAATTGAAAAGGCCATCTCACCTTTCAGAGTTCTTGAAAAAGGAATCCTGGATAAATCTGTTTGTGACCAAGTATGCTGAGCATTCACCAATGTTGTTGAATCCTAAGTTAAGTACAATTTTATGGCAGATTCTATTCATTGGCCAACATAGCTGTTGTTCTTAGGCCTGTATACCAAATCAAGTTAAAGAATTAGGCCAACTAATATTCTGTGTGAACTTAATCTTTCTAAGGAAAAATACAACAGTAAAGTCTGCTAACTCGTCCATACTTTGAGTCATAGTTCACATTGTTTATAAACAGGACCAACCTAAACTCAAAATCTGTGCTCCGGATATAAAGCTTGGTATTGATAAAAGTTAAGGTCTGCATCATCAGCCTACAAAGAAAATTCCTTATGAATGCCCCAACTTGAGAAATAATTTACCTTCAGTTGTGCGAGAGCTGGAATCAAGTACAAACTAGAATCTAAGCAAGCACATAGTACCCAAGCTCCACGTAATGGATCAATACACAATGCCACAATTTTCTTGGTTGGGTTCTAGAAAGCAATAATCTCTAATAACTAATAACGCTTTGGATGCAGTCCCTGAAGCTATCTTAAAAAGCAACAAAAATATAAATAAAACATAAAAATAAAAAAAATAAAAAAAAAATTAAACAAAATAAATGTTTTTTCATATGCATTTCTACTACACAAAGTGAAGTAACCCTATGTAACGAAGCTATATTGTATTTATTAAAAATTTCAATATGGTAGCCTTTTGAAAATCTCCCAGTCCAGCCTTATGGTACTTTAAACACTCAGGAATATTAATCACATCAGTGGATATCTCCACTGTTGATATCTACACTACACTATCAATTAAATTTGTTAATGGTATTATGAACATTCAAATTAAAGGATACAAACCTGAAACCAATTTAATTGCTTTGTAATAGGTCGTTCAGAGCCTTCACGCAGATAAAGTAACAGAGAACCTAAATGAACATAGCATGATTCAATATTTCTGTGTATAAGTAATGAAATTTTTGTTGTCTTGATAAAAATTCTTACCATTTGAACAAACCAGAACCAGCAAGCATCGTTGACTTCCCTCATAGAAGGAACTCAAGACAATATCAACAAGGCCTAAATTACAAATTCAGATTCATAAGAAATACTTTAATTAATACTAGTGTTTTATTCAAAAATGAAATTAAAAATAAGGTTGATGATAGAAAAAACCTGTGAATCACTTTCTTTCTTCAGTCCTTTAAACTATCATATCAAAAATTCAATATTTCCTTTACTTGCAAAAACATTACCTTCATTTTTGAAACCCATCATTTAGCATGGAGTAATTTCTTCCATAAATTAAGAAGAAATCTTTCCTTGACAAAGTGATTCCTATGTCATTCAGTCATCAACTCTCGTTTTATGAACTAATAATACATACTTTGTTCTCCATGGCTTTTCGAAAACTTTTTTACTCTTAGTAAATACACACACTCATATAGTTCATATAAAAAATTATTAACTTGGGACTTCTGTTCTTTTTTTGAGCTGCAGGACGACTGTTGTGTGACAGACATGATAACATTTTTTCTAAGAGAGATAATTCAAGAGTCAGTTATAATTAACAAAATTTTGAGGTACCAATTTAAGGACTAGAAAAATGTATAATCAGGTAATTCCACCGAGGAGACATATAAGAGATTACTATGAACTATGAATTATTTGATACACTTGTCATAATGTGGTTAGTTCTCTTTTAAGATTTACATCAACAGCACCTCTTACAAATTATTTTTGAGCAGATAGTTTTAAATACAAAAAGTAAAAAATAAAGATTTGATGTTTAATTTGGGAGATTTTGATGAACTCAAATGTAGTTTGAGATGTAGTTTGAAAAAAAGTAAGAAAGAAAGTAATGAAGAAATGTGAATTTGCAAAAAAAAGAAAAGAACAACACTGAAAAAAATAGTAAAAAGAAAGAAAAAGCAAAATAAACAAAATTAATGTAAGAAAAACAAAAGAAATCGATAAAAACTGCTATTGCTCTAATCGGCCACCATACACCAGACTTAAACACAGGTGTAACTCTGGCTTTCTTCCAAATTGATGGTACTGTGGACGTTTCAATAGACATATTAATAATATGACATAGTGGCTTCGATATTAGTCTAGCACAATCCTTCAACAGACCCGGTGGTAGTTCATCAATGCCAGTTGCTTTTGTCCTTTTCAGGGAACGGAGTTCTTTCTCGACGAATGCAACGGGTACATGGGCAGATTGGTATATTTTATCAGTTCTATGTGCAATCTTTTTAGTGGTACGCCAGATAAAATCTGTCAGGGGCATTGCAGCTGTTTTCAGAGATTTTACAACAGAACTGAAGTAATCGCTGAACTTGCCTACCAATGTTTTCTTGTCCTCGCCACCAGTCGCAAATGACTGATGTATGTTTTGACTTTTACTGGGGAAAACTGATTTAATGGATCTCCAAAATTTTTGAGGGTTACCAATGTTTTCTGATAAATTTTTTCTGTGATAGTTTGCTTTTGATGTCTTGACTTTGTTTGAACACCAATTTCGAAGTCTTCTGTAAATTGACCAGTCACTCTCCTTCTTTGACTTTCGTGCTTTCCGTAGTGCTTTATCGCGTTCGTTCATATGAGATTTAACATCACGATCTAACCACTGGCACGGACGACCTTTTACGCGTTTTTCTATTATAGGTGCGTGTTGGTCAAACACTTTTCGAACCACAGAGTTAAAACAAGAAACAGCGCTATTCACATCAGCAGCCTGGTAGACAGGTTGCCAATCTATATGTTTCATATCTTTGCACAAGTCATCTTGATTGTATTTTGAGTAATTACGACATTTGATTGAACGCATTGGATATTTCATGTGGTTGATTTTTCGTGCACATCCAACCATCTCATGATCACTAAGCGATGTAGCAATAACGTCAACAAAAGAAATATTTTGAGGACTGTTTGTAAAAATCAAATCAATTAAGGTACATGAAGTATCGGTTATTCTTGTTGATTTATTAACTATTTGTTTGAAACCATAAGTATTCATGATTGATTTGAAATCTTTGTTAAGATTCTTTTCATTATAGTTGATGTTAAAATCTCCCATAAGAATGGTTTCAGCGTGATTATTTTCTAAAACATTTCGTAAATAGTCATTTAGTAGGTCGTTGTAATTGCTTTTTAAATACCTTGATCCCTCCGGGGGACGGTAGAAACAACCAACTAAGAATGATTTTGAATTTTTCACAAAAACTTCAATAAAAATAGATTCGAATGCAGGATTTTCTAAATCAAGCCTTCGCTTATAATTTAAGTCTAAGTCATCTTTCACATAAATTGCCACTCCGCCACCTTTCCCAGCACTTCGATTTTTTGTCACTATAAGAATTATGTAGTGCAATAATCTTATATATGTCACCTTTTGTCACTATTTTATCATTGAATTGTAGTGTAATATAGTCTAACTTTTGTCCATTATTCAAGCAATACAAGTATAGAGTACAAAGCTGATAAAATGATAGACAGCTCTAAGTGATTGCCCAGACAATAAAAAAGGCAGTGGAATATAGTACATATATAGTACATAATTCCATTATTGTTTTGACAGTGAACAAAAGTTTCCTTTCATAGTTGCTTATTTCCTGTCCTCTATATTTGCTACAGACACTAAAAATGCCTCAGTAAAGAAAACATAACTTCTTCTCTGGTCTACAAAAGTGGTATAAAAAGGGCATAAAATCTTGTCCTGTAGCATAAAAAAGCATAAAATATTGCATTTTTTGGCATGAAATCATAAAAAAAGTTTGTAACTTATGAGTGGGAGCCCTGCCAGATTTGCAGCCATTTTTTTCGTTTCCGGAAAAGTGAACCTGAAGGGTGCTTGTGACTTTTTGTGGTATTTTCGTATTCAGATTGAACAACTTCGTTTCCAGATCCCCAAAATAAGTAGGCAGTGGTGTAACTCGGGGGTTGCTTTGGGTGCGATCGATTTAGTTGGCCTTCTTTTTTTACCAAGAAATTTTTCAAGCGATATTCTTTCTACTAAATTTCTCAAAGAGCCATTCTAAAAAAAGTGTGACATTCAGTGTTACAAGCTTTATACACTTAATACAAATACTTTTCTTCACAAAAACACCATTTTTTATTACTATTTTTCTTTTTTACATGAAAATAGACATGCTTTAATGCCTTTAAAAAGTTGAGATGAAGACAACTTTAAATAAGAGAAGATGTATAATAAACATGAAAGATAAAGTTAATCTTTACATAGAAGATCTTTTTGAACATAATAATAATATAAAACTACTGTAAGATATTTAACGGCATTTTTTTGCCGAGGCGTTATTTCTCATGAAATAATGAATGAAACTCCGAATTTTTTTCAGATTCCGTTCGTAGACTATCTAGCGCAACATTCGATATAAAAATTTTATTAATCAAGGAAGTTCTTCTGAAGCTGAAGATGAACAAAGCGCCGAAGATCAGTACCCCTGTAAAATAGCACGTCACGGCGATATAGCATATCGCCAAATATAATTTTTTTTACATTTGTAAAATAGATAGGTCAAAGGGAGTATATAATTCCAGAATTTTATTGAAAAATACTTAAAATTGACAGAAATATATGCCATTAAAATGTTTCGTTTTTTCTTACTCGATACACTTCGTCTCTTCGATTATTGCATAAATATTCTTACCAATTACGATGCAATCGAATCATTGATGTGTGATAAAGTTCAGCCGATGGAGTTTCAAAGGTGGTATAAGTCATTTGGTAATTGTTATAAGTTCAATTAATAGAAAGAGGTAATATCTAAGAATTGAACCTCAATAGACTTGTTTTACTAAGTACCATAACTGAATACTAATCAGAATTCTGAACAAATCGGTGCTGCAATTATATCCTCTGTTCAAGGCAATGGGCACACCATACTTATTGTGCAATTGGCGATAGACGGGCTGCATGTTGCTACTTTTTACAATTTTATACTTAACCTCGTTACCTGGGCTTCTTGTCTTTTTTATATACGGACGCCGTTTCATACTCCATGTACATGTCATATGCAATGGCGCAATAAATTTGCGCAATCCGGATGAAATGATGAAGCGGTTGTGTGGAAAAAACAAAGACGATGGATCAATAAGTGACATCTCTATCGAAATGGTAAAGGAAATATATCCTAAACTAAGAGAAGCACGAGAAAAAAAGTTGGATACTCTGAAACAGGAATTTTATTATATATATTCAATTTACGAGTTTTAAGTAAGGGATCGTCCCAAAATGTTCGTATATACTTCGTATGAACTACTTCGTATGACTTCTCTTACTATTTCGTATGAGAAAAATACTTCATACGAAGTATTTCGTATCACAAACGAAATTAATTCGTATCAATTTTGTCTCTGAAACGATCTTAAACTAATACACTTCGTTTTAAAAGTTTTACTTAAACGGACTTCGAATCATCTTCGTATAGTGATACGCACTTCGTACCACTTACTTCGTATCACATAATTATTATAAAATATTGGTATAACGAAACGATTGTGAATTTTTATCAACATACTTTGTTTTTTCAAACAAACTTCGTACGGTGATACGCACTTCGTATTAGTTAATTTAATAGCTTAAAATCACCTTCATTATTTGCAGAGTGTGAACTGTGAATGTTCATATTTCCTTTTTTCCTTCATGCAAATGACAGATATTAAAACTTCTTAAACAGTACGGCATGTTTGCGAACGTGGAATGAAGCAGCCATTTAAAAAATATTTCTGAACACCATTACAAAACAGCAGTTAAATTATTGTTTAAACTCTTAAAAATTTTACGTCAGCGATTAAACGCAGCGGCGTTCGAATTTAGGACATCGCATGACTTCAAAAAGTCGCTACGCTTTTATTTTACGATTTTTTTTAAGTTCGTGATATGGTTGAAAATACTTTGAAACGATTTTTATAAAATATCATAAAAAAAGCAGTTTTACTATCAGTTTTACTCTTGTTATCAAAATTGCGATAATTTTTACCGGAGACAGGTGTGCCGATTGGGAGTTGGTTCACACTTCGCGATAACAAAAATGAAAACAAATACTCTCTATGTATCAAAGTCATTAGAAAATTTGATATTAGTAAAAAATATTTTTAAAAAAAACGACTCCTGTTTTACAAAACTACTTAGTTACCAGTACTCATTGCCACAAAACAAAGGTAGTGAGTAAAAAGTTTTTTTTCTTATTTTTTATAAAAACCTTCGTTTCCAAGATGTTTCATTTTTTCTGTCCAAAAGTGAATTTTTCAGTCCAAAACTTTATTTACTTGTAACTGGTTCACGTTTCGGAAAAACAACAACAAAAAATAACCCTTGTAGAAAAATCTATATGTTAAACATGGTGACAATCTCTGTTTTTTTAGTTTTGTAAATGGAATCTAAAATATAGTAGGAACTTTGCCAATAAACCACCACTGAGAAAAAGCGTTTTAAAAGTTTGCAAAACATCACACCTTTTTCTATTGAATACACAAAATTAATTTCGACACTTTTTTCATTTAAAGGAGAACTAACCTCAAAAAACACTTCTTAAAAAAATTACGAAAATCAAAAGTATTTGTTAAATAAAACATCTTGTCAAAATTTGAGCTTGTTTGAATGAATATTGAAGAAGTTATAAGGTTTTTAAAATTTTCGAGTTTGTTTAAAAATTACGTCACGACATAGTTGTTATTTCTTTTTCGTTGCTTCGTGTTTTTTTCATGTGTATTTCTGATCTCTTTGGTTTAATTGTAATCTACAAAACTTCGTTTCGAAGTGATATAAAACTCTGTACGAGATTGTTATACTTCGTTTAAAACTGAGAAAAAAAGTATGTCCTTCGTTTCAAACTCAAACTTCGTTTCGAGGTGATAAAACTTCGTACGAGATTGTTATACTTCGTTTAAAACTGAGAAAAAAGTATGTCCTTCGTTTCAAACTCAAACTTCGTTTCGAGGTGATATAAAACTCCGTACGAGATTGTTATACTTCGTTTAAAACTGAGAAAAATAGTATGTCCTTCGTTTCAAACTCAAACTTCGTTTCGAGGTGATAAAACTTCGTACGAGATTGTTATACTTCGTTTAAAACTGAGAAAAAAAGTATGTCCTTCGTTTCAAACTCAAACTTCGTTTCGAGGTGATAAAACTCCGTACGAGATTGTTATACTTCGTATAAAACTGAGAAAAAAAGTATGTCCTTCGTTTCAAACTCAAACTTCGTTTCGAGGTGATAAAACTCCGTACGAGATTGTTATACTTCGTATAAAACTGAGAAAAAAAGTATGTCCTTCGTTTCAAACTCAAACTTCGTTTCGAGGTGATAAAACTTCGTATAGTATAACTTCGTATGATTATTTTTAAATCAGTTCGTATAGCAAACAAGTGTTTCGTATGAGAGTTTGTTTGCGCTTATACTTTCATACGAAGTAGATCATATGTGAAACGGAATAAAAGACTCAAGTGATACGAAGTACTTCGTAAAAATCGTATTGTGATACGAAAAATCTGTACGAACATTTTGGGACGATCCCTAAGTACAGTCGTGTAAACTAGCTATAAATTCAAATTCATCTTTGCCTGCTTTCGATATTGTTTCTGAAACAATTACGTTATCACACGCTTAATGATTTTAATGGCTTCAGATAACTTACTTTTTACAATGTTTTACCATTCTGAAATTTTGAGTTTTCAAAATTTACTTACACTCTCCATCACTTAATAAAAATGAAACTGGCATTAACAAATTATTTTAATTTATGTTTTACACGCAAGTAATCGTAGATCACACGTTTTCTGTTTTGGCGCTCTATAAAACAACATTTTTGTGGAAACAGCACTGTTTCAAGTCACCCCCGCACGATAAATTTTAGTAGGTGTCCTTTGTGAAGCAATAACTTGAGATGGCATGCATCAATTAGTTTGAACACTTCGTTATCTGAAAGACAAAAGATGAATGGACCTTTTTTCAAAATTTCATAGTAATTACTTTCTTAGATTAAAAGTTATGAGCAAATCTTTTCAAAAAACGGCGAATTTTGTTTCAAGTCACCCCGTTTTACGGTACTCCTCCGAAGATGTAGAAATTGTTCATTTTCTTCTTTCTTCATTTTCTGAAGAACTAAGCCGAAAGGGAAATTTTGACACGGTAAAAAGTTTTGTTTTTGCATGAAGTTTCACCACCCCAAAAGGCGGATGGAATTAACTCTTAGGTTTACCGTCGACCGCCCGCGTGTCTTATGTCTGCCGCTCCAAAATTCTCATTATTTGCAAAAAAATTCATTATTTACTTCTTTTCATTTCAGAAAAACACTGACAACCAAAATCAACTTCAGAACAATCGATATAAACCCCGTCGTGTCGCACTTCTTGCTATGTTACCCAACAGCGCACACACGAAAGATTGTTTATGATGACGAAATATGAACTACGAAACAAACCACGAGATCGAAAGGACGCCCGCAAAATTGGCGGAAATTTTCACGCCATCCAATTCGCTCTATCATCTGTGTGTGTTGGCGTCAGCGGCTAATTAATAGCATCAAAGTTTTTTTTTCACCAAGTCATTTTGTTTTCGCAAGTAATTTATGGTAACTCGTAATATAAAACTATTTTCGTATATTTTGACAAAAACGACTTTTAATCCAGTTTTCCACATGACCAATTTTGTAGAGCAATCGCAGACTATGTTGAAAAGTTCGTAGCGAATTTTATGTTTCAACCAATTAAATCTTGTGTTTATGACGTAATAATGTTGCGACGCAACAACATTCACTATGTGGGAAACAGAACACATCAGAAATCGAAAGCAGGTACATGCGCACTTCTTTTCCAACCTCGTTCCCAGGGCAATCGCCGCTTTTTTATGATTTTGATAGCGTGGACGAATATTCGAAGAGAAGGTCATCTCTGCGTACGTACCCACTTTCGTTTTTCGTTTTAAGTCTCGAAGCTAAAGAGATTGGTAGAAAAGTAACTCTGGAGCATGAACAAGACTAGGTATCTGTGTAGTTAACTTTAGTAAGAAGTATTCGTCATTTTGAGAGTGCAATGTAAAATAATGAATAATGAATAATGAAAATTTACCGCACCTATTTTTCGCGAGATCGCGACGGTAAACCTAGGAGTTAATTCCATCCGCCAAAATAAAAAAAATTTACCGTGTCGAATTTTCCCTTAGAGCTATGTTTCTATGCAGTTGCTATGCTAGATCGTCATCATTCAATCGGATGTATTCAAATAGGAGAGTAAAATAAAATTATCGAGGCAATTCTTTAGAATAAATCACGATTATTTTAGCGACGAATTCTGGTCGAGTGGTCCTAACTGAAGAAGAGCAGGATTCTTTCTGTTTGTTGGTCCCCATATTGTTTGCCTGCTGCTTCCCTACTGGGGGACCAAAATGCAGAGATGTGTGAATGCAGGGGCCGGATTAGGGTTTTTTCATTTCAGAAACAATGTATGCCTATAATAACATAAATTCAATTACTTTCATGGAAGACAATCTTTCTCGAAACTTTTTTTTCTTGATCACATGATTTCCACGTTCCGTTCCTTTGTCAGCTCTGTTTATACTTTGTTTTTATGACCATTTCCACGTGTGCCGAAGTAACCTTGGCTTCGCGAGAAGGTGGGCAAGCTTGAATTCGTATCGGTCCAGGCTAAATCATTTGAAAACACTTCGCGGGAATTTCATGGTACATGTGATTACCTATCGTTTTCTTCAAATCAGTTTTCCATAATCAGTGCCAAGTGGTTCTGAAGTTTGAATATCGTTTCTTATTTGCGAACAGAAGAGTATAAACTAACATAGCAGAAGTTCGATTAGATTGATTGACAGCATGGGATGGATGTACAGTGCAGTGTTGTTAATTAACTAATATTTTTAATTTGCATCATCCATGTGTTATATAAAAACAGTTTGGCACAAAAATAGAATGAGGAATCCCTCAAATGAACATGGGCCGCGGAAGCTTTTTTGTTTTAGGGGGGCTGAAGATATAGTATCCCCCGCAGGCCCCACCATGGTTGAGGCGAAGAGTCTCAAAAGACTATTCTTGGCAAAATATTGGGGGGGGCTCTAGCCCCCCTCCTAGCCCCCCCAGTTCCGCGGCCCATGGTGAAGGGTGCTATTTCCTTTTAAATAGCGACCAAATGAAGTAGTGCAATGATCAGGAAAACTCTGATATATTTGCGGTCTAGTGATGAAATCTATCTGAAACATCGAGGCATCCAAACCCGTAATGCATAATACTCATCAACATTATTTGTGGCATCATCAGGTTTGATAATCATTATGAGAATGTCCATGGTTGTATTTTGTTTAGATAATAACCTTTAATGGCACTATTATTATTGATGATATTTACCTTCATTACGACCTCTTTCCATAGTAACAGCGTGTTAAAGGCTTCTTTCCACGGTAACAGCATGGTCTGAGACCTTTTACTTAGCAAAGTTGATATATCAGGCTCTAGGGCAAAAAAGCGATTGCTCAATAATTGAGGGATATTTACCTCAATTGAGGGATATATTGTTTTTTCAATATACATGATAACGAATCGCATCGTTTTTAACAGCGCAATTCCAATGGTTTAAATTATTACCTTTCCAAAAACACTTCAAAATCAAGGAAAAAGTTATCCGAAACACAGCGGTAGGAATGTGCGAGCCTAAAAACAAAATTATCCCTCCATTGAAGTTATATGCTTTGATTGAGGGATCCCTCATTCTCTTGCTATGCCTAACTGTATAATACACCTTGTCCACATGTAGTGTAATTCAGAAGAAAAGTATATGCATGCTCTTCTGCTGTCTGCAGTGTTCCATTATTGTATATGGACGCATACATGGTATTTAAAGGTTTTCATTGTGAAATATATATTTCAGAAAACTGTTTTGATGTGCAAAACCTTCTCCAGTCAACTTATTTCTTGATTAAATTTACTTACGAGTCATTCCACCTCAAATTAACAAGTGTCCCCAGTTGACCCTCTCAGATTTTGGTTATTTTTTTATATTTTGTTCATTTATTTGAAGATATTATAGAAGATCCTGAAGATTTCAGGTCAAAATCATAATCGGTTGGAGAGTTATGTCTATTTGAAGTTGTCATGGTTAGAGTAATTTAAACACAACGGGTACCAAATTGCAATTCTTTTGTCATTTTTAAGACTTAAAGAACTTTTTTTCTATTTTAGATCACCCTTCTGTAATTCAGGAAATCAATGTAAACCCAAAAGAGGGTCACCCGAAATCTGAAAGGGTCACGTGGGGAGTCCCTTCTGAATTTGCTAAGTTGATATGGAATGACTCTGAAAAGTTTTGCTATTTCATCATTGTGTCATTCTGCCATTTAATTCTAAAAAAAATAAACTTTCGGTCAGAGCTCTTTTAAAAACAGCGCTGCAAATAACGGGTGGTCAGCAGTCAATGACCGGTGATGTAAGGCACTCTTGATCATGTATTTTTTCTAATGGTTGATCAACTTGACCGGTCAGAATTAATTTTATTGAAACGAAAGGACCATCAGATTTTGTGAAATACGATGATTGCTTGATAGCAAGGGATAGGTATATTAATTGATTATTCACCAATTTTTTTGCTAGGGAGAACGGCCACCGTTGCTAAGGTAATTTTGGAATTTCCTTCGTTATATGGATTCTATTGTTCACCTAACAAAAGAATATGAAAACATAAGTGGTACCAGCAGGACTAGTTTTTGTGTTATTCAGTGAAATTAAAAACCCTCTTAGTTTCCAGCTCCCTTTACAATAACAGTGAAATGGAATGTTTACATTTTTCAAGTTTGACTTGACCGGCAATATAGCCATGTGACCGGCAGATTTTGACTTTTAATGATCACGATGACTGGCTGGTGTAAAAAAATTATTTGCAGCGCTGTAAAAATATGATATACTAGTGTGGCTTGAGTTAAAAGTAATCTAAAAGCAAAGTTACATGGGTGCGAGATGAAAAGGTAACAAAAATATATATGTCTTCTGTAGAATAATAAGAAGGACATTCATCAAGCCATATTTCTCGTGGTTGCACATAAAAATATTGTCTACAGGGTGTTCTATTATTTGCCAATGTTGACATATTCAGCATACATTACTTTACTCTGCTGCCATTTTTCATCATTTTATTATTTTTACTTTTCTTTAGACATTATTCTTAGATTTGCTATGAGGAAATTCAGAAGAAACTTGTTATTTTTTAACTTGATGAACTTGGGGCCTACAATAATCATAATCATAATAATCTCTCGTACCAAACAATAGCGTTTTCTTTTCTTCACCATCATTTTTTTTTAATCGAATGTTGATGTTTTTGTTTTTGTTTACTTCACATGTTACGTTTTCATTGATCAGAAATAATACTTTTGCAGATCAAAGTTGTTGATGGAAGTGATTCATTGGACTAATGAAACAAATAGGCCATTTACAATAGAGTATTTTATATATAAATGGTTTGTAATCGGGTTAACATGAAAGTTAAGATCATTACTACATAATATTTCCTACCCATTTTTGAAATAATTAAAATATTGAGAAGCTTTGTTATCAAGCATAGCTATCATATATTTACTCAAGAATGAAATTCCATTTGCAGAAAAAAGATGTTTAAGTCCAAAGATCATGCTTTATACAATATGTTGTTTTTTTTTGTCTCATACAAACAGATTGTTAAAAATCTAGGAGGGTGATCTCCACTCTCTCTTCATCTAAAGAAGTAAACTGCATAGGTTATTAGCAAAAGAGCAAAGTGCAATGCAGATAGTTGTTGTCTAGGCTACCTAGTAGCAAGTGAGTAAATTTGTGAAACCAGCACAATATTCTTTATTTAATGCCCTTCTGTAGAAAAGTGTCAAGTTTCTTGGATTTATTCTGTCAAGTTTGTATTGTCAAATCAACTTTTTATCATACTGATTCTTGTTGTTAGCCAGTATCTAAAACATCAATCTAACATAACATTTGCATGGTATGAAGGTGACACTGCTCAAACAGTCCTACCTGTGGAATGGACCTGCTAGCTACTAAAAGCTGCATTCAGAATGTTTTTAAAAGTGGCTTTATTAATGATGTTGAAGTCTTAGCACTTGCTATATTTAAATACGCTTATTCATGTTGTTGTTCTTTTCAGTTGTTAAATAACATTAGCAAGTAATAAATGGCTCCACCAACTCTTGCATACTGGAAGATAAGAGGGGTAAGATTTTATCTGTATAACATACATCTGGATGCTGTTATGGCAGATATGAAAGTCTTCCAGCAATATACAGGTCAGGTTTTGATAGCAGTAATCGCTATTACATGCTAAGATACTAGTGGCAAAAATCAAATAAAATATCATTTAGAAAGAAAACTGCTGAATATTGAACAAACTTCTATTCTGGCTCTAGGGTATAAACTGTTTTTCTAGGGAGGATAGAAATGAACTGAAAATGAACTGAAAATTTTTGAAGTTTTTCAGACTTCACTCTAACTTCACTTCACTCTCTGCTGATATGCTATTGAATTGTTCTGACCTAATTAAAAATTTCACATTCCTTTTGCTTGTTAGCTTGCCCAACCGATACGATTACTCCTTGGTTATACAGGCACAGAATTTGAAGATAAAGTTTATGAATGTGGAGACGGTAATGTCATTAAAGTTCACATTTTGGGGGAACCTTTGAATATGATCTACATGTAACCTACAATAAAAGCATTGCCATAGTATGTGACTTTGAAAGATGCATTTTGAACTTGAACAAGGAGAAATATGTGACACTTACCAACATACTCCTCTTTCCAGTTGTTTTTCAATTAAAATTTCCAATGTCTTTCACGATTGTGCATAGACATTTTCTTTTTGATATCCATTATAGCTCCTACCTATGATAGGTCATGTTGGCTAAATGAGAAGGAAACACTCGGTTTAGATTTTCCCAATGTGAGTACGCTAATAATAAACCTACATAGAAGTTAATGTACTTAGGTTTCATGTCACTGTTCACAAACTGATATCTTATTTTGTTATTGAATAAGTCTAATATTTCCTTTGTTCAAAGGATTTCTCAAATTGTCAGCAACTTTCCCTAATAATGAAATCTTCTGTATGATGAAGCAAGGAAATTATTTGAACCTGTATGTTTTAGCTTCCTTATTATATTGATGGTGACATCAAGATTACACAAAGCAACGCTGTAAGTTTTTTGTTGTTATTGTTTTCTTTGCATTTTTAAGATGAGGGAGGGATGATATGGGATATTGTAATAAAAAGACCCAATTATTTATGTATGATCAAAAATATTAATTCGGGCAAACAATTTAATGATAAATAGAATCACCAGAAGCTTCATATTTGGAATAGAATATTCTTTCTTAAAATTCCCTATATATTCGACCTCAACATGGAGAGGTCATCATCAGGGAATTTTAAGAAAGAACATTTGTCATCTCTTCTTCCTATCCAAATATGAAGCTTCTGGTGATTCTATTTATCATTTATGTATGACTAAAAAATTCAGAAAAAAACAAGTATAACAGGATAGCCATCCAGAAACCCATTCAGAAAGCTACCTAGTGTATGTAGCCATTACGAACTGTGTCTATCAAAGAAAGTGTGCATTTCAATATCTGATTTGAAAAGAATTATTGCATAAAGGAAGTAAAAAATGATTAATAGTTATTGGCACAGAAATTGCGTTGTTCTCCGATGGGTTCTTAGGGTATCTGTAAATTTCTGCAAGTTTAAATCTTAAATGCTGCTGCCTGTTTTTTTTCTTCTGTTCTACATTTTTTTCTTTTGTGGTAACTCTTTGTCTAGTGGCTGTTTACATCCTTGCAAGGAATGATACTCAATAATAAAGATAAAAATTATATAGTGTGTAAGTTTTAGTTAAAAAGCAGTTTAACCTGAGAATTAATATATGGGGCATTATTTTTAGATCTTGCGCTATCTCGGCAGAAAATTTAACATGGGTAGGTATGACCCCATGGTGGTCTAAACATTAATATAGCACTATCCTGCCGTTCTTTTTTGTTTACACATATTTTGTAAAGTATCTGTTGGATATTCTCGTCCTGTGTCTTCTACCGTTTTCTTTTATTGTATAGATGGAGAAACAGATGTGGAAAAAATTCGTGTTGACATTATGGAGAATCAGGTAGAAATCTTTCTATGTTGTGATATGGTATGGAAATAGTAGCTGTGTATCAGGCGACTTACCATGGTGATGTGGTGTGGCCATACTGCCTTAAACACCATTGATGCTTGGTTCCAAGTTATATTGAGGTATTTTCCCAGGAAATAAAAAAAATCATTAAAACTTTGAGAAGAAAGTTTTCAAAAGGAGTATGGAATATAAGATATATGTCATGTACCTAGTATTAAAATTCTATCATGGTTTAATTAACAATAGCAACATATTAAATATCTATGCATATATTTTACGTAGTAAAAACTTTTCACTCATCGCCACTTTCTTCACTATCTTCACTTTCAGTGGGCTTAAAATTCCCATTCTTTCTGCTGACTGTGTTTTCATCATACATTATAGGCAATGGATTTCCGAAACGGATATGTAGGATTATGTTACAGATCGACAGTGGAGAACTTTCCGGTAAGAATTCTTATGCAACCTCTATGATTCCGAAAAATCTTAAAAATAGAGCATTTTTTCACAAGGTGGAATCATCCACACTCTATTGATAATGGTGGAATTCCAAAGTATTCATGTTATTTAGCATATTGCTAAAATGTTTTCAAAGAAATTAATAGACTTTGACATGATAGGATGTCAAAGGTATAAGCAAATATCAGCAACAGAGTAAGATCTTTTCACTTTTTATTCCTGGGTGAAATCACTGCAATACGTCGAAAACAGTTTTTCCGCCATCGTTTTCCGTATCAAAAACGTAAATGAGTCCTGGAGACGAGGTTTTACACGAGTCCTATCCCGAAACAAAAACCTATAATATCTGCCAAGTGTAAACATAGTCTTAGAGTCTTGCTCTACCACCGAGACATTGGGGTGGAGCTTCTTTAGCAACTATCGGGTGTGTATGTTTTGGTAGTTCATACAGCTCATGTTGTTTTGATAAATTACCGTAAACCTCCGAATATAAGCCCTGGGCTTATACAAGTTCGTAAGCTTTTTTTGGGTGGGCTTAACACGGGGGTGGGCTTATACACGGGTGGGCTTATACATGGAAAACAATAGCAACATATTAAATATCTATGCATATATTTTACGTAATAAAAACTTTTCACTCATCGCCACTTTCTTCACTATCTTCACTTTCGCTATCACCATTATCTTCACTTTCGCTCGACGTCGCTGTCTCTACATTGTCTCCGGTACCATCATCTTCTTCCTCGCTTGATGTTTCAAGGTGGAATTCCTCCTCTGGTTGAGGCATTGTATAGTCGTCTATACCTCGGATGTTAATTTGTTTATCTTCTGTCCCATCTAAATTATTATTGAGCTCCCTTGTGTTTATTTCTTATATGGACCAAATATCAATAGAGGACTAGTTCGTAAAGAACTGAAGAAGTAGCTTGTACTTGTATGTTTTTGCAAAAAAAAAGTTTTTTAGTAAAAGAAAAACAACCATGAAATTTTCCCTTCCAATATTATGGGCTTATACACGGGTGGGCTTATACACGGGTGGGCTTATACATGGAAATCGTTAGTAATGAGTAAAATGATGGGCTTATACACGGGTGGGCTTATAGACGGGTGGGCTATTCGGAGGTTTACGGTACCATGAATGCAATGTCAAATTTGCACGTTTCCACCTAATGTAAAGCGGGCTTTAAATCTATATATTAATAGCCGATTCTCTGTCTGTCTGTTTGTTTGTTTGTTTGTTTGTTTGTTTGTAAGTCACGCAAAATGGTAGATTAAGTTGTGAGCGAAATTATTTCTTTTTTTGTGTGCGAGGTGAGTTCGAAGCAAATACATTGCAACCCCAATCGAACGTGACTTTTTTTGGCTGATGAACTAATAGGAATAACGTTTTGTTTTTATTATTATTGTTAGTTTTATATTTCACGTTGACTTGGCGTTGAAAACAGTACATCAACTAAATACAAAGAAACTAACTGATTAAACAGTTTGGACAAAAAGCAGCAGTGGCAGAACGTGGCAGCATGTTTGGTTTGTCACTAACTCTTGCCTGACTGTCTGAGACGGTTGAACTTTCTTTTTGAGCAATCAAAATGTTTAAAAACTGATAGGTAAAAAAAGAGTATCATAAAACAAAATTTTTTTTTTGCTTTTGTTGTAATAGTTGTTTTAATTTCTTTTAATCGATTTCTTTTAATCTATTTTAATCTGATCGAACGTTTTTTTTATTCTCTTTATTAATTTAGCAGTTGCCTTTTTTCTCTCCTCCCGTGTGAACATTTTAAGAAGAGAGACCATTTTCGACCTGTTTGATAGCACCCATGTTTGAGCGCATAACTTTTTTAAAAAAGCTTTTTTACAAAAGCTAATAAAAAGTGGAAGTTCTTCTTCCTACGTTTTGAGTGTATTGTTGTACTGATCAACGATTGGTTTTAAAAAATAAATAAGTCACACATAATGAAAAACCTGAAAAATAGTTGATGTAACACTGATGTAACACTGACTGCACACCAGAGGTTGTGACTTCGAATCTTTTCCAAGTTGTATGAGCCGTTTATAAAGTAATTTGCCGTTTATTGATACAGTGATACACAGAGCAGTTGGATATGGGCGGCGAGCGACGCCGCCTTGGCGGCTATCTATATATTAATAGCCGATTCTCCGTCTGTCTGTTTGTTTGTTTGTTTGTTTGTAAGTCACGCAAAATGGTAGATTGAGTTGTGAGCGAAATTATTTCTTTTTTGTGTGCGACGTGAGTTCGAAGCAAATACATTGCAACCCCAATCGAATGTGACTTTTTTTTGGCTGATGAACGAATAGGAATAACGTTTTGTTTTTATCATTATTGTTAGTTTTATATTCCACGTTGACTTGGCTTTGAAAACAGTACATCAACTAAATACAAAGAAACTAACTGATTAAACATTTTGGACAAAAAGCAGCAGTGGCAGAACGTGGCAGCATATGTTCGGTTTGCCACCTTAACTCTTGCCTGACTGTCTGAGACGGGTAAACTTTTTTTTTGAGCAATCAAAATGTTTAAAAACCGATAGGTAAAATAAGAGTATCATATCAAAACAAAATGTTTTTTTTTTTTTTTTGCTTTTTTTTTAATAAATTAATTTCTTCTTTTAATTGTTAAGCGTTCTGATCGAACGTTTTTTTATTCTATTTATTCATTTAGCACGTGCCTTTTTTTCTCTCCTCCCGTGTGATCTTTTTAAGAAGAGAAACCATTTCCCCCTGACGTTTGATAGCACCCATGTTAGAGTGCGTAACTTTTTTAAAACAAAAGCTAATAAAAAGTTGAAGTTTTTTCTCTATACGTTTTGAGTGTATTGTTACATTGATAAAAGATTGGTTTTACCAGAGGTTGTGACTTCGAATCTGCTTCTGGTTGAACACAAGTTGTACGAGCCGTTTATAAGGAAATTTGACGTTTATTGATACAGTGATACAGAGCAGGTGGACATGGGCGGCGAGCGACGCCGCCTTGGCGGCTAGTCTATATATTAATAGCCGATTCTCTGTCTGTCTGTTTGTTTGTTTGTTTGTTTGTTTGTAAGTCACGCAAAATGGTAGATTGAGTTGTGAGCGAAATTATTTCTTTTTTTGTGTGCGACGTGAGTTTGAAACAAATACATTGCAGCCCCAATCGAACGTGACTTTTTTTTGATGATGAACTAATAGGAATAACGTTTTGTTTTTATCATTGTTGTTAGTTTTATATTCCACGTTGACTTGGCTTTGAAAACAATACATCAACTAAATACAAAGAAACTAACTGATTAAACATTTTGGACAAAAAGCAGCAGTGGCAGAACGTGGCAGCATATGTTCGGTTTGCCACTAACTCTTGCCTGACTGTCTGAGACGGGTAAACTTTTTTTTTGAGCAATCAAAATGTTTAAAAACCGATAGGTAAAAAAAGAGTATCATATCAAAACAAAATGTTTTTTTTTTTTTTTTGCTTTTCTTTTAATAAATTAATTTCTTCTTTTAATTGTTAAGCGTTCTGATCGAACGTTTTTTTATTCTATTTATTCATTTAGCACGTGCCTTTTGTCTCTCCTCCGTGTGAACTTTTTAAGAAGAGAAACCATTTCCCGCTTACGTTTGATAGCACCCATGTTAGAGTGCGTAACTTTTTTTAAAACAAAAGTTAATAAAAAGTTGAAGTTTTCTCTCTCTACGTTTTGAGTGTATTGTTACACTAATAAAAGATTGGCTTTACCAGAGGTTGTGACTTCGAATCTGCTTCTGGTTGAGCACAAGTTGTACGAGACGTTTATTGATAGAGTGATACAGAGCAGGTGGATATGGGCGGCGAGCGACGCCGCCTTGGCGGCTAGTGCAATATTCAAATTAACTGACGTTCCTTGTAATCTCTATCTCAGGAGAAGAGCGAGGCTTACAAGAAGACTGTTCAAGCCACGTTAAAAAGATTTGATGACTTTATTTCCGGACGAAAGTTTTTCGCGTCAGACAAGGTTGGTGAGATTTTGATGATGTCACTTGAAATTTTTCCCTGTTTTCATGTTTTGTTATTTAGTGCTAAATTTAAACTGAGAAATATTTTGAAAGTTTGGGTTTTTTGACGTGCATTTTGAAGTTTATGTAACCTTCAACCTTATCGGATAATCAAGTATGAAAGAACAAGGCGATCAACTTCTCACTTTCCCAAACCAATCTTACAACGGTTACACCATGATGATCTAAAATTGTGAGTTAAAATAATTTTGGTGTAGTTATTTTTCTCATGAAATGTTTTTAGTTAACGTTCGTGGATTTTCCTATGTATGAACTGTTAGACCAACACCGTTTATTACACGATGATATCCTTGAACCGTTCGATAACTTGAAAGTAAGTACAGCATGATACTTTTTCTCAGTGAAAAAAAATTGTTATTTTGGTCTCCCAGTGGGCATATTTATTGAAAAACCACTGTGAAGGAGTGCATTTTTATAGAAACATTCACATTACTATTTCAATAAAAGTGCTCTTCCTCGCCGTGACTTTCTGAAGGTTTTACCGATACCGATTCAACTGTGCTGGGACATAAAGTACAAGAACCATTATGTAAATCATGGAACTAGAAATATAAATATGTGACATACTGGTACGAATCCGGGAACCGAAAACAGGACGGTTGAGCTTGTATACTTGCTACACATAAAGATAGCTAACGGTAAACCTATCTTGCAAAACCACAGGATAATTTTCTAGTGTAATTGTCACACTTGGTACCTGGCACCTTCCCAATTGTAAAAGGACAGACTGGAAAGCCGATCCCTGTTTTTTAATTAACTTATTTTTTTTCTCTTTTTCTTTTTTTCTCTTTTTTCAGGCATTCATGAAGAATTTTGAGGTAAGTTTGACCAGCTACGAGTGTATAATACGCTTTCATTATTCATGGTGTCATCGATGTATGTTTTTTTAGGCTATACCAGAGATCGCAAATTTCATGACGTCAGAGAAATGTTTTAAAGGACCGATCAACAATAAAAAGGCCATCTTCAAATGAGAATAATATATTTTGTAATTTTTTGTACTTGGGTATCAAACGATAATAAGGAAATGAGAGTTACACACATGTGTTTTTTCCAGCCTGTGTTGATAAAAACATTTAGTCCGTATGCCTTCACTAAATGTCATGTAATTTTGAATTTTTATTATTATTGTTTATTATTGTTATCCTCCTTTTGAAAAAAGCTGATCTTTTATTGTGCAGGCTCTAAAATGTTCAAGCTGTTGATTTCATTTATTTATCAATTTAACATATGATTCGAAATACGTATGCAATCGTTAGATAAATTCTCAAAAATTTATTTCCGACAAAGTCGATGGGATTTTTTATTTCTATCTTGATATATTTAAGTCTTTATTTTATGCTTTTCTCATCAAACATAATAAACACCCGCTCTTCTTCGCAGTGTCTATGTTAATCATTCGTTGGAAATGATTCAATGGTAAAGTATTCATAAGGTAGATGTGAATGGATTATGTATTTAAGAAGTTCATTACTTATTACTGTGCAATGAAATGTTTATGCATTATTTTGTGTTATGGTAATGGTTTACGTACCTGGGTATATATATAAGTTTGGCATTATGATTTTATTTGTGACTTTTTATCTTCTGGGTAAATTTTTGTTTTAAGGATAAATGCGTAGTTGAATTTCACTTTTTGTTGTTGTTGTTTATTTCAATATTCTTATAGCATGATTAGGTTTTCGGTATTACAGTATTACAATTACTATTACGGTGTTTTGTTGTTTTGAGTTATTGTTTTTAGGATAAATGCGTAGTTGAATTGCATTTTTTTTTGTTGTTGTTGTTGTTGTTTATTTCAATATTCTTATAGCATGATTAGGTTTTCGGTATTACAATTCAAGTATTAATTTTTTAGGTAATAATAAAAAAAAGCATAAAGAAATGAAACTCATGGTTTTAATCATGACGTTGATGGTTTTGGGAAGAACAGACTATATATCGTTTCAAAAATTCATTAATGGTTGCTGTATAATGTAACTTCCGCACGAAAGAAACACAGTTGGAAGGTATCAATTTGTTTTCAATTCACATTTTGTAATGTTATTCAATGTTTGGTTTCGTATGTCTGGGTAAACAGTTCTGTGTTATATATTGCCATTTTTTTTACATTAAAGTTACTTCTCTTCTGCGTATAAATATATTATTCTGAGCCATGTTGCTATTTGTTTCTGTTTTTAATCTTCTGAATGTAATAACAAATTAATGCCTGAAAAGAAACTTTTATATACACGAGTTAAATTCTGTGACACAACGCATACTGAACATGGGTGGCGAGTGACGCGTACGTACCACAGGATGGCAGATTTGACCTAATGTTTTCAAAGTTAAGTTCGGTAAAAAGTTTTTACCCGGGATACTATTTAATTTGAATCTTATTCTTATTGTAGCTATTGTTTACATTGAATCATTTGTATGCACGAAGGTATTGTTATTATTATAAAACGTTTTATTATCGGGTAGCACGTGTAAGTGAGTTAGTTGTTTGTTTACAATGTTTGTTTAGATATACAGAAGAAGTGCAGTGAAGTTTTTAAATTTTTACCCGGGATACTATTTTACTATTTATACTATATAGTATCCCGGGTAAAAATTTTTTACCGAACTTAACTTTCGAAAACATTAGGTCAAATCCACCATTCCCGTGTACGTACCCCGTGAAGAAAAAATAAATCTTAGAATCGCAACTCATCCCAGGTGGCGTCGCTCGCCAGCCATGTTCAGTATGCGTTGTGTCGCAGAATTTAACTCTTGCAAAAGTTTCTTTTCAGGCATTAATTTCTTAATTCATTTCTTACATTCAGAAAACAAATAGCAACATGGGTCAGAATATATATTCATACGCAGAAGAGAAGTAACTTTAATGTAAAAATATTTAATATATAACACAGAACCATTTACCCAGACATAATACACAGGCATGAGAATTTTCCGCGGAACCGCGGAATTCCGCGGAAATAATCTTCGAGGATGAAAAAAAAAATTTCTGTAATTTTCGTTTTTTGAAGAGAAAATAGGGGTGGTGGGGGTGGGGGTGGGGGGATGTTGTTGCGACAGTGAATCATAGATCGTTGTTGAGTTTCGTGTCTCATTCATTTTATGAGTTATTTTGCTCTTTATAAAGGAAGAAAAAATCATTCTATGCATTACGTGATTCTTTACGTTTACGTTTTTTCTTCACATGACGTCAATGATCATGCTTCGTGATTATGATCAAGCTCCATTGTGTACTGCGTGTAAACAAATCTTTTATGAAGAAGAACAGGTGGTGAGCATAGTAGGCCATTTAATCTTCGGTAAAAACAGAAATAGGAAGACGTAAAGGACAAATTCGTGCCCAGCGCCTCTTTTTTCTTATTAAAGTGTCTTTAGCTGAAAGTAGGTAAGAAGTGTGGTCTGTGAAAGGGTTTAAAAGCGTTGATCGCGTGAATGCTACTAGTTTACGGGTTTACAGTTCGCACGAATTGGTCGCGCGAACGGACGAATTGGTCGCGCGAATGGAAAGAATTGTGTTTAGTTTATAAGTCATGGAAAGTCATTAATAGAGGAGATGAATCAAATTTAAAGGAAGTGGAGTCTTCAATCAAAAATAATTACGTGCGAGTGGTAAAGACTCGATAAAGATGTTTGGCCGCAAAGATAAGTTTTATGACCCTGTCAACAAAAGCTTATGCAGCAATTTTCGAGCCTCGTGGAAAGTTTACCGAAAGGATCAAGAGGAAGGTAGGTCGAAGGTTGCAGTAAAACGCAAGATGAACTCAGTCACTGCCCAAACTGCAATCAGCAAAAAGAAAGCAAAGGAAATCTTACGATCGAAATCTGAGAGAGAAACAGCCTCTCGTCTTTCTGAATAAACTCTGAGTGGAACTTTGATTACGTTAGTGATGACGTATTTGTTAATAACAGTTTATCTTTAATATAGTAGAAGCGTCTGCAGTCTGTTCTTGTATCCATTATGATGGTCAGTATTTTATATCGTTGAGAAACAAAAGATGGTAGTTAATTTCCTCGTGAAGTGGACGTTCGAAGCGGTGCTTTTTTCCTTAGCGTTTCGTATTTTGCTTATTCATGGATTACTCTACTTTCCTGTAGTAATTTTATCAGCTTAGAATTAGTTTTTTTGTTAGACAATATTATGTAAATGGCGATAGATATTTGATATGATATTTGGTAGTCCTTTCACTTTATTGGACTTCAGTATATACGCATCAAGATATTTTTATCGTTGGAAACTCATTACTTCATCCGTTGAAATTACCTTTTTGCTACCTGATTTAGAGGTCAATTCAAGGTTGGAGGTACTCAAATTTGTAAAAATTTTCCGGGGGCTTTGCCCCCTGAACCCCCAGTGAGGGGGGCTCACAGCGCCCCCCCAAACCCCCCAGCTGTTTTCCGCGGAAACTTCGTTTCCGCGTTCTCATGCCTGAATACATAAGACATTATAAATATTACAAAATGTGAATTGAAAATAAATCGATACCTTCTAACTGTGTTTCTTTTGTGCGGAAGTTACATTGGACAGCAACTATTAATGAATTTTTGAAATGATATATATACAATCTGTTCTTCCCAAAACCATCAACATCATGATAAGAACCATGAGTTTCATTTCTTTAACGGTTTACGTGCTGTTTTATTATTATTAATCTTACCTAAAAAATATTTCAATTGTATAAAAATGCAGAAAAAGATAATCATACTATGAAATAGTTGAAATAAAAAACAAAACAAAAAACAAAAAGTAAATTCATGTACGCATTTATCCTAAAAATAATTAATTAAAAACACAAATTCAATGACAGAATTTGTAAAGCTTTTGATTGGAAAGTCTATAAAATCAACCAATGCTATAAGTTAATACGGGTTCAACACTCAACACTGGAGCTGAACTACATTAAGACTTTTAACGTGGGATACACAGCCAAACATCAAAATAATAAAAATAATTGAAACAATGAAATGCCCTACCAAAGTCATAATTTAATACCGAAAAGATAAAAAGTAACAACAGTAAAACATAATGCGAAACTTATATAGTACCCAGGCATAGTACGTAAACAATTACCAAAATAACACAAAATAATGTGTAATCATCACAAAATATAAGAATCCATCCAGCAATGCAATGCAATGCTTCTTATTTGTAGTAGCACGGTTAGAGTTAGTAGTCATATCACATCACAGCAATAATTAATGAATTTATGAAATACATAATCCATTCTTCTCTTAACTATCCCTCACAACATCATAATTTAACCATCTGCTTCATTTCTTTAATGGTTATACACCTTTTCTTTTCTGACCTAAAAGAAAAAGATTTCAGTGAAGAACAGCTAGCTACAATCCACACTACTGCAACAACCATATTGAAGCAAACAAAAGCAAAAGATATAAATGACAGACAGGCACCAAAGAGACCAGAGAGACAAAGCACCAAACATCGTCAATAAAATATACAGTGAAATTTAATAAAAAGCAGACATGGTTGAGATGAGATAAGACAGCATGACACGTTCCCCATTTCCACAGTCATGAGAACCATTTTTAATTGATCTGTAAATAAAATCTTCTTTGCTAACTAATGGCGCGCGTTACCAAAACAAATTTTTACTGCGCTCCCCCTTCGTTGCTCCATAACGTTCGCTGTCATCCAGCTTTCAACCAAACGATTGAATTACGTTTGACTCTTACACTCTTTCACATTAATAATTCAAAACAAACTTAAAATTGAAATTAAAGTCTGTTCAAAAAATATGTGGATTAATTTCAGTTACCATGTGGAAACCAGATTTAGCAAATTACATCAATTCCCTTGAGCCTGGTTTTTATATAAAAGCTGAAATCAGTCCACATATTTTTGGAACAGACTTTAAAACCATTCGTTACCGTCGTGCACTTTCTTCTGTATAGCGATATTGGATAGCTAAAACGTAAACAAACATTAAAATACATACATAACTTACTTACGAATGTGTCACCTGTTCTTTTATTAATCTATTAAAAGTTAATCTTATTAGTTAATCTTAATTAATCTTATTAAAAGTTTTATAATAATACTTTCGTACAGACCTGTTCGTTCATTCTGCGCAGCCAATTTTTAAAAACTTCACTGCACTTCCTCTGTATTCTCACCATACATTGTAAGCAAACAACTAATCACTTACGCATGCAATTCCTGTTCTTTTAATAATCTAAAATACAATAATAGTTCAACAATAAACAGTTTAATAATCAGCATGTATACAAACCTGTGTTTCTTCGTCAAGCTCACAACAGAAGTTTCTTGCTCACGAAATGATCGTTGACAAATTTCGAACGAAGAAATTGCATTGCTCGCACTCCTCCAAAGACGTTTTTCGGCTGATTTCCACTGCGCAAACCAAAAATAACAAAACGGAGGAGCATATACTAATCGCGGAAAATCAAAAAAAGTGTTCTCGCCTTGACGTGGTTTTACGACAAAAAGGGAAAAAATAAGAAGGTTTTGACCGTGAAAAAAAAACAAATATATCACTCTCTAAAATAAAAGTGGGATGCACAAAGCGAATTAGTATATATAGATTATTTACTGTTATCAATGGGGGTCCTGTGAAGTAGGTAGGTCCTAGAGCATATATAGCCTCTATTTGGGTTATGGAGCTGTACCAATGGTAACCTTCCTCCTAGGTAACATGTATTTTTTTTATAAACAACAAGTTTATAAGCAACCCTTGGCAAATCTTTAAAAAACTTGAGCAACTTTCCTTGGCCCAAGTTTTTATATAAGCAACATAAAGTTTTTAAGATTTAGAGCATATATATAATACTATTTATCAAAGATGAAGTCTTCATTGTGATGGACGAAGATCAAAATGATGACAGTGATTTTATAGGTTTCGTCACTTCCTTTACAAAAATTTATCTATCATATCCTTCATAGTAGTTTATTGTCACTTTATCCAAAACCTTTTTAAACAACCTCAACCCAGGGTTTCTTGCCTTTTCGATATACTGAAAGGCAAGAAGCCCTGGGTTTGAGGTTGCTTTTTAAACTCAGCATTCACAGTTTCTTATTTTCCTTTCCCACAATGCATTTTTACTTGCCTTTTTTTCTTATTTGGTCTGAAATTTCAAAATTATTCAAGTTTAATGTAAGCAACCGTTTAGCAACTTTCCTATGGATTTTTATTTTCCTAGGAGGCAAAAAGTTGGATTGCTTATAAATAATAATAAATATTATTACTTTATCTGCCACAAGGTTACCAGTCAGTATCTTAACTTTATCCACCAATTTCCAAACGTTTTCTGAAACCGACGCTTTCACTCGATATTATGATTTCTTCTTAAAAAAAACTGTTATAAAGGTCGTTAAAAACTCAGTCAGCAGTAGAATCTCTGCAAAAGAGATTTGATTAATTCGTCGTTTTGCTATCTTTCTATTTTATTTATGAGGGATTCCCACTGCAGACATCAGGATACTCCAACCCTCGGTTCTACTTATAAATGTTCACTGTCTTTCATGTTGTCATACCAACAACCACAAACAAAGCTCTCGAATTTCTTTCCTGTTTCTGTGTTGGATTACGATTATTTAAAGGGTCAATTTATATGAGTTTGGAACCCGTGCCCAAATTTGTTGAAAAATCACTATGAAGGAGTGCATTTCCATGGACACATATGCACTATTTCAATTAAAATGTTCCACATGGCAGTGGCTTTTGAAGATTTTGCCCACAGGGATACTTCTAGAGGTCGGTGAATTGTTTAAAGACAATGCATTGTGAGCTAACTTCGCTTTTAACATTCGTATTGCTTCTATATGGCACCCCCATTGAAGTTTTCATAAAAATTCTGTCTTTTCAACATATAAACAAACGCACTGTCCCGGGACATTTTAAAATTTTAACGCTGAGTCAGCAAAGCTAAAATAACCAAAAGTACATTTCTCTCAACCTCGAACCCAGGGTCTCTTGCCTTTTCGATATACGGATCCGTATATCGAAAAGGCAAGAGACCCTGGGTTCGAGGTTGCATTTCTCTCACTTAAAAATCGAACGATAGAGTTAAGCGCTATTTCCACGACCACTTTTGATCGAAATATTTCGACGAAGAAAAATGTTGAGCATGCGCATTGAATATTTTCTGCTTTTCGAGCGAAAAATTTCTTTTCTCTACTGTGCGAATGTGAGTTAAAATAATTTCAACTCCCTGTCGAAATCGCTTTGCGAAAAAATATTCGTCCAATCAAAATGGTGAAAAATGTGTTGACACTTTGTGTATTAAATTGAACTATTGAATAGCAATTCCGTCGAACAATTCAGAAAAAAGAATTATAGCAGACGGTTTCTACTTGTGGTTGCTTTCGAACTAACTTCTGTATCTTTAATCTCCAACTGAATATAGGAACCAGCTAATTAAGTTCAACTTTTTTATGTGGAATTCTATGATCGAAATATTTCTAGCAGAAATTGTTCTCCTCGAAAATTTTCGCTCGAAAATTTTCGATCAAAAGTGGTCGTGGAAATAGCGCTTTACTGTTGCGCATTTTAATAATAACTAATTTAAAATATGAAATCTTCGTTTGTTTACATTTCTATGCGCCAATATAGTTTCTTTTCCCTCGACAAACCTGTCACTAAACTTTTTCTCATGTAAAAGGCGGGACAAAGTCATCCCATTTTTCGTCACGTCCCGTCTGGCTAAACTGTCAGTAAAAGTTACTATAAATAATCCCATCGGGCAAAATTTTCAAAAAGTCACTGCGAGCATTTTTATTGAAATAGTGTGTATATTTTTATAAAAATGGACTCCTTCATAGTGATTTATTTACTTTTCCCCACTGGGATAAAAATCAGTAAGCAGTCGTAACGATGTGTTGTATTATTACACAATGCTACGATAAACTATTTGATTATTCGTGAATGGCGATGGAATAATCTGTGATAATTTTTAGTTTGAGTGTTTCACTTTAGGACACCCGTGGTGGAGTACAGTATTTAAAATGTCCTAGTTTCTCTCCTATTCCTTTTGAGCAAACTCCTAATGAAATTTGCAATTCAGATCAAATTTTGACCGACTTTCGCACGTTAATTATTTTTCATGAACATCTTCAGAAGGGAAGGCACTAATTTTGGATTTGTGAGAGTTTCTCAGATTTACCCCTAATTATGTAACTTGGAGAAATTTAGAATTACTTTCGATAGTTCGTGAATATTAAGAAAAGTGTCACTTATGTAAAATCGATTGATTGTCTTTTGAATGGGTTACATTTCCGAGACTAGCTGTGCGAAACCTTGTTAGGACTAGACAAAGTGACTAAGTGTCTTTGAAAGTCAACTTCCGAAAATGTCTTTCTAAGACTAACTTTTCTCAATCTGCTTATATGTTTAGTTGTCTCTATTATTTCAACTTTTGTTGGCAAATTTGTTTGACTGAAAACCAGGATTAATAATCCTTCTTTAAAAAAACACAATGTTCGGACATCATTTGATCCTTTATGTTGGATAAAAAGATAATAGTACAACAAACAAACAAAAAAACAAACAAACAAACAACGTGAGAAAGATTTTCAAGAAGGAAAAAGAGAAGAAGAGGAAACATATTTCATTCATTCAAAAAACATTGAAAAGAAATTGAACCGGGCTGTTTCCATATGTCACATTCAAGGAGCCTAAAACGATAGCAAACCTTGCGGTTATAAAATCTTCTCCACACGGAAGGAAGCTAATCTTGGAGATTTACTTTGACATATTTAGAAGCAATGAGTCAGGATGCAGTTGGTTAGGATGGATATCTGTATACTGTTATATAAAAATTGGAAATTTAAACTTGAAATAAGAATCTATTCGCGTCCACATTTTTGAATAAACTTAGTTTTTATGCAGAATAACACTGACGTTGTATTAGTAGCTGCATGTGGTTATTTTTTCGTATTTTTTTTAAATCTAATGTTAAAGACATGTTTTTCCAACAACAGTACTTAGAATTGTTTCAATTCATTTTTGTTTGTTTGCGCAAGAATCTTATATCTCTAAGGAAGGAAGGAAAGGAGATGGATCAGTTTTCATTGATGAAAATAAACCAGGTTCTAATACAAAAGTTACTTGCATAAAAGTTTGTAAAGAATGTTTACCAAGTCCATTATGAAAGAAATTCCCCATGATAATATATCTTATCCATAAACGTGAGAAAATAAGGATCTTATTTTCGTTTGAACAATGTGAATTAGAGAGTAATTTCTGATATACCTATCCATTAGCTGTTTATATGTTTTCTGTTGATATCCAATGGTTACTCGCTACTCGTAGAGAATGTAAAAGTCATTTCTTTGTAAGAAATAGATTTCAAAGATTTCCAACTTAGTATTTTACCAATAACTTTGTTTGAATGATTCACCCACTCACCCACTGTATTCATTCACTCAAACTTTTCAACATGAAACGTGAAAGTTCAATTCGATATGACTGGCATGACAGTGTTGACAAAAAATGTCTCTTTGACTTTACTGTACGAAGACTGCCTCTTTTCAGAATTTTCAATATTTTTAATGAGGACGTGAAGTCAAAAATGCAACAAGTAGTTTTAAAATTTTAAATCAATTCCAATCAGAGGCTCCTTAAACTAAAAATTACTCTGCAGAATTTTTTGATGTATCAGTGCTTCTAAATAAGAGCAGTTACTATTATTTAAAGAGGCATTGTACGGCTGAAATCAACAAAAATAGGGCTGTCGAAAAAACGGTCGTTGTAATCTTGATGTCCCATATCTAATCTTTATGAAACAATCGTCTCTGTATTTGGGTTATCGTGGAAAGCCAAACAAGAAACGATGTCGAACAAGATGAGCTAGTATAAATATAAAAATTGCTGTTTTTGTAATCAATTTTTTCACTTACGTTATCAAGTTGCAAAAAAATAAAAGCACCAAAAGACTATGAATTTATATAAGAAATTAATTTCGTGGTTCTGATGCGAAAGCTATGTATCATTTTGAAGATATGTGTGGATAACATTTACATACTTTTTTTTCTATCACTTGACAATTATGTTTCTCAAACGATATGGGTTTGTACATGACATTTGAATACGAATAAGTTCTGTTTTATGACCTTTTCGATGAGAAATATCATTCGTCTGTATCAAAATGTAAATTTTAGATCACGATTCAACGATAGACTCTTATTTTTTTTACAGAAATATTAAATATATGATAATAGCAACAACTCTCTTCTTTTTCTTCCCACATTTACATTCTTCTCCACATTTTACTTTCCTTGTCTTGCAGGGGCAACCAGATCTTTTACCATCTTTTCTGCTGCAAGTCGAGTTACATATACAATGCTGAAAATGCACGAGTGAGTAAATGTAATCAAATTTAAGTTTCGTTGAGAACAAACAACGAAGAAAAAGTTTTGTATTGATTGGAATAGGCAATGAAATCAAATCACTTTAAATTAGCTTCCACAACATTCTCTTATAATGATAAAAGTAATCTTACTTGAGTTAAGACAGCTGACATGTTTCTTCACACACAACGATGACTTATGAAGAATTTCTTCCATATTATTTCATAATTCATGAGAAAATTCAGTAATTACTTCTAACACGTATTGTAGAAGAATGAATTTTTTCACCAATATATTGTTTAAAAGGTGTCAAAACTATGTTTCAGGTTGATTTCCCGAAATAAAGAAGATCTCTGTTCTTCTCCGACAGAGAAAGCTTGATTATTTGCCGCCATATTTGTTTATATTTTTCATGTTCGATCACGTGACGATAATATTTACAATTTTAGCCGTACAATGCCTCTTTAAAAAAAAAGAAGCAAAGCATGATTGATGACTATATAATTTTAATTGAGAATGAAAACAATAAATTTTCATTCTAAAGATGAATAGCATGAAAAGCGTAGTATTGATAAAAGTTTTATAAACCCATACTTTTATTTCGAGTAAGCATTTGATATGTATCATGCAAAGTTGAATTGTATTGAAAGTTACGAACTGTGTACATTTTTTTTACAGTTTTTTCTTGTCCACGTCGTCCACGTTAACATTACATACACTGATAAGAAGATTGACGATTTTCCTTCTTATTTCACAATCGTGGATTAATGGGACGGGATATAATTTTGATTAAATTATTCATTCATTCCAATCAATATTTGAGCAATTAGTGAACTTAGTACTGCTATGGCGAAAGCGACAAGAAGATTCTTAATTTGCTTATGGACAATATAATGCGATCTACTATAAAAGGATTTCTTTCATTTAATCAATAACTAAGTCATAATTTTGGCTATTAACAATACACTTTCATATAAATGATATGACAAACGAATTGGCAATATTTTTCGCTTTAGATAAGTATAAATACCTCTCCAGTTTTCAAAACAACTACTAACTCGTTACTGTGTTGTAAGATCATTAGCTAATTGAAGGGAACATGGTCAACAATCATAGCATTGGTCCACTGACTTGTTTCATCATTATGCTGATCATCGAATGTAAGTGTCCATTGTTTTTTTCTATCCAATGGTTTATTGTTTCCTCACAAAGTCAAAGCTTCTCACCACCGTATAATGGGTGTACTTGCATGGATGGTAACAATTGCAATTATTGCCAAGCGTAGATAGTTGTATTTTAAGGGGTGCTAAACTTAAAAATCACACTTTATTTTTTCTTGGTATTTAAAAGAGTTTCAAAGTCAGTTTTTGAACTTTCGAAAAATCTTTTTTCGTTCCTGAGATTTCAAAAAAAAAATTGCTGACATACAAACATATAAACAACTGATACAATTTCATTGATACACTGCTAGAACTTTGCACATATAGTGGGCGAGCATCTATATCTATTAAATCAATCACTAGTTCCTTCTTGAACCTTCCCATGAAGATCATCATGTTTTAAAGTTCAAAAGGAAATATTTCAGGAAGAAAAATAATTTTCAGAATTGTTTTGAAATTTCATGAACTGACTTCCTTCTTTTTTAAAAGCTCTTCTAGATAAAGGGAAAAAATCAGTTGTGATTTTTTAAGTTCAGGTCACCTTTAGCGTTACTTTAATTCCTTTATTTCTAATGTAACATCTTGATGATATAACAGAATAATAACATTGCAGGGCTAGAGACTCCTCCTTGATGTCTTGTTCATCTTTGTTTGGTGTCTTTGGTTGAAAATTGTAGGATGAAAACGTGTCATCGAACGCTGCATGCATTTCTACTTATCTTTTCGACAAAGCTGAAGTGACACTTATTTATAGCTTACCAATAATGCTCAAATTAATTTAATCAATAAGAATTAACTAATCCGTGCAGGTAAATAATCTAATTGGATATTGTGCCTGGCAATGAATCAGTAATAATTTGAGTGTATCTCTGATTAAATTCAAAAGTTTTTGCTTTTTTTTGAATTGTAAATTATAATGATTTTTTTAGCCTATGATTGCACGGATCATTATGTGTCAATAAATGGTATTGATAACGGACACTGTGGAAATGTTAGTTTTCCCTGTCAAACATTGGAATACATCTACCATCACAAAATGAAAACAGATGATAAAATAATGGTTGTGAACAGCAATTGTGACAGGTATGTGATACACAAAACAATCCTGTTATCTAATTCTAACACTGCCGACATTCGAGGGATTCAAAATAACGGTTGCTTGCCAATAATCACTACAAACTGTGGAGTCTTGTTGTTTGGCGTAAAAGAAAATTCAACAAAGATTAAAATTTCCGTGCAGAGTCTGAATTTTTTACATGTTGGTTTAGTTAAAGTTACTGGAAGAAAACTTGAAACCCTACAAGTAAACATTACCAACTGTTACATCAAGGGCATGAGGAATGAAAGTTTTCTTGTCACCAATCTTACTTATCAACCGTCAAACCAAACAATCATTTCCATTCATAACAGCACATTCATTTCTAGTGGAATGAAAATATCAGGTCACTATTTTCGCTCAAAAATCATGGTTAAAATTACCGATTCAAAATTTCTCAGTTATTCCATGATTGATATCGTGAGTGCTGACACATTTATTTTCAGTCGATGTCATGTTAAAGGAAAAATGGATCGATTTCATTGGAATCGTCCAAAATATGATCGCTACATAGTTGAAGTAAATAAAGTAAAGGCTGTTAAAATAAATGATCTTCTGATCGAACACATTACTTGCAGTGGTGTTATGAAGCTAAATGCTTCTTACTGTGTAATTCATAACGTTATTGCAAGATATATTCGTGCTGCTACAATAATATTTCATCTTCGTGTTGAGAAACTCAATACTTGGGGTGTGGTCATTCAGAATGTGGAGTGCATGTCCATGTTCGAAATTTTCGAGCGAGATAGTCAGTCATCAATGTTCATATCAAACTTAGATGTGAAAGAGACGAAAGTAGGTTTTTCTTTTCTGTACTCTGTTGGTATGAATAATGTCAGTATGATGGATATTAACTTTCAAAATTTATCTTCGGATGGTATGGTCCTTGTTCTTACGAAATCGTCAATAGTGTTTATGTCAAAGATATATATGAAAGGAACAAAAGCAGAAGATCATTTTCTGCAAACTTCTGAAGTTACTAACGTCACTTTGACTAGTATTAAGTTTGAAAACGCATCTGCACATATGGTTATGGTGTTAATCTTCGTGTATTGTCATCAGTGTTTTTATCAAAGTTAGTTATGAAAGACATGAAAGTAAAGGAATTTTTTCTAATGTTTACTAAAGTTACTAATGTCACCTTGACAGATATGAACTTTGAAAAAACATCTGCACAGTATGGTTATGGTGTTAAATTTTACATAGTGGCATCAGTGCATATGTCCAAATGTTACATCAGAGAGGCATATGTAAAGAAAAGCTTTCTATATTTCTACAACGTTAAGTATATCAACCTGACTGAGATTCGGGTCACAAATGGACGTAGTAACAGATATATTGAATTACGTTATTCTATTTCAGCCTCCCTTTCAAGTGTCTTCTTAGATAATGCATCATCGATGGAAGAGATGATCATAGTAAATAGTGCTAAAAATTTAACAATATCTAATATTGAAGCGAAAAAATCAAAAACACCAAAATTTATCTCAATTTCGTCCGGTGGTATACAGAATCAGATGTCCAAAACACATACAAAGAAGAACAAAGACGGATCATTTCATTCCGTGAAGAATGTAGCAGTGAAGGAAGAATACTCAAGGGCGCTGACTATACAGCACATTAATTTCTCTGATTATTCTTCTTATCTTCCTGGTTTTGGTGATATCTTTAGGAGATTAAGAATTATAAGAGCGAAAAAATTGTTTGATGAAACCACTTTGAGTACAGTTTCAAAAGCTCTTTTAACAAATATTACGCTGCAGAACGTGGTATGTAACACTTTCATCCAAACGACAAATACATTACTATCGATAAAACAAGTTAACATCACTTCTGTAGAAGGCAGAGCATTTAATTTCCAAGACGGGGCAGTGGAAGTATCTGATGCCGTTATAACTTCTAATGAAGGCGTCCGCGCTATGAACTGTAACCTGACAATAGGGAATGCAAATTTTATCGTTTCCGATAGCGCCATTTATTTCAGAAATTCCAAAAGTGGTAATTTGAACGTCAACATAAGGGATGTGAGAATCATTGCTTTTGATTTAATGAAAGCTGCAATTATTGTTCGAGGAGAAAAAGATACAAATGTGAACATCCTAAGACTGGATTTGAGATCAAAGAAAGCAAAATTAGAAATCCCTTTGATAGAAATTGCGACCGCAGCAAAAAGTATTATGAATTACGCCAATTCAACTTTATCATGTCCACAAAACAGCCATCCACTTCATAATATAGATGAAAACAATGTTTTTGCTTTTGAGTACTATTGCAAGCCATGCAGTAAAGGATTTTATACGGTAACTGATCTGGAAACAAATTTCTCGTTGAACACTATTCATAACTCAACAACAATCGTTCAACATGGAGACCTTACCAAATCTCTATTAATAAAGCCATCAAAATACTTAACCACGAGTGACACGACATGGCCAATATTTGGAAGTCCAAAAACATTGACTTGCAAAAAGTGTCCAAACGGTGGGACCTGTGTTAACGTAATCGTAAGCAACGATAATTACTGGGGTAAACTTAACCAGTCTTCTGGGATGGTGAAGTTTTATCCTTGTAGCAACGGATACTGTTGTTCCGACGCTGCAGTACGATGTAATACTTATAACACGTGTAATTTACATCGCTATGGCACATTGTGCAGCAAATGTCGAGCTGGTTATAGTGTAGACTATTTTTCAACTAACTGTTTGCCTGCATCAAGCTGTAAAGCCCCTTTGATTTTTTGGCTATTGTTTCTTCTGACCTCTCTGTTATACATTCTTGCAGTTGGATACTTAGATCAACTGAAAACCGTTTCTAATTTCTTGAAGAAAATCATATATTCCCTAGCTTGCCTCAAAGTCTTTCATCAAGAAGAAGAAGAAGAAGTTGATGTTGAAAATGTTGAACTAAAAAGATTCAACTCGACTAACCCTATAAACGACAATAGCAAAGGAGACTTATTACCGAATGGAATAACATTGTGCCAGGAACCAGATGAAGATAAATGTCGCTGGTCCGGGATATTTAATGTACTCGTTGTGTTCTACCAAATAAGACAGCTGTTAATCATCGACTTAGGTGTAAAGTATAAATCTAACACATTCCTCTCAGATGTCTTTAACTTAGAGATCATTAATCCTCTTTCAAATGTGTGTCCTTCTTCAACACTCAACGATTTACAAAAGCAAGTAATCAAAGATCTGGGTTTTACACTGGCAACTACTGTTCCTGTACTGATATTACCTTTATTATTTCACTTAATGTATATCTACAAGAATTCAAAAGCTCCTCAAGAAAATGATATGTACACTTCTAAAGGTAATCCAGATAAGATGTCATTGTTGACCCGCTGTTACGCTTTTCTCATCCGCTTAATCGCTATGAGGTACAAGAACATGGCCACCTTTACCTTCATACTGTTGCATTGCGTAACAGTGGGTAACGATGATGTACTGTACATATTCACTGAATTGAGGTGTTGGAGTTATTGGCAATACATTGCATCTTCGTTTCTTTGGTTATGGATTGTTCCTTTTCCACTTTCCCTCTTCTTATCATTAAAACTGTTAAAGTCAGATCTCGACTGAGCGATTCCTCCTCTTCATGGGCATGCCTGCATTAGTACCGATCTTTTACGTGTGGAAATTGAGTTGTAATGTCGCCAGTAACGTTTGTATTCTCAATAAAGATGACAACAAATTGAAGTCAGCAATCAGTTCCATTTTTGAGCATCCGTACAGAAGTGGCAACATGTACTGGTATTCGTGGCTACTTTATCAAAGACTAATTGTGGCGTATCCCGCTTGTCTTTGATTTTCCCGATTTTGGTTTTGTTCTTGTTAGTTCAACTTCAAATTAAACCATATAAGGATGATTTGGTCAATCAACTGGAGTTTATTTCAATTTCACTCTTAATCATCTTTGCTGGTGTCAACATGCTACGCGCTTTCTTATACGTCAACAGAGGCACTAACGATGAATCAATTACATCCGTGTTAAAGATCTACAATCGAATCGATTTAGTACTTACTCCTCTTACGTTTTTGATATTATATTTAGCTTGCCAACTGTTTTTGAAAATTTGGAAGAAAGTTCGAGTGCTTCTGATTAAAAGAATCAGAAAAAAGTTTATATAATTTACTGTTTAATTTTATTCTGGTCTGACAGCCAATTCAAATTTCTCATTGTTTTCTGTGTTAATATTGTTCTCGGCAGCGGATTACACTAAAGTGATCGTTAAACAATCATGGGCTTTAAAAGCTGTCACACCAAGAAACATTTATATCATGTTGTTCTAAATCTTTGACAATATTATATTTTTGAATTTTTTTGAATCAGTTTTGCCGTTGTGAAAACAGCCCAACAAGATAAGGAGTGTTAGAAGTTCGTCTTCATTATTATTATTGGAGGATTATATTACATTGGAGTGTTTTCTTTTTATTGTTGTGATAAACATTCTTGTCGTATTCAGAGACATTGAACTGTTGTTAGAGTCGTTATCAAACTATATTAGCAGTTTTATGAGAGGAAATTTCTACGATAGAGCCAATAACTCTGCCAGTCTTTTTCTAATTTCTGTTAACATCAACACGCTACTAAAATTAGTTCTATGAACAACAGTTCGTCATCATTAAAACTATTAGTAATTTCGGAATAGCGTTGGCGCCTTAATGAAAAACAGGCCTTTGCGGTGAGATTTGTATCTCTGAATCATAAATAAATCAAGTTTTCTCTTCCATTGTTAAATTGGGACCTTCTTGTTTCTCTTTGTATAGTTAATTCGCCTTGGAAAATTAGTAATAACAATATAATTATTGGGAATATTTTAGCTAATTTTTCTTTATGTTTTAATATGATAACAAGTGTGAGAATTTGCATTGCTATAATTAATTCAATTAATATTTGAGCGTCTAACTTTTTCAGGAAAACTTTGTCCGATTGAAGGTAGTTCATTTAAGGTTTCATTAAGGCTGTAAAATGATTTTGTATTGTATGCATCTTACTTCTCGTGATTACTTCTGATCACTATACAAAGTCAAACTGAATTGGTTGGATAATATAATAATACTTTTATTGTGACAAAGTTGTAGCAACCAAATGGTATGCAGACAAAAACATATGAAATCAACTTTAACTGTTCGCTTGTTATTGCAAATATTAGTTCATTTTTTAGGTGCTGAGGTGTGTTACTCCGTCAAATGTGGTAACTCCGTTAAATGTAGTAACGCTAAATGTAGTAAAATCTATGACAAATGTAGTAACTCCGTCAAATGTAGTAAACCTACGACAAATGTAGTAAACACCTTTAAGTTTGGAATGAGCCATAATTAGGCCAAACACGTGAAGGTCTTCACCAGGTAACTTTTCAAGGGCTATCAGGTGGCCATTTGTCGTAGATTTTTACTACATTTAGCGTTGCTACATTTGACGGAGTTACTACATTTGACGGAGTTACTACATTTGAAGGTGTAACAAGGTGCAACCAACCTTCACAGAATAATTCTTACATCCTGATGACATTTGAGAAAATGATTCTAATTCAACTGTTGAATTTTTGGAGGTTTTCATGTTGAAGACTTTTCTAATTCAGCAGTAGACCAAATCAAATCAAATTCATGTATGAAACTTTCCATTTCCATTTAAGACATTCATGTAAGAATTCAAACCTAAAAGTCTTTGTTGTTTGTGCCAATGTGTTGTTTTGAAATTAATAAAATTAATGACATGCTTGGTTGATAGTTGATTGACATTTTTGGCAAATTAATCTTAAATTCTCCGCCAATGCGAAGTTTTCCGTCAAAGTGAATAAAACGTCCGAAAATGTAAAATTGACAATTTGAATTCGTCGATGTGTTCATAAAAGAAATTTTCATTTGAATTATTTTCTTGCAACAAATGTTCATGAAAAATAAAGTTTTCAAATGAGAATACAAGCTTGATTCTTTTGAGCTTAAACAAAGTAGAATGAAGAGTGATAACAAGGCTATTCATGAAATTTGGTAAAGTTTCGTAAAATTCCCTTCAAAGTCATGTTCTTACTGGTATAGGACATATATTATATACATAGTTTCAAATGATTTTAATAAAACAATTTGATGTTATATTTTAAGTCTTTGATACTTCCTACATAATCAACCACATTGAAATATATCTGAACTAAAAGGAAAATTTCCGTAAAATCTTGGGTCTGTGGAACGATTTTTCTTCGCTTTTTCTTCATTTTCATATATGGTTTATTAATTAATGTTTATTTAATCTGAATTTCAATATCAATATTACATGTATTTTGCAATGGAAATGTGAATAGTGAATTCAGTTGTAATATTGTAAAAACTTTTAATTTGGAAGACGATATCAAGTAAACATTTTCTAATTTAGCAGTGGATCAACCAAATCAAATTCATGCATCAAATTTTCGATCGATGCTTTCTTATGTTTAAGACAGTGCAAAATTCAAACATGAATTTCTTTGCTGTCTGTGCCAATGATTGACTGATCGAGTATTGTATATATTGAAGACATATTAAAAGAATTTTTCATTTAAATTACTTTCTCGTTTTGAGCTTAAACATAGAAAAATGAAAAGTAACATGACTGTTTGTGAAATTTGAAAAAAATTTCCCTCGAAGTCATGTTTTACTAGTACGTGACATATATTATATACATAGTTTTAATTGATTATGATAAAACCACTTCATGTTATGGGAAAATAGATTTTTAAAGTAAAAAGTTGAAGTCTTTGAAACCCGCTATATTATCAACCACATCATATCTGAACGAAAAAAAAAAAAAATCAGTAAACTCTCTTGGATCTGTAAAAAGGTTTTCATTTGCTTTTTATTCATTTTCTTATGCAGTTTATCAATTAGTATTTATTTAATCAGAATTTCAATATCAATATTGCCTATTGGAATGGAAACATGAACAGTGAATTCAGATGTAGTATTTTAAAAACTAACGGTTGGAGACGATATCAAACAAACTATGATTACCAGCAAAGCACCAAATAGAATTCTGCGTGAATACCTCAAGGCGTTTGACAGGACATTGAACAGCCCTTGAAAAGTCGCACAAGTTGAATGACGCTAGTGATACCTTTAAATCAATTCACGTCTGATGTTTCAGAATGAAACCAAATGAGAGCAACTGTACCATAAAATCTGTTTGCTTAAAGCGATTTGCAACATTTCCCGTCCTGTGTAGCTTATGAATGATAAATTATGCACGTCATAACATGACAACGATGATTGTATCCTGAGCAGATAATGCAAAAAGAATAGTCTTCCCAGTTGCATTACCAGAAGATCTAAACTTAAACCAGACCTTTGATCAATGCAGTTATCCGTTGTTAATGACGATTTGTTAAAATACGTTTCTTTAATCTTTAGAAATTTTTGGAACACTCAATGTGACTCTCAGACACGGTGTTCAAGTCTAACAATGATCGCCTGTACCTTAAACGACCCAGCATGGTGCAAAATCCTGAATCAACACGCAAGAATCAAAAACATACTGTCGAAATGATGCTTGATTATGGGAAAAGAAATACGCGTCTCCATAGTAACAACAAAAATATTTAAAGCCAGAACATGAAAAACTATTTCTGTACAAAACCTTTTATTATGGTCTATTAAAAGTAAAATTTTGTTTTCATTGTGGGAGTTATTGTAACAGTATTAATGTATGTAACAGTATATAAAATAACTTCTTTTTTGACCCTGCAGCTAGTCAGATCTGTGATTTAAACACATCCCCTGACGTCATAATAAGAGAAGTTAAAAAAAATCGGTGTAAACCACCAGAGGCGGTCCAATTGACTGGCAGCGTCTTATGGCAATGTTATAGCACTGTGGACATTTAATGATGTTAGTGAATTAACATCAAAACTTAGAAAGTTTTCACTTTCCTTTTCACACGTCTCATAAATAACATTATTCAAACGCCAAAATACTGCAAGTGTTATTGCAGGTGCAATTATCACACAATTCTCACCTCTGATATCAATATCCTGATTGGTAATCGAGCAGTCAATGCGTTCTTTGACTTAAGGATAGTCCATACCCTCCTAAGCATGATTTCAGTTTTTCCCTGATAATTTGAAATGTGTTGATTTTTTCTTATCAAAAGTATATATTTTCTGAATCCTTTTTTAATTATCTGTCTAATGAGCCATATTTTGTTTATTAAAAATGAAAAGGACAGGAATTAGAAGAAAAAAAGTAAAATTTAGAACGCATTGAATTAAAAAGTTCCAACTCCCCTCCATTACACTTTTTTTTCAAACAAATTGCACTTTTGAAATCCATGATCATTTATCGAAAAAAGTTTGCCACAGTTTTTTTTAAAACTCATTACTTCCAAAAATATAAAGCTTTTTGTTCATGACCCTATAAAAACGTTGATTCTTTAACTTCAACTCTCCCTCACGGGGCGAATTTTGATTCTTTTCAAAATATGTGGCAAACTTTTTTGCGCAAAGGCCAACTGAACAAAATGAAAAAAACTGCATGGTTACATCTCGTTCACAAGGGGAGTTGGAACTCTTTAAATGTTGGTCATCAAGCTAAAATTACTTTCAGAGAAAATCACATTTAAAGATTTTTTCTTCTTCCATCGCTTGTGTAAACAAAATTGAATAGCGATCAAATTCCATTGTGAATGTGAGATGTTGGAATGTATGAAAAGTTAAAAAGGTAGAAAACTATCTCATTGAATAATGATAGTGTGTATAATTATAAAGAAAACCACCTGGTTTTATTTTTAACGATAATAAAGCAAAATATTGAATACGAAAAGTAAACAAAGCCGAAAAAGTATGTATGGCGTCATGCATGTGCGTATATTCTCTTTGATAGAAAAATCAAAGTTAATTACTTGTGTAAACAAAGATTTTTGTGCCTTTTGGTTTTTGCTAATAACTCCATAATTATTTGGAATTTTAAAATTCTGATTGCAGAATCTGTTTTTAAATAAAAAATTGAAAGGAAATATTGAAAAAAAATTTTTTTCAAAAAAATTCACCTCGGAGGGTATGGACTATCCTTAAATCCAATGTCAACAAAAGAACAGTTATTGCAGTTTCATCATTTGGTGGCCTACAGGAAAGGATATGAAGCGAACAATTCTTCTTCCTTCCTTTGAAATCAAGATAGAATCAAGGTAAAAAAGAATGATAGGATTCGGACATGTGCTCTGTCTACCAGATATATAAAATACTCATATAAAAGAGACTGTGCAGGAAAACGATCAAGAAAACGACCATCAAAGCGATGTAAAAACCAAAACAGACCGTGGTTTGTCTATTCACAGCCAATAAGCTATCTTAAGATTAAAATGAATGGAATAGTTGCATGCATAAAAATAAGCTCTCTGGAGTTTGTACGTAAGTGAAGTCATATTTTATTTGGATTTCAGTTTTTCCGGGTAAAACTTTTCTATACAAAACTTTATTCGGTGAACCCGTAAAATTTTTTTCCCGTCGTATTACTTTCGAATTATCTAGAAAATGCAAACAAGGCATTTCAACAATTTCAGTTTTGTGGATCTATGTAATTTTTAAGAAAGAAATTCCTGAAATAATACAGCAGTAACTCTGTCACCTTTTCTAATATTGATTTTGAATAATGATCTCTTTTCCTCTTGTTTTACCTTTTTAATTGTGGAAATGGTTTATTGTTGTTTATTGCTGGAATCACAAATAAATTTTGTTAAATTCTTTACGTGTTCAATCATTTGTTTGTAGCTTTCGATAACAACAATATACTTTCCTTCGTCATTAATTTTAGGTGAGGCGATAGCTAATAATTTGTTACTATTGACTTTGCTTCCAATACCAAGTGTTATACTAGATACGCCATCACGTTCTCCGATACTCTTAGTGGTGAGCCTAGATCTTAGTCTTGCCATGAAACACGACATGATATTCTGACCATTTGTCATTAAAAGATCATCTTCTTAATAACAGTAAAAGGATGGTTTGAATAACAAAACAATTACTTACCAACAAAGGGGTAGTTATGTAAGAGAAGTCCTTCTTGAAGGGTGGAAGGAGTGGGAACTCAGCTTTACCATTCGTCAAGAGTACCAAAACCTTAGGTTTGTCGTTACGTATACACCGAGGAAAAAATAAATTGCTATGTACTCGTAGTAGAGCTGCCCTTGTCCATCACATTCCTGCAAAGAAACAACGAGATTTAATTATGTTTCCTAATTTTTATCAGCCTGACTTTCCCGTTTTCCATAAGAAATCATTATGGTTATGAACAGAGCATAACGCCCAAAAAGCACGTAACATGCATATTTACACCGTTACCATTTCTCAAGTTCTTCAAATACACCATAACAAGCATTAATAAGGGATGTTTATCACATTTGAAATCATTTAAAGATTTAAGAGGAATGGTTACGTGATCCCCAAAATACTCTTTGGTATGCAAATTTGTCTGGTCCCTAGAGCCAAATTACACCCTCATAACTGAAACATTTGCTCAAATCTCAAAATGAAATGAAGCTTATTTGAAGAAAAAGATGAAATACGTTCATCATTCGTTAATGTGTCCAGGTTGGTTAAAAAAGAATTGACAAGGCACTTCAAAACAAGTGTCCATTGATGATATTTACAAAAGTTGTAAATTTACGTTTCTATAATGTCTTATTAAAGGGTTTAGAAAACACTTCGGATAAATGGAACATTCGCTAAGTGGAACCATTTGTTTTCGGTCCCTCGAAAGTTCCACTTATCGTGCGGCCACTGTATAAAGAAAGTAACCAGTATCAGTGCTGAGGAGTGTTTGATTGCAGCCACGCGAGTATGCTTTACACTAATCTAAAAATAAATTAAGTGTAGTCAGAGTTATAAAAGAGATAAACGAGGAAAGTATATAGATGAACTAAGACCTATTAGATTAATACATCTTTCCGAGAGATCTTTTTAAACATCTTGCTATGGTTATGTCATACTGGTGCAAAACCTCATTCTATAGATGTTAATTCCTAACTGGAGAATGGAAATCATGACTGGATATTAATAATGGAATGAAAATATCAAGCGACTATTTTCGCTCAAATATGATGGTTAAAATCACAGATTCAAAATTTCTTAATAATTCCATGATTGAAGTCGTGTATGCTGACACATTTATTTTCAGTCGATGTCATGTTAAAGGAGAAATGGATCGATTTCATTGGAATCGTCCAAAATATGATCGCTACATAACTGAAATAAATAAAATAAAGGCTGTTAAAATAAATGATTATACAGTGTGTTTCGTAATGTTGGAAATGGAAATTTTAAAGCTGTTTTTTTAAATGAATATACCGAATTTCAAAACAATATTTACACCATTGGAAAGCCATTTTGAAGTTCTTTCGGATGGTATGTTTTCGTGAAAAATGAAAAAATTAAGGAAAATGTCTTGGAAAAATGTAATTAAATTTTTAATGGTCGATTAAGATGTAAATGAAAAGAAAAGATTTTTTGAAACAATGACAGCAATTTGGAAAACAATAAACAAATTTAAGCTGTGTGTTCACAAAAAACGTTAAACTTTTATGTTTTAAAATATCAATTTGGGGATCTCAGCGCAAACATAAAATTATTAAAAATTTTGAATGGATTCAGTGTTTTGAAACAATAAGCACGATGTAATTAAACTACGTGTTAATCGACCATTAAAAATTTAATTACATTTTTCGATGACTTTTTCCTTATTTTTTCAAAACCCACTTTTTCATTTATCACAAAAATATACTAGCCAAAAGAGCTTGAAAATGGCTTTCCATTGATGTAAGAATTATTTTGAAATTCCGTATATTCATTTAAAAAGACAACTTTAAAATTTCCATTTCCAACATTACGAAACACACTGTACAGTGTGTCTCAGAGAATTTCGGTCTGAGATTTTAACAAGCTATAACTTTTCACACATATATCAGATTTTAGAGATTTTTACATCATTCGATAGCATTTCTTTCAAGGATTTGAACTATATCTTAAATAATTTAGTCCAACATCTTTGTAGTAAAAAGGATTTCTTTAAACTATCACGGTCATTAACTCCTTAATGGTTAATAAAAGTAAATTTCCACGTGCGATTATTCTTTTGTTTATTAAGAACATGTCGCGGTGTTATTGAACACATTAAAATTATAATTATAAAATTATAAAGTTAAAAATTGTGAGACGGGGGCTTCCACGAAATGTTTTTAACATCATGTGAGTAATCTTTAGTTGCTACAAAAACTTTTCTCCACTGAGATCCAGAGTCTATCAGAGTTGAGAAGTAAAATTGTTGACGCAGCAAATAATCTTTGACAAAATCAAAATTTTATTCGCCACTCTTTGTGACAACAAGAGCAAATCGCTGTGTCCAGAGAAACGGGGGACATGTTGAGACAGCTTAAAGTGTTGTTTTTAATGACTCTTGTGTTTTACAGTCACTTGACTTGTTATTGTTTTTGATAATGACCTTTGATAGCAGTTATTGAAAGATGTGTTAATTAACCATTAAGAAGTGGCTTTTTTCATGGTAAAATTCTTAATTGTTTCCAAACTAAAAGGTTTTAGAGAACAAAATGTATATTTTATAAATCTATGAATAAAATCCTATCGAATGGTGTAGAAATTGCTGAAATCTGATATATGTGTAAAAAGTTATGAGCTGTTAAAATCTCAGACCGAAATTCTCTGGGACACACTGTATAACGTTTCACATTTTGTTGTTTTTTTTGTGTGAGCAAATTTGAGAAGCACTGAAGTATATACTTTATATCACTTGCACGTGTTCCTATTTCAGAAGGTCCTTTTGTGACATAAGGAACATTTTCTGAGGTTCCCTTGGGTCCTTTAGAGATTATTTGAAATGCATGCGTTTTAATATGAATGAAAAGTCCTTGCAAGACCGATATTAGGGAACTTACGAAAGTACGACAGCAACGTGGACGACGACGTACAAGATATTCATCTTCAATGAATCACAAAAGAGCAGAAACTATACACTTGGTTTAAGAAGTTTATTTATAATGCCTTTGAAGTTTGTTTTTTGAACTTTGAGAGACAGAATCATGAAGGAACCAAGAAAAATTTATCGGAAGTACTGCCATTCTCACGTCTTCGTTTTCAGTACGACTTCAAAGTGTTACTTTTCACGTTGTCTGTAGAACGTGCAAATCTAATAATGATATTAGTAAAATTAAAAACATTTCCCAATAGTATACTGTGAAATAAGTTCCATTCAAAAGCAAATCTCTGGAGTAAAGTGAATCTTTTGTTTGCCTCACGTCGTCGTCCACGTTGCCGTCGTAGTTTCATAAGGTCCCTATTAACTATCCTAAACGGTCTACGTTATTCTGTATTCTACTAAATCACACTTTATGCGTAAGGGCAGCTTTGTTCCGTTATATGTAAGCCAAAATTTTCCTATTTGCGTTTTCATTATAAAGATCACGCAATCATGTACAGTACGGAACACGAGTGGAAAACCCTCAAGAATTTCTGCTGACCACTTTAATTCGGTTTGTCAGGTTCCGCAACTTAGCAATTAAAATCCAACTTTTTGATTGGTTGAAAGTCACATGATACCTAATTAAGAAACTTGCATAAAACGGATCGCGTTGATCTTCTGGTTCACTAATCGACAAAGATGTCGAAAAGACGTATCTTATCAAAAAAGGTGTGGCAAAAAGCTGTTGGAAACGAAAGAAAACCGAAAAGATTATGTTTAAAAGCCAGTGGCAACGGAGTGTACATATGCTCAGTAAAGTCATGTGAAAGCGAAGGATTTAAAACGCAAAGGGGTTGTAGAAAGCACGTTTGTATAAAGCACGGTTGGTTTATTTTTTTGACGACAAACCTGACGTTACTACCATATTTCCAGAAGTAGCAACTCCTCTCTCCACTCAAGAGAAATTCAAACAAAACAGCACGTCTTCAATGCCCACGTTTCCAAAAGACTGTAACATCGGTAAATCAATCTCTAAATGGTTGCAGAGTCATGATGGAGGAGGCAAAAGCCTATTTCAAGCAGAACAAATAACAGCAAAAGTACTAAAGTATGCAAAATTCTGTTGTGCGGACGTTTCGTCTTCATGGGAAATGCCTGAATGTGTATTAGACTATTGCATTGGATCGGTAACGATGCTTTCTGTTTTTTAGACTACCTGAAGGACCCGTAGAAAATTGGTCGTTCAGGTATTATTGGCTACATGAACGCTATATCTCATACGCTCGATTACAGAAGGAGTAATGCTATCAAATCCGAGAACATATCTGTATTTATAGCAACTGAAATATATTTAGACAGAGTCAAAAAGTGATTAGCAAAGCAAATGAAGATTGAATGGAACACGATTTTAAGCATGGAATATCTTTCAAGTTTCAACTGCTGGGCAAGGTTTGAAGATATGCAAAATGTAGTTCCATTTCATGCTGACAAGTTTTCTCAAATTCTACTTAATGCTAGATTTGAGACGGCCGTTGTTCCGGCACACGATTTATCGTTTTGTACTTCCTTCCTTGCAGCAGTGTTATTTTTGATGGTAAAGGCAAGTTGACCGATGTCATATCAGTACTTACTGTTAAAATGGTGCTCGATGTTGGAAATGAAGGCGGGATAATCGATCAAACTAAATTCAAGACAAATTATAAATATGGATTTGACAGTCTTATTATTTCAAGGAGAGTTGTTGATATTTTAAATGGATATATAGCTTGTATAAGGACACGATTAAACCCTGTTTGTGACTACCTTCTAATAACCAGGAATGGCACACAGCTCGAGCAACTTAGTGACGTATTTGGTCGAATTGTTTACCAAGCCATTGGAAAATACATAAATCCAACACGATATCGACAAATTATCGAGATAATAAGTATTTCCAAACTAACAGAACAAGAACAAGGCGCTCTATCACGTGATCAAAAACACACATCACATGTAGCAAGAATACACTATCAGAAAATGCAGTAAGCTGAAGTTCAGGTCAGTTTTGTATGCAATAGTTGTTGGCAATCAACGTGGGGGATCATTTGCAACCAAATATTAACGCCAACACCAAGGTTACGGCAGCCGACATCAACGAAATTAACAAGGATAACAATAATCGAAATGGAGGGAACGAAACCCAAACTGTGGATATCCGTGTTAATTCTGAAGAAAGAACAAACGGCAATGTTCACAAACGCCAAAATAAAGTCTCGTTCTCCACTGAAGAAGATTCGTTTTTATCATATGGCATTATCATATGAAAGTACGGCGCTGGTAAATGGACGGCAATTTTGCGCGATCCGAATTATTCCTTCCATCCTTCTTGGAAGCTAAGTACTTTAATGGTCAGAGAAAAACGATAAAGTTGATATGAAATTAGTTGTATCTACTATGTTTGAGTTTATTTCGCAGGTCAAACAGTTTTTTTTAATACTTAAAGAGTCTGTATGTAAAAAGACTTTCTCTTTCGAATAACAATTGCTATACAACCATGTTTTTCAAGTTTAAGAAAGGCATGTAAAACAAACACTGGTGAGATATTTTCAAAGCATCGTTTGAACATAGAAGAAAAAGACCGTTTAAAATCGATATTTGCTGTCCGTAAGGTAACAGGACCAATAACATTTCGTTTCGCCAAAATAAATCCATGTGAAGGCTTAATGGCAAAACTGATATTCATTAGAAGAAATAACAAGCCGTTTTTAAATAAAGACTTCGTAGTACTATTGAAAATTTATAATGTATCTACAAGAAAGAAAACCTCACAAAACTAAACGCTTTGACTTTGAACAATATGCCTTACCACCAATTAAAGGGCAATGCAACATCAAATTAAATCAAGATAAACCCTGTAACCTTACTATTATCCAAACCTCGACTTCGAAAATGCGCATTGACCAAAAAGTTATCAGTCCTTTGAACGCTCAAGTTGATCACACCTTATGACATCTAGTTTCATGCTCTCCAATTGGATCTCCACCTTACTTCCTTATTACATGCTTCTTACACCAACGTATGCGCTTCTGACGCGTTCTTACCCGTTCTTACACATACATGGGAGAAAAGGTTCCTGCTCTCCAATTGGAGCTTCCCCTGAGTTCCTTATTACATGATTAGAAAACGTATCTGCAAAATTCATCGTCGGATGGTATCTCCTTGCTTTTTCGGAATCGTCAACAATGTTTATATCAAAGTTAGATATGAAAGGAACGAAAGCAGAATATCATTTTCTGCAGATTTCTCAAGTTACTAACGTCACTTTGACTAGTATTAAGTTTGAAAACGCATCTGCACATAACGGTTATGGTGTTAATCTTCGTGTATTGTCATCAGTGTTTTTATCAAAGTTATGAAAAGACATGTAAAGGAATTGTTGTAATGTTGTAATTTGTTGTAATTTGTTGTAATTTGTTGTAATTTGTTGTAATGTTTACTAAAGTTACTAATGTCACTTTGACAGATGTTAACTTTGAAAACACATCTGCACATTATGGTTATGGTGTTAAATTTTATATAGTGGCATCAGTGCATATGTCCAAGAATTTGATGTAGAATATGTTGAATTAAAAGGATTTAACTCAACTAACCCTATCAATGAAAATAGCAAATGAGACTTACTACTGAAAGGAATAACATTGTGTCAGGAACCGGATGAAGATAAATGTCGCTGGCCTGGAATACTTAATACACTCGTTGGGTAATTCCAATTAAGGAAGCTGTTAATCATCGAATTGGACCTGAGGTATAAAGTGAACACATTCCTCTCAGGTTTGTTTAACTATTGCAACTACTGTCCCTGTACTGATATTGCCTTTATTATTTCACATGACGTATATCTACAAGAATTAAAAAGCTCCTCAAGAAAATGATATTCACACTTCTAAACATAACTCAGAGGAGATGTCATTGTTAACTCGCTGTTATGCTTGCCTTATTCGCTTAATTGCTATGAGGTACAAGAGCTTAGCCACCTTTACCTTCATAATGTTGTATTGCGGGCCAGTGGGTAATGAAGATGTGCTGTATATTTTCACTGAAATGAAATGTTGTGGGTTGATCCAATCTATTGCATCATCCTTTCTCTGGCTATGGGTTGTTCTTTTTCCTATTTCTCTGTTTTTATCATTAAAAGTGTTGAAATCAGATCATATCTCGACCGAAAGATTTCTCCTTTTCATGTTTATGCTTTCAATAATACCGATCTATGACGTGTGGCAATTGACTCGTAACGTTCGTAGTCTCAAAAAAGATGATAATAAATTGAAGTTAGCATTCAATTTCATTTATGAGCATACATACAGAAGTGCCAACGTGTCGTTTTGTTCCTGGTTGTTTTACCAAAGACTGATTGAAAAAATTATCCGTTAGCCGTTAGCATTACAGTTTATATATCAACGTTATACATGTACATAATTTATTCGTATTTCCGGTAGAAGAACCATTTGTAAATCATGGAATCGGAAATAAAATTGATTATTATTATTATTATTATTATTAAAAAGCAGATTTAGCACCTGATGTTATTATTATAAAATTGAATTTAAAATTATAAAAGAAAAAAAATTTTTTTTACATATATATTATGTATATATTACTTATTTAATTATTTAATTATTTAATTTTTTATTTTTTCATTTAATTTTGTAAACTTTTTATTTATTTTTTTTATGGTTGGTCCCTATTATATTAGCCTAGCTAAAAGGGGCTCCCACATCTTTATTGATGAAATATATTTTTCTATTCTATTTTCTATTCTATTCTACGTTTTCAGTGTATTGTTACACTGATAAAAGATTGGTTTTACCAGAGGTTGTGACTTCGAATCTGCTTCTGGTTGAACACAAGTTGTACGAGCCGTTTATAAGGAAATTTGACATGGGCGGCGAGCGACGCCGCCCTGGTAGCTAGTCTATATATTAATAGCCGATTCTCTGTCTGTCTGTTTGTTTGTTTGTTTGTTTGTTTGTTTGTTTGTAAGTCACGCAAAATGGTAGATTGAGTTGTGAGCGAAATTACTTCTTTTTTTGTGTGCGATGTGAGTTCGAAGCAAATACATTGCAACCCCAATCTAACGTGACTTTTTTTGGCTGATGAACTAATAGGAATAACGTTTTGTTTTTATCATTATTGTTAGTTTTATATTCCACGTTGACTTGGCTTTGAAAACAGTACATCAACTAAATACAAAGAAACTAACTGATTAAACATTTTGGACAAAATCAGCAGTGGCAGAACGTGGCAGCATGTTCGGTTTGCCACTAACTCTTGCCTGACTCTCTGAGACGGGTGAACTTTTTTTTTGAGCAATCAAAATGTTTAAAAACCGATAGGTAAAAAAAGAGTATCATAAAACAAAATGTTTTTTTTTTTTGCTTTTCTTTTAATAATTTAATTTCTTCTTTTAATTGTTAAGCGTTCTGATCGAACGTTTTTTTATTCTATTTATTCATTTAGCACGTGCCTTTTTTTCTCTCCTCCCGTGTGAACTTTTTAAGAAGAGAAACCATTTTCCCCCTGTTTGATCGCACCCATGTTAGAGCGCGTAACTTTTTTAAAACAAAAGCTAATAAACAGTTGAAGTTTTTTCTCCCTACGTTTTGAGTGTATTGTTCTACTGATCACGTAGCCACGTAAAACAATACCAAAATAAAATAAAATAAAATAAAATAAAATAAATAAATAAATAAATAAATGATTGTTTTAAAAAGTAAATAAATAACACATCATGAAATTTGGGTTTTTTTAGAACCATTGTTTAAACTGATATTTGATATTTGATTTTGAATCTGCCTCTGGCTGAACACAGGTTGTACGAGCCGTTTTTCAAGAAATATGAGATTTACTGGGGTCTCCGGGGTGACACAGAGCAGATGGAAATGGGTGGCGAGCGACGCCGCCAGAGCGGCTAGTCTATATATTAATAGCTGATTCTCTGTCTGTTTGTTTGTTTGTAAGTCACGCAAAATGGTAGATGTGAACTGCAAAAGAAATCGGGGAGTCAGCAGTGTAAGATCACACATAAATTATCTCTCTTCTTGTGCGCGACGTCAGTGTGAAACAATTGTATTGAGACCCTAATCGAATGCGACGTTTAAGGAAAATTATCTCGGTAACCAATAGGGATAACTGACGTTTTTTGGAGTCCGCGATACAGGCGATGGGGTGAGGAAAATTTGGGTCTAATTTTTTGGGGAGGGGTCTGTGACGTCATCAAAATCTTTGAACAATGATATCTCTGTAACGGTTGATCGTAGCGGAACGATCCCATACATTTTTTTGATCAGTTTTTCGAGCTCTACAACATGGGTACACTTTCGGTTGCCAATTCCTAAATTATATTTTTCGTGAAGTCAACGCATGCTGAACATGGGTGGCGAACGACGCCGCCTTGGCGGCTAGTCTAAATATTAATAGCCGATTCTCCGTTTGTTTGTTTGTTTGTTTGTTTGCTTGTTTGTAAGTCACGCAAAATGGTAGATGTGAACTGCAAAAGAAATCGGGGAGTCAGCAGTGTAAGATCACACATAAATTATCTCTCTTCTTGTGCGCGACGTCAGTGTGAAACCATTGTATTGAGACCCTAATTGAATGCGACGTTTAGGGAAAATTATCTCGGTAACCAATAGAGATAACTGACGTTTTTTGTGGTCCGCGGTCCAGGTTATAGGGTGACGAAAAAATTTAGGCCAAATTTTTTTTGCGACGGGTGTGTGACGTCATCAAAATCTTTGAACAATGATATCTCTGTAACGGTTGATCGTAGTGGAACGATCCCATACATTTTTTTGATCAGTTTTTCGAGCTCTACAACATGGGAACACTTTCGGTTGCCATTTCCTTAGTTTTATTTTTCGTGAAGTTAACGCATGCGAACGACGCCGCCTTGGCGGCTAGTTAATATTATTATGGTAGTCCCGTTTCGTTTTCTGAGAACATTGACGCACTTATTGTGCTGTTTCTTGTATTCAACCCAGCTTAGATCAGTCTTGCATCTAAGGTATCTATTTTTAAATCTCGACCTATTCATAATAGCTTTTTTCATTTGTTTGTTCATGAAAGGAGCATTATTACCTTGTACGTATTTGCATTTTCTAGGGGCATGATTGTCCAGAACATTTAAAAACTTTTCAACGGTTTTCTCCATGTCTGTGCCAAGAAAGTCTTTGATATCAGGTTTTCCCATTAACTCCCCTCTAAATTTTTCATTACAATAATTTTTATGGTTTCTGTAATAGACTTTATTCGAACCACATTTGGTAAAATGCGTTTTCATAACCGTTAGGACTAGCTTATTTAAATCTGAAAGGCCCGTTTCTACCGTATGTGTGTCCTGAAAACTCAAAGGACTGTTTGTAACAAACAGGTCAATACATGATGGATTATCTGGATTTCTAAAGCATGTTTTGTCCTTTACAATGTTATGCAAAGCATACAGTTGGTTAAATTCGCTAAAAACAGGAAGAGAAGTTTCAGCATTAAAGTCTCCGAGAAGGAGGATATTATCATAGCTTCCAGACTTTAGGTTCAACTCATCTGCGAGAACTTTAAGATGACTCTCAATCAAAGATCGCTTTGGGTTATACGAACAGCAAATAAGCCACTTCTTTTTACGTAGGTTTATTTCAACAAGTAGACCAATAATAACCCTATTAAGATGTTTAATTCGAAAATTTTGAAGAGTTTTATAAATGTCAGTCTCATCATTAGACTATATTCTCGTTTTCGTTTATTACGATCTCGTTTAAAGTGGATTTCACAGAGTTGGAATCGTTTGGATCAGTATTGGTGCACATATCTACCTGACAGTCCGAATCGGAAGGGATTATTTCATCTAGGGAAAAATCTACCTGCTGTTCAGCCTGTCAGCCCTGCTTTTCAATAGAACGTACAAAATTTCTGAGGAGAAGTTTTGTACCTTTTTTGTTAGTATGTAGCTTACTTCCATTCAGATGCATATGAGAGTTCACATATTCGTGATTAATAAAACAGATATTTCGTTCTTCGCATAACTTCTGTAAGACTTTGTTGACTTCTCTAGCCTTTTTCGATAAATGATCGTCTCTTGTTGAACTTCTGTGAAGCCTGTGAAGGACTTTTTTAATCGTTGCGCATCATGATTTTACCGTTTTCACCCAAAAATAATATTAAACTATCAATATGTTTCTGCTTATTTTCTAGTTCCTTCTGATAAAAATCAACTTGCTCTCCAAATAACTGCTCAACTTTAGATTCAGGGCTTATACTACAAGTTTGTGTAGTAGTATCAACATGTTTAATAAATTCACATTTGAAAGGCGTGAGTTCTCTGAAACCGAGTCGTTTGGTGTTGACAACCGGTAGAGAAAAGAAATGTCCTTGATCTAATAAATTATCCTCGCCATCAAAGTCCTCTTCGACCATTCTCGTTATATCTAGCGTTTTGTTGATGTTTACTAACAGCTCTGCTTTTCACCAAAACTTTGTCATCGCAGTCGGACATGACCGTCTTGCTTGCTGCCATTTTTTTCAACGTTCAAGAGAAGATAACGTTTAAGATAACAAATTATAATGACCTTGACGCGACTCTTGAAAAAGCTTCGTAGACTGTATGATTTGGTTCGATCCGTTATAAGTAGTGAGAAGATAAGCAGAAATCCATGCTTTCACAGTAAGGGTTGATGGTTCTTTTTAAAGCGGATACAGTGACTGAAATTACAACTAGATAATCACCACTTATCTTAGCTGGTGGACAAATCTAGTAATATTATGAATATATGTAGTCCTTTTATCTCTAAAAATGTAGGGTAGGATTTCCATAGTGGCAGTTGCCAACATCAAAACTGAAAACCTTATTCGATATGTGTAAATGTTAGTTGTCAGTCACCATATAGTTATCATAAGTAAATGATAAATAATTCAAATTGTTTCAATATCTTGACCATTTGAATTACAGTTACGTCTATATATGCCAACTATGGGCAAAAGAAAACCACTTACATCTCAATCTTTGTAATTCAATCCAAACATAAATAATTCAATTCTTCAATAAAAAATCTTACGGAATCAAAAAAATAATCATTAGGTTCGTTATTTTTCACAGCCAGCATATAAAATCATTGCATATTAATACAACATGGCATACAAAGAAAAGGCTTCAAAAATCCGAAAACAAGTACTCGAAGACTTTTATTCCGGTGTGACTCTACACAGATTTCGGTTTTTATTCGAGGGAAGCGTTATCAGAAGAATCATTTGGTTTTGCATCACCACAACAGTCTTCACCATGTCTGTTCTGCTGTTCATCGGTTTAGTAATGGATTATTTGAAAAGGGAATCTCTGACAACTTTGTCCACTACTGAAGTCAAAGGGGTAATCGAATTTCCGACGATAACTTTTTGTCCGAAGGTTGCTGAGTCGGCAGAAAAATTAAAAAATTTGCCGGGAAATATAACCGATGATGAATTCTATTCAATATATTACGAAATATTCGGTGAAACTATTAGTAATAAATCTCTGGAATATTTTAAAACTCACCGACTAATAACGTTCACTGCAAAGCACATGTATTCTCAAGTATAGACGATTATATTGATTCAGATATTTTGAGTACATTTTGGAACAGGTGTACCTATTACGGCGAACAGTGTAATAAAACAGATTTCAAGTTTGCAGTTTTAAACGACAAAGCCTGTTTACAGTTTAACCCGTATATACCGAATAAAAGTGGATTGACTGTCCCTAAGGATGCGTTGTTCCGAGAGTCTTTTAGTCTTATGTTTGACATGAGCAAACAGTCTCTCAAATGGAGTACAACGGATTTTGGTGATATAGAGGTGATAGTCAACAAATATGGCTACCATCATTATAGCCATGGAGATAGTGACATAATTTGTGTTCAGCCTGGCGAGTATAAACTTGTGAGATTATCAAGAAAACAGGTAATTTGATACATCATCCAGACTAGTTTTGATACATCATCCAGGCTATCCATATACATCATCAGCATAAATTTTCTTTTTGCCATCTCCTTCTTCATGTTTTCCATTATCAAGAATTTTACATTTGCTTGCTATAGCTATTTCAACAATTCAAGTTGACACACTACATCACTTTGACTAAGACGTTTCAGAGTTTAGCAAAGTTCTCAGGATCTTAGCGTTCAAAACTTCATGGAAGATTCAAAATTTCCGTATACATGCGTATAAACTCGGAATAATGTAAAATTGTCTATGTTACTAATTGATAGAAAACAAGTTATAAGGTGTCCAAAAACTAGTCTGCAAAAATTTTTTTCTGAAAAATAAGTGTAATGTAATGTAATGTAATGATTGGCTCTCTTTAATGTTAAGTTTATGAACAGTAAACGCAGCTACGATTAAATATTATCTGTGTTCTACAAAGCCAGGTAAATTGCAGGTGTTATCTCTTCTCAATATCTTTTATAATTCTAAAAAAGCACTAAGTATAAATATATAAGTGCACATGTGCGCATCATAACTTTATGGTAATTTGTGCGTAACGTCACAACAAAATAACTGTGAAATTCTACATAATAATGTCACTGGATTGTCTTTTCAGACGAATAAACTGCCACCGCCATTTAAAAGTCAATGTGGATCAAAACCTCTGGAATTTGTTCGTAACAGGACGTATACGAAGAAATTTTGCTGGCTTGATTGTTTAATAAAAGAGATTTACGAAGAATTTGGATGTCTTCCAGCAAATCTTCAAGGTCTTACTGGTAGGTGTGTCTTCGTTAAATAAGCTCATCCGATGTTGATCAAACACAGAGCTTTGTAAATGTTCCACGATTAACAAGGCTGAAATAAACGATTTAACCACATTCCTTTAAAGTTTAGCAATGTAAAAACTTTTTACACGCTCATTTGTCCATAGAAATTGAAGAATGTGGGCTGGAATTGGCTGGAAATGTTATGACTCGCGAATGTACGTTTTAAATCTCTTTGGTATTTGCAGGTTTTTAGTCTGGCTCGTAGCATTTTTTGGACCAGGGTGCCCTGGATGGAGCTTAAAATCCTTGAAGACCCTTTACACACGTTCTTCATTAACCTTCACAACTACTTGCCCCATTTCATTACTCATTGAAAGAAAAATATGTAAATGGTAGTTGGTGAACTTATAAGGTGAAATGGATGAAATCATTAAGGTCTTATATCAAAGACAAACAGATCTTCTTTCCTCTTTTTGATATATTCACCTCTCTGATTGTAATTAGTCATCCCAAGCTAACCATGCTACCTTCTTACTAAGAAACGCTTTTTTCGAACTAGATGTACAAAGTCCGATCTTTTTGAAATGTTTCGCACGTATTTTTCATTTTTTGTGACAAAAACATCTTCAACTGTTTGCCTTCTAAACATCCAATATGGTATTCAATGTAAATTTTGCAAAATAAATTTTTAATTTGTTTGAAGTAAAATATCAGGATACAGCTACGACTTTTGCGAAATAAACTCCTGAACCATACTATTATATAACATCTTTTATAATATTTCAGGATATAATATATATATATATATATATATGAACTAAAAAGCCATCTTGATTATGTAGTATAAAATATATAAGAACGAAGAAGCTACATGTTGATGAACATGACGCGTTTCGGTAAAAACCTTTTTCAAACGTAAGATATAAAAAAATTATTACAAGCTTTTATAGTAAAAATAATTTGAAAATTCATTCAGTCGTGAAATTTAATAAATAGTACCAAGAGAATTGTATTATTCACAGTCCAGAAAAGAGGAAGATTTTTGTGTTAATCACAGTCCAAAGAAAAAACAAAAAGTTATGATCTCCAACGGTGGGTCGCTACGCCACAAAGCCCTCTCACGGCTCGTCTTTGATCGGAATATCGATGGTTCTGCCACAACCAAACGGTATACATTGAAAATTGTCCAACAAAAAATATAAATACGTGTTATTCACAGTCCAAAGAAAGAGGAAATAAAGTGATACTATTAATACGACATCCAGGTGTAAAGCAATTTCGACACTTCCAAGATAACGACGCAATCCAGTTGACACAATCCGATAATTTAATAAGCTTTGTAATTATAGACACATGGCGAAGAATATATATGAACTAAAAAGCCATCTTGATTATGTAGTATAAAATATATAAGAACGAAGAAGCTACATGTTGATGAACGTGACGCGTTTCGGTAAAAACCTTTTTCAAACGTAAGATATAAAAAAAATTTTACAAGCTTTCATCGTAAAAATAATTTGAAAATTCATTCAGTCGTGAAATTTAATAAATAGTAAATAGATTTATAGATTTATTTTCTCTTTCTTTGGACTGTGAATAACACGTATTTATATTTTTTGTTGGACAATTTTCAATGTATACCGTTTGGTTGTGGCAGAACCATCGATATTCCGATCAAAGACGAGCCGTGAGAGGGCTTTGTGGCGTAGCGACCCACCGTTGGAGATCATAACTTTTTGTTTTTTCTTTGGACTGTGATTAACACAAAAATCTTCCTCTTTTCTGGACTGTGAATAACACAATTCTCTTGGTACTATTTATTAAATTTCACGACTGAATGAATTTTCAAATTATTTTTACTATAAAAGCTTGTAATAATTTTTTTATATCTTACGTTTGAAAAAGGTTTTTACCGAAACGCGTCACGTTCATCAACATGTAGCTTCTTCGTTCTTATATATATATATATATATATATATATATATATATATATACCGGGTGAGTCAAAAAAAAGTACCGTTGTTTCACAAAACGTATCTTTCCATTGACTAATTATGAAAGCTGGAGAAGTTTTGTTTAGATATTTTCGTCATTTTTCGACGATTTTTACAAGGACCACCTCCAGTTTTTTGCCCATAACTTTTTTTCTACTCAACCAAATTTGACAAATGATACACCAAAATGTAGGTAAAGGATTCCTCTATTCAGAAATAAAAAACACTAGCTTTCATAATTAGTCAATTGAAAGATACGTTTTGTGAAACAACGGTACTTTTTTTTGACTCACCTGGTATATATATATTATTCTATTTTATATAATAATATAAAAAGATATTTTCAAATATTTTCATAACGGCTGCAGTTTCGTAATCAAACACGACTGTGCAACTGTATTTATTTCTCTTGTGGTACACCGAAATTCGATTACCAAAGCATGAAAGAAACCCAATCTTATGAACCTTAGATGTTTATATTCTAGATATTTTATTTCATGGTGGTGAATTTATCACAAATTGCAAAGAGAATTGTCCCGATGAATGTAAAGAAATCACTTATGATATCAGCCTTAATTCTGCTAAAATCGGTAATGGTGGAGTCCATACATATATTATTAAAAATGTTGATAAATGGAACAATAGAACAACAGCTGAAGTAGAAGAATACATACGGTATATACACCCTTTTTTTAAAAAAGCTAGCAAGGTCAGACGTTCAGTGGCGGATCTAGAGGTATGTCGAAATTTGTGTAGGAGAGTTTAAGCAATCTAACCATAAAAGAAAAGCGTTCAAATAATCCCATTGGTAATATAAATTGAATTCACAAATTATGTTAATGCTCTCCTACACAAATTTCGACATACCTCTAGATCCGCCACTGACGTTAGTCGCAATGTTGCTTAAAAATGACTAATTTTTTGCAGTACTGTTGCTTAATCTGTTGCTAGGCGTTAATCGAAAATACGATTATGTGTCCTGTCTTGAAACCCGTTGTGTACTTTTTATAAAACTAAATTTCTGTAATTTCAACTAATTATTACCAATTAATTTGTGTAAGTCTAACTATACTATACAGTCTAAGACATTCAAATAATTACATTGAACACACAACGTAGTATATTGTGTGTTAGCTATAGCTGCATCGTTTCAAAATTTCCTGGTGCTAATTTATCTAAGATTCTGATAGTACTGTTGCTCAACAGTTTTTACTCAAAAATTTGATAGTGTCGCTAATAAACTTGTTACTTATAAAAATCGCGCTGCTAATCAACTACAAATATTAATTTCAATATCTCCTGCCAATAATATGCTATATGTTGCGTCGTGGTTGCTGTAGTAGGGATGTGGCGAAGACCATTTTGTTCGCTTTGATTTGGTCAGATGAAATGTCTTTGTACGGGCGATATTCGTTGCTTCGGTATTACAACTTTCAGTAAGCAAAAATAACAACAGGAACGCGGTGTGGATAAAGATTCTTCGTAAGTTCGTCATTCTGCGATAAAATCTTAACAAATGAACTCAGTCAAGGCCCAATTAGCTCCTACCTCAACTTTGTTCAATTTTTAGATTTCTTGTAAGGCAATGCAAGGGAAAAGAGCAGAAAATACACACTTTTTACTCAATATTTTCAGACGTCAAAAAATTTGCGTCCGTTACGGAAGCCCTTGCATTGCATTAAATCTGCTTTTTACTGTTCAATGTATTTATTTAGATAAAAGTTAAATGATATCTCTTTTAGTTTTGCTTGTTTGATTTCAGATAAATTAGAGTTTCTAAAATGATTTTGTAAAAAGTTCCATTGAATGGTAGCAAGACGTGCAAACGAATTTAAACCATAGTTAGTAGTGTTAACACTTGGCATTTTCAGTAGACTAAGAGTGTTACCCCTGGTTCTGAATGAGTGGCTAGTTCTCTCAAAATTGAGTGTATTTAGAGTATCAATAGGCAGGTTGCCATTAAGAAATTTATGAACATATATGATATTCATAACTTTCACTTGGTCGAAGAATTTCAAAATTTTGTGTTGAGAATACAAAGGAGTAGCTGAGACTCGCGGCCCATTAAAAGTTAAAAGTCTTAATGCAAAGTTTTGAAATGTGAGAAGTCTGTGAGTAACAGAGTTATCACGCAGTCCGAAAATTTGGGAGGTATATCTAAAGTGGGAAGCAAATATTGCATGATACACATTGGTTAAGACTTTAGTGGGGACAAAATGACGAAGTTTGGAGAGAGCCCCATTAGCCCTGCGTAGTTTAGTTGCAATAGTTGAAATATGAGTCTTCCATTTTAGATGTTCATCAAAATGAACACCTAGGTATTTAACACTTTTGCTGGGAGTCAGGATTTTACCTGACAACTTTAGACGAGGTATACAGTCTATACGCTTCCAAGGAGAATGGAAAATAATGAATTCAGTTTTTCCTGAATTGAGTGATATTCTGTTGGCGTTAAGCCAACTTACTAAAATTCTGAGATCAGTATTGACTCTTCCACATAGTGACCAAACAGTTTTAGAAAAATTAAGTAGATGAGTGTCATCTGCAAAATGATAAGTTTTGGAGGTATGAATGCAAAAATGCAAATCATTAATATAGATCAAGAACAACAAAGGACCCAAAACTGATCCTTGTGGAACTCCATGTTTTATGATTTTGCGTATAGATTTAGAATTTGCAATTGCTACAAACTGGGAGCGATTTGACAGATAAGATTGGAACCAATCGTTGATTATACCACGAATTCCATAATGATTTAATTTAGCTAACAGAATTTCATGATCGACTGTATCAAAGGCTTTTTGTAAATCAACAAAAACACAAAAGACAAACTCACCTTTATCAAGTTTTTCCCTGATACGTTCAGTTATGTTAATAAGGGTATCAATGGTAGAATGAGCTTTGCGAAAACCAAATTGCTTAGTGTAAATTTGATTAAAGCGATTAAGAAAATTAATGATACGAGAATACATTATCTTCTCGTAAATTTTTTCAATATTTGAAAGTAATGAGATTGGACGGTAATTGGAAACATCAAGGGGAGACCCCTTGTTTTTAAATACTGGAATAACTTTAGAGGTCTTCAGTACAGAAGGGAATGCTCCTGTAATGAAAGACCTATTAATTAAAAAAGATAAGGGCTCAGCTATGTCAGGTCTAATAAGTTTTAGAATTCTAACAGGTATACTGTTAAGTCCTGATGATTTTGATAATGAGAAAGAGCTAATTATTTCAGCAACTTCATCAGGGGACGTTTGAGTCAGGAACATTGAGTACTGATTTCGGTTTTTGAGAAATCTTGAAAAGTGGTTATGAGGAGGTTGCATTTCAGATCTTATGGAGTCAGCGATAGAGGTGAAGAAGTTGTTAAAATGACTAGCTACAGTTTCTGGATCAGAGCTTATTGTATCTTTGACAGAGATTGATATAGGTTTTGCAGAATTATTAGCTTTAGATGCAATTAAGTCATGAACGCCTGACCAGACTTTACGCATGTTATTAGAGTGACGATTGAAGTATCTGGTGTAGTGGTTTAATTTACTTTGTCTACACAGGGATACAATTGAATTCCTGTGTGACTTAAAAGATGCAAAATATTTGGCTTTAGCTTCTGGGCATTTGGCTTTAATAAACTTCCGATGAAAGAAGTCACGTTTTGAAATTGACTTCAGAATTCCGGTTGTTATCCAAGGTTTGAGTTTAGATTTAATTTGACGCTTGGTAAGTTTGACTGTGGGAACATGTTTTTCTACAAGTACTTTGATTTTGTCATTGAAAACATTAAGACAACGGTCAGGATCATAACCAAATTTCTCAAATAGGGAGTTCCATTCGATGCTAAGATAATCGAGGATAAAATCCTTCTTTTTAAATTTGAGAGAAAACTTCAACTTTTTATTAGCTTTTGTTTTAAAAAAGTTACGCGCTCTAACATGGGTGCTATCAAACGTAAGGTGGAAGTCGTTTCTCTTCTTAAAAAGATCACACAGGAGGAGAGAAAAAAGGCACGTGCTAAATGAATAAAGAGAATAAAAGAAACGTTCGATCAGAAGCGCTTAACAATTAAAAAAAGAAATTAAATTATTAAAAGAAAAGCAAAAATATATTTTGTTTTATGATACTCTTTTTTTACCTATCGGTTTTTAAACATTTTGATTGCTCCAAAAAAAAGTTTACCCGTCTCAGACAGTCTGGCAAGGATACCTAAGGATACACTGGCAAACATGCTGCCACTGCTTTAAAGAGTTAGTTTCTTTGTATTTAGTTGATGTAATGTTTTCAAAGCCAACGTAGTCAACGTAGTCCTTGGAATATAAAACTAACAATAATAATAAAAACAAAACATTATTCCTATTAGTTCATCAGCCAAAAAAAGTCATGTTCGATTGGGGTTGCAATGTATTTGCTTCGAACTCACGTCGCACACAAAAAAAGAAATAATTTCGCTCACAACTCAATCTACCATTTTGCGTGACTTACAAACAAACAAACAAATAAACAAACAAACAGATAGACAGACAGAGAATTGGCTATTAATATATAGATATAAAAAGTATAACAGACACTAAAAAATGTTTCGGATAAAGCTCTGATAAAAGAATACTTTACACTTGTGGAAAATGGTGAGATTGTACGCAATGAAAGAGATGTTGCCAATAAATTTAATGTTTATTTTACAAGTATTGTACCTAATCTAGGAATTTCTTTGAATGGAAAGCTTCTTAGAAAAAATTGCAAAGGAGCCCATGACGAAATTTTCTAAAATTATTTCAAAATACCAAAACCACCCTAGCATAAAGAAAACAAAAGAAGTTCATTCAACGAGTGAAACGTTTTCTTTCAAACTTATTTCATTAGAGAAAATTCGAAAAGCAATAGAGAGGTTAGATCCACAAAATGCTTCACAAGATTCTGATATACCTACAAAAATGATAAAAGAAAACTGTGATATTTTTTATAGTGTCTTGTTAAACAGTGTCAATTTTATGTATGACTCGTGTAAATTTCCACCCACACTAAAACCTAGTAATGTCACTCCTGCTTTCAAAGAAGGTGACAGATCAAATGTTCAAAATTATCGACCTGTGAGTATTTTACCTAATTTATCGAAGATTCACGAAAGGAGCATGCACGAAAAACTTGAAGATTATTTCAATTTGTTTTTCTCGAAATATCAATGTGGGTTCAGAAAAGGCTTTAACACTCAGTATTGTTTATTAGCAATGCTTGAAAAATGTAAGAAAAGTGTTGATAATAAGGGAAAATACGCAGCCTTACTAACAGATTTATCCAAAGCTTTTGACGTCTTAAATTACGATTTGTTAATCGCAAAGCTTCATGCCTATGGATGTGACACTAAATCATTAAAACTATTGTGTAGTTACCTTACGGGAAGAAAACAAAGAGTGAAAATAAACTTCCCTTACAGTGATTGGATAGGGGTAGAAAGCGGAGTACCACAAGGACTAATCTTAGCTCCCCTCCTTTTCAATATTTTTCTTGCAGATTTGTTTCTTTTCACTGATAAGGTAGACATAGCAAGCTACGCTGACGACAATACACCATATATTTGCGGTAAAAATGACACAGATGTTTTTCAAAAGTTAGAAAAAAATGGCATGAAATTTAACTCTGATAAATGCAGATTTTTATCAAACGTAAATGAAGATGCGTCTCTTCTTGTTAAAGACAGCTTGATTGATAACAGTGATTCTCAAAAGTTATTGGGAGTGATAATCGACAAAAAGTTAACTTTTGAGAAACATGTTCCTAATCTTTGTGATGCAGCTTCACGGAAATTACACGCACTTAGTAGAGTTGCTCCCTACATGGACCTTGTGAAAAAGCAATTACTCATGACCTCATATTAAGAGGAACCCGCGAGAATAATAACATTAGTCCAAAAACTGTGCAGTGGGGAACAGAAACCGTATCATACTTAGCCCATAAAATATGTTCTTTAATGCCATTAGGAATACAGGAATCCTCTAGCATCAATGAATTTAAGCAGAAAATCAAAACTTGGGTACCGACAAACTGTCCTTGCAGGTTATGCAAAACATACATCCAAAACGTGGGATAAGTCTAGAGATAGTTAATTGCCTATTCCAGCGCAAAAACGAACACAAACGAAAACGAAGGCAAAAACGCACCCGATGACATCATCAGATTCTGGCGCAACCAATGACGTCATCAATCTAAACCTACTGCGCATGCGTGGAAAACTGCTGACATCAGAACTATCGTGGAAAACTGCTGAGATCATCAAAACTATTAGTGTCCGAATGCGTCAGTTTTGTCCACTGGTAAAAAAATTTCAAAGTTGAACAGCAATATTGTAATAAAGGATGTCGACTTATTTCGCTTATAACGCTGTTTCATCGCTTATAACAACAACTCGTGATGCACTCGCAGATCGATTGCAGAAGATTTATAATTGGACTAAAGAGAGACTTGGGTATGAAGACCCACTGGTTTCAGTTATAAGAGAGGCGATAGCAAGACAATTATGAAATGTTGACATCGAGGAGGAAGTGATGCTAGCAGCAAGAGGAGGTTACATTGGTGCTGTTGAATTCTGCAAGGAGTGTGGTGCGACTAGATTTGACTGGGCAATGGAACATGCAGCTTACAAGGGTCACGTTGCAACAAACTTTGACTTGGCAATGGAAGTAGCAGCTAACAAGGGTCATATCAAACTTTTCAAACTATGCAAGGAGTGGGGTGCGACTAGAAGTCTCAAATGTCTAGTCAAATCAGAATAGGGATTTTCCTTCTGCGTACAGGTGCCATAGAAACAGTATTCTACTTTTCTATACTTTACATAAATATGATTACAACCTTTTTTTAAAACATGTTTAAAGGATGACACAGGCAATTTGTTATATTCTGCCAAAGTCATATTATGAGTCTTTTCAACATGTTCTCGTAGGTCTTTCAGTATATAATGGCAAAATTTGCAAGCAATGATCCGATATTTCCCTTTTTTACTTTTCACCTGCCGTGACCAAACAATATCAAGTTAGTACACAGCTATATGAATAGAAAACTCTCTGCTCAACTTCAGAAACTTGTTAAGATGACACAAGTGGTAAACAGATGCAGAAAATACTTGCTATTGCAGGTCCAACTATGTTTTCCTTTAGGCATGTAACTCTTGCATTTAGCTTTCATTTCATTAATGTTGATGTTGCCTTATTGACCACATCTTCAGACTTTAGGGCATAGCACTACAAGGAAATGTTGGGGTTTTTCATCAATGCTCTGGAATTTGTACCTAATAACAAATATTTTTCAATTTAGAGTCTCCAAAACGAAATGACAAGATACAATATTTCGCCCTATGACTTGGGTCCTTGTTGTTTTTTATTATGTGCTGAAATAGTGAAATGGTAAATTTATAAACAGAAAACAGTTGACACCACCATTTGCAATAATAGTAACAACAGATTTTCATTTTTTTCCTTCTTATTGAAAACTTCTAAATAATTTTCATAATATTCAAACAAATATGTGTTTCGTTCACCAACTATTTGCCTCAAAATGATAAACCCAAAATTCAATTGAAATTTAAAAGTCAACTGTCAAGTTCCAACATAACAAAATGATTATAGGAGTGGAAAACTCTGCTCTAGTCATAAAGCGTTATTGTTATTTAAGAGTATTAGATGACATTATAGTAGTATACGAAAGTTACAGCAGAAGGAAACATGCAAGCTGCTCAGTAAAAGTAAGCCAAATTGGTGCTTACTGGTACTCTAGCTGGTAGAGTATATGAATGTACTGCTTTTGTTGCCATCTACTTTCTGTAGTTCATCTAGAAATATGCACTAATTGTACCTAGATGATACCTGATCGAACACGACGTTATAGAGGAAATATCTCCAGTACAAATAGGGCTAACTAACGTCTTTGGGGGTCCGCGATACAGCCAAAAAGTAAAGAAAAATTTGGGCGTAGTTTTTTTGGCGATGTGGCTGTGGCGTGATTAAAATCTTTGATCGACAATATCTCAGTAACAGTCGGTCGTAGCGAAACGATCCCGAATATTTTTTGATCAGTTTTTCGAGCTCTACGACATGAACACACTATCCATTTACAATTCCGTGATCTAATTTTTCGTCACCTCTTGCAACAAAGAAAAGACTGGTTTGGGGGAATACTTTCAGTTCGTAATTCAGTGATTCTATTTTTCGTCACCGGGTTCACAGTGAGAAAGGTGGGGATTTGACACATCGTTTTCAACGACGCACTAAAAGTTTTTTATCTTGGATACTAGTTTCTATATAATGACAATATAGTAAGAATAAAAAAGCCTGTGGTTAACCCCATAGTTAATTGATTAGGTTCAAATAATAATTTACCAAACGTATGAGAACTTCTGATAAAAAGATGATTCACACAACCGCTTCTTTACCAGTATTGAGTGGCTTATGCATCGAATGCTTTGGAGCGGTCGAAGGAGATCGCACTTTTATCCTTTGTAGGTTTTTTGACAAATTAATTCTTCTTCCGAGTACCGAACTGGTATTTGGAAAAAAACCCCTTAGAGTCAATACATTCAATAACTTCCTGCACATGTCGTTATATCCCTATATTTGGTGCATGTATGTTGTACACCTTCCTGATGTTTTCTTAACTCCAAGCATAATCTTTTCATTTTATGCTATACCATTCCAAATGTGATTTTCAAATGACAGTCTTCTCGTGCAACGAGTGATCCTGCTTTGACAGTGTTAATGCTGGAGGACAGTGTGAAACTATTGTAAAGTAATGATGTTTGCTTGTTTGAGTCAAAACTGGGACATATCTGACATTTTTTATACATTCATGGCATTGATAGAGAAGCAAGAAAGTAAGGGAGAAAAGGTCTGGATTGAGTGCCAATTATGTTCTTAAAGCATTTAAATAAACGATGTTCCAACAGCGGAAGGCAAACAATTTCACATCTTTTTCTTTGCGTTTCCGGTTCTGAAATATGATGCCACTTAAGTTGGAATTCAAAAAATTGATTTCAACCGGTGGAGGAAAGTGGAAGAATAGATTTTACATTTGAATCACAATATACTCTCTATAATTCGGACATCGAAGAGATCGAATAAATGGTTCGATTTATGGAAAGTTCAAATTATGGAGGGTCATTTACAAGGAAATGAGCAACGATGGTGTAGTGGTTAGTACCTTTGATTGCAACCGCTGCGACCCATGTTTGAGTCCAGTCATGTCGTATCTCAATATTCCACTCCGATGCGCTTTAAAAGCAGCTTATCAACCCATTAGGAACCATTAACTGACACTGGCCTTCGTGCAAATTAGAGCAATGCTATATGATTAGAAAAAGGGCTATGAAATTTGTTCGAATTAGGGAAAGTTCGGATTATGGTGGTTCGAATTATAGGGAGTTGATTGTACATCCAATACCATGTTCCCGAAATTCTGAGTCAATGCTTAGTTATCAAGTTTTGCCTCGTTTCTATGTTTTATATTGTTTCTCTAATTGCATAATGTTCTCAGTAAGTAACAGTTACTCATTCTTTCATTTTCCCAGTGGAATAATTAGAAGTCACTAGTAACCCGTGTAAAAAATTTTTACGGATTTTAATTCTTGAAAATGACGTCTCAATAATGGTGTCGAAAAATTAATTTACAAAATGACAAACAGAAAGTGCGTTAGTGTTGTAGTCACCACTTCGTCAATTACGCGGACCAGAAAACTACCAGTTAGTTTCTTAGAGGTTTTAAAGATGTTTTCCAAATAACTTCGAGTCTAATTTAGGAAGCAATGCGAGGGTTCCCCTGATTTTAAAGATCCACTTAAACAGACACAACCTAGATAAAACATTTTTCCAAGTTTGCAATCAACACTGGGGCGTAAAACAAAAAATATTGTTTTACTTGGAAGATCTGAAACCCATCAAAAATAATATATTTATTGAAATATATTTTCACTCTCCAAAATCTGAAGATCTGAAACCCATCAAAAATAAAAAAAAACGCGCTGTGCATCCGCTATTTTCGCTCTCTAAAATAAATTGCATCCCGTGTAAACTATTTGCGTGTTTTGATTTTAAAAATAACGTCTCAAAAAATGGCTACAAAAATTTCAATCAGGGAACAATGCTGAGAAAGTACATCCAACTGATCTGAAAAATACAGTAACCGTTACCGAGATGTCGGCGATCAAATATCACAGCCCTGCGCGGACCATCAAATGTAATTATCGAAAAGCGCCTTGTACGATTATTTAATTTGCAATGCAATGGTTCCCCGTGATTAAAAAATGTAACGTCAAAATGGAAAAAAGTACTCCTCACCCTTTTAATTAAAAACTCTGTAGGTATTCCAGATAAAGCATTTTACCTGTTCATTGTCAACACTGCACATCAGAACCATCTTTTTACTCGGAAGATCTGAAACACATAAAAAATATTCATATTAACTTTACCTTTCACGGTACGATATAGAAATAAATTGTGCGCACATGAAAACAACAGAAAGATTAAAATGGCTGTAACTGTTCATGGAACCCATAATTCAAGGTAAACAGAAGCTATTTTGCTATTTGCTATTTTGAAAAGCCAAACCCGTAAGTCATAAACGTGTCAAAACAAATTAATACCTTCAAGTGATTTTCTTTTTACGAAGCTTAGATTGGATATCAATAGAGAATATTGTTCTTCGCCAACCCAGACATGATTTAACATTCATTTCTTCAAATTTCATTGTTTTTATTTGTCTTCCCTAAAGGAGAAGTAACGATGCAGAAACCCTATTTGTATCATAAGAAAAACAAAACAAACAAAAAAAGTTCAAGAGCTTACTTACCCTAAAAACATTAAAGAAATCTTCATGCAATACTTTCGTTACTAACTATTTTGTCTTGAAATTTCTTACTCTCGTATGTTTCTTTGCCTGCTTTTCAAAATAGCAAATGAAAACTTGCTGGCAAATGAACGTCAGCACTATCGATTCTTGATCTTGCGAACAATCAAAACATTTGAAACGATAAAATGCACTGCAAGGGATTCTGCTTATAATACTAATCATCGTGAATGTGTTTTGATTGGTCTAACTGCCGCTATATGACCATGATTAAGAAGGTTTTGACCGTTAAAAACGACCCGAAACATTCACTCTCCAAACAAAAAACTGGATGCACAGCGCGTATTAGAATATAGATTAAGAGTTTGAAAAAGAGGCGAAACTTAGATACTAGTCCATAACACGTTTAAACAGAAATTCGGGAAAAGGTCTAATCTCCTTCCACTATGACAAAGGGCTTTGCACTCTGTACTAAAGAGCAGGCCTGTTGTTTCTCATTATTATTATTATACAAAATGTGGGAATGCATTAACAACGAAACCTTTTGTTTCCAGGAAATCTAACAAAAGTGTGAATGAACGACGATTTATATTTAGAAAATGAAGAATTCACTGCACGTCAGTTACGCGACTTTCATATGTTTTCGTCCTGTTGGAGGTATTCCCCAAAAATGCTGTTCTGCATTTATTCGGTAGAATGATAGTAAAAAAAACATTCAACGCTGGAGTACACTAGAGATTTGCTTCAGCGTTTAACTTTTCCGGAAATGCGCCCCAGAGCCTTTCATATCAGATTAGATCATTATTTTCCAAATCGTCTTAAACTTTGTCTGGTATTATGTTTATCGAGTAAAAAGTGACATTGCGGAGATCTTTTTCGTAGTCCAACATGAAATCGTCGTCCTTTGAAAAATCATGCAATTACATGACTCTTACTAAATTAATTTTAAATCATAGCTAATTAGAAGCATGTAACATAGCTACAGATTATCTAATCCTTTTTACAATTAATTTAAAATTAAAAGAATCCTGTTGTTTACGTAGAATTTGATTTTTTATTTCGAGTATTACTGGATGTTTAGCAGAGTTTTGAATGAGAACCTGGGTTTAGGATGGTCCGATAACAAATACAATCACATGAGACGTTGTGTTGGACAAGAATTACCAATTTACAACCCATAAATCCAATCCAATCCAAATCGTTGTATGACGAGGTCAAATTTCAGAGTTCAAGTTAGTGAAACACTATCAGAAATATTTTATGAAAAAAAGTGTAAAATGTTTTAAAAAAAAAAACAATGCCTTCAAAATAGCGAACACAAATCCTCGTAAATCTGGAGCTCTGAATAAGTAATTTCTGATAAAAAACATCGTAGTACTGCATGTACTGTATACTGCATGTATGTGCTCCAAATATGACTCACATATTGTACATAATTACATAATCTATATTGACTGTACATTAGAAAATAAAGGAAATAATACTACTGAGACAAACAAGGAAAACAGATATCAAAATAGAAATATATTGCTTGATTGTATTATATAATCCCTACTTAAAAAAAGCATTTATTAAAAACTGATTATACTGTATTCGATAATTTTCTTCCGTTCTTCTGTCAACTGATTCAGTTGTATATAACTTGTATATATAATGTGAACACACAAGCATTACAGATTTATTTCGCACAACAGCCAGAAATTTGAAAGTCTAAAGAAAACATCAAGGTTCGCAAATAAATTTTATAATAACTTTGGAGAATTGTACACCAACTTGGATCTTAAACCAAGTTGGCCTGGAATACCTGGTTAACATAATAATGCGAGCCTACTTGGCTTAAACCAAGTTAGGATTTGGTCAACTTGTTCAAAAATTGACATGGTTTACGGGAACGCTTCTAAACCAAGTTGACAATTCTGAAAGCTCTGTTTGATGGGGATAGACGAGTTTTCTACGACATGGATATTCAACTTGGATTTGCTTATATTATTTTTTACTGTCTTTACTTATTGCCAATCGTCTTTGATTCTAGTTTGACGCTTTGACGCAGAGATCAGACGCTATTAGTACTGTAAGGTTTTTTTGACAACTCCTAATAACTCGAATATCAAATAATCGATAATACTGACTTCAACTTTGTTGGTGTTTACATGAAATACTTTCCGAGAAAGTTTGACAGTTTGGGTGGTTAAAAACAAACCTTGTAATTTTTACATGCTGAAACTGAAATGAAACTCACTTTAGCTTGATTTTCACTTCGATCATTTTGATAGAAATGAAATTTTACTGTGAGTATAAAAAGTAGTGGAATGCAGATTGCAATGAATGTTATGTCTCATTGCAGGCATTTGCACTAGCTCATGTGAACGTTTCTGTATTTCACTGTGTTTTTCTGGCCATGTTTGTGCTATAAAACTCTTGAAAGACCAATTTGGGCAAACGGGCTATGTTATAGAAATTCATAACTATTGATTGATCTTACAAAAAAATTGAAAATCAAATCAAAATTTATTGGTCTATTATATGGAAATCATTTCAGAAGCCGTTTTCGTAAACAAATGAAGTGTTGAACCTACTGTTGAAATTGACGATGTTGGTTTTCAGTTAATTTTTCAACGAAAGTCTAAGAAAAAATCTTCAATAAAAATTAATGCCAAACCACAAATATTATTTCGACAATAAATTAAAAAATAAACGTCATCAGTGTTTATCACCGTTAATTAGAAGCTTCAACTTTTATTGAAATCTGGTAATACTTTATTATATGAAAAAATTCTAGGGACAACATGTGGCCAAGAATGTTGGTATGTCTCTTAATAACCCTCTTTGTTGACTCATCATCTTCCAATGAATACGATGTGTTGATATTGGGTGCTGGAGCAGCTGGAATAGGTAACATAATGTTTAAAAAGATGTCGTTGTTCTCATGATAAAAAACTTTGGAGAGGTCGAAGGACTTTAACTCCGAGCGTAATCTTTTCATTTTATGCTAGTTCTTTTCATTTTATTCCAGTTCTTTATGATAAAATACTTGTAAAATGCATCATTGAATGTTATAAGTGCGGCCCTAAATCTTCACAAGAACAATGTGACAAATTTTTTAGTTCTGGAAGCGAAAGATTATATTGGTGGTCGTGTGCAAACAGCTTCATTTGCAAACGAAACAATAAACCTTGGTGCTCAATGGATACATGCCGCAAACAGCGACCATTCAATTTATCAATTAGCAGTAAAATATAATTTGAGTAAGGTTGTTGATAGTGGTGAAAGTGTGATATTCATTTAAACTGGGATTTCATGTCATCTCTATTTCAAATTAAGACTAGAAAAGATACAATACGAATGCACAAAATACTATAACGTGTAAACATAGTCTATGGAGAAAACAGGTGTCTTTAACTGTGGCTGTGGTGTAAACTATTCATAATTGAGATAAAGAAAATGAACTGCTGAAATTACATATTAGTATTCATGATGAAGGCTATGCTATATTATTGTTGGTAATAGGGATGGCGAGACCGGCGACATATATTCGTTCCCAGAGGTAACAGCAAGTTCGGAGTCTCTTAGAAGCAGTTCGCAATATTTGGGTAAATTAGTGTCAAAGAGAATTGAAGACGGTCCCTATGATGTCAGTTTGGAAACAGGATTGCGCTGGTCTGGTTGGAGAAACAGCTCTCGATAAAGCCCTTGAACATGGGATGATTGATTCTAACACCGCCATTGATCCTGCACGTCATAGTGCGATTGTCTTTATTAATCTAGGTACAGATTTGAAATGTTTCTTATTTTCGAAATTGTTTAATGTGGCTTGTACTGCCAGTAAATGTCGCAATCGCCAGTAAATGTCGCAAAATTGCCAGTAAGTGTCGCAATTCAACAGTAAGTGTCGCAAAATCGCCAGTAAGTGTCGCAACTATAATTTTCATTCGTTTTAATTTTTTTTAACAGTAAATGTCGTAATGTTTTTCAAAATCAATAGCAAATGTCGCAAACTTAAACAAAGTGATTTTTGATCATATAATGTGTAGGGTATGAAAAGGAAAGACTTGATTTTGCGACACTTACTGTTGAATTGCGACATTTACTGGCAATTTTGCAACATTTACTGGCGTTTGCGACATTTACTGGCAATTGCGATATTTACTGGCAGTACATGGCTTTCTCATAAAACGTTGAAATAATTTTTATCATTATAGAACTTAAATCATCAGTTGGGACGACAGAATGTTATAAATATGTCTCCCATGGGACATTACTGTAAAATACTCGCAGAGTTTCAAAAGAACTTCTGGGATGACTACGAGTACATTTTCCTTGCTTCTAAAGTTCGTGGACGATATGGCGCCTGGCAAAACTTACAACACTTGTATCCGAATAAGAATCTTCTGTTGGCAACACTTACTGGCAATGATTGTGTGGAAAATTCCTTAAAGACTGATGAAAATATAAAAGACGACATCCTTTCCGTATTAAAGAAAGTTTATCCGAACGCAACAAAACCATAAGGTGATTATCATATATTCCTAATGCGCAAAATTGCGAATACATCGCTGCGTCGAATGGTATTATCATTGAAATAACGTAACAAAGGACATTGTATACTTCTGTAGCAATGTATACCTTCGCAGCGATTTTTTAACAGATTTGTGCACTGGGTGTTAATTGTATTTTTCCCTTTTATTGATCTTCGTATTAATCTTGATTTTGAAAGTATTAAATCCTATATATATATCATTTTTATCTTATAAAGAAAATTTTTGTTGATCCAATTTATTTAAATTTGATAGCTAATATTACATTGTCAGTTTTTTTCAAATTTTAGCAATCATGAGAAATCGTTTTGTATCAGACCCACATTTTATGGACTCGTACTCTTATCGGGCTACTGGTGTGACCGATGATGATCTCGTGGCACTGATTCATCCCGTCAACCAATCATTATGGTTCGCTGGTGAACACGCAAATGGTTGGGTAAATGGTTTCATGCACGGAGCTTTTGACAATGGTCGTGCAATAGCAAATAGATTGATTGATTGTTTGAAAAATAATGTTTGCCCTGCTCAGGAACCGAAACGAACGCTTGGTGGAAAGTGCCCAGACAACAACAAAAGTAATGGCAAAATGTTAACTCATTCAATCATGTTAACAGTTGCATGCGTCTTTGTGTTTCATTTTATGAATGCATTGGGGAATGTTGTGTTTTAGACGATACAACAATGGTACTGCCGATCTTAATTTAATGGTTCGTATTTCCTCGAAAGTTGGCCGATCTTCGAAAATAAGCCGATTCGATAATAAGCCGAAAAATAATACAAAATGCAAGAAAAATAGGCCGACCTCGAGAATAAGCCGAGAGGAAGTGAAGCCATTACATTGCACACTTTTTGAAACAAACGTTCGAATTGCCAAATAATTCGAAATAGACTATGAACAGTTAAAGAGAAGAGAGGGCCTCACTGACAGCGTCTTCGTGGAAAACGAAGCAAATATATTGGAAGAAAACCGCAACGAAATTGTCATTGAGGACTTGTTAAATATTATTGAGGAAGATATTGGTATTGTTCTCCAAAAGTGACAATTTTAATAAAGATCTTGAGAAAATCTTGTTTGTTTTAAATTATTTTTTCCCTTTTTAGAAAACCCTTCGAAAATAAGCCGATTCAAAAGTAGGCCGAAAAATTCCTTTTTAATAAAAACTAGAAGCCTCATGGCTTGAACAATTTCCGCATCAGCCCTTGAGGAAATTGCTTTAGGCTAATTTTCAAGATATCTGAATGACTTGTACACTGACTAATAATTTGATACAGTCTGGAATTCATCAAATTACTCCCTTCTTGAATTTATTTAACTTAATCTTGACAGCTTTGCAATTCACTATGATGTTTCGGGGCTAGAAAAACAGTTCACCAATATCTTACACATGATGTTTATTCATGAAAATTGAAGATTTTTCGAAATTTGGTCCAAATTTGGCCCAAATCGTCCAATTTTAGTCAAATCTGACAAAATGACTGTCAAATTCGAAATCAGCACCTTTCAAATGTAATCCATGCAAAATTCCATGAAATTTGAAGAACTGAAAATTGTCCAATTTTAGTCAATTCAGACAAAATGACTGTCAAATTTCAAAATAAGCACCTTACAATTGTAATACATGCAAAATTTCATGAAAATTGAAGATTTTTCGAAATTTGGTCCAAATTTGCCCAAATCGTCCAATTTTAGTCAAATCTGACAAAATGACTGTCAAATTCGAAATCAGCACCTTTCAAATGTAATCCATGCAAAATTCCATGAAATTTGAAGAACTTTCAAAATTTGGTCCAAATTTGGTCCAAATTGTCCAATAGTAGTCAATTCAGACAAAATGACTGTCAAAATTGAAATCAGCACCTTTCAATTGTAATACATGCAAAATTTCATGAAATTTGAAGAACTTTCGAAATTTGGTCCAAATTTGGCTCAAATTGTCCAATTTTAGTCAATTCAGACAAAATGACTGTCAAAATTGAAATTAGCACCTTTCAGTTGTAATACATGCAAAATTTCATGAGATTTGAAGAACTTTCGAAATTTGGTCCAAATTTGGCTCAAATTGTCCAATTTTAGTCAATTCAGACAAAATGATTACCGGAATTGAAATCACCACCTTTCAAATGTAATCCATGCAAAATTTCATGAAATTTGAAGAACTTTCGTAATTTGGTCCAAATTTGGCCCAAATTGTCTAATTTTAGTCAAGTCTGACAAAATGACCGTCAACTTCTAAATCAGCACCTTGTCTAAATTGCCCAATTTTAGTCAAACCTGTCCTAAGTTGGTCTCAGTCATTAACTATTCTGAATAAACAAACAATCCGAAATCCGAACGGACTTTCCGAAAGCGGCAAAAAAGTGTTACATATACAGATAGATAGATAGAATGTGTAAACCAAACAATTTCCTACGCTATAAGCGCGGAAATTGAAAAATAAGCCGCGGCTTATTTTCGAGGAAATACGGTATGTATAGACAGTTATACAGGATGGCTTGGTACCATGTAATAGTGAATAACATATGTATTCTCTTTCTATGATAGAGATGTTGTTAAATTGAGATTTGTTCCAATGATACTGGTATATGCATTCATATAGGGTACAAATTCGTTTTTTTCTCACTGGAATGTCTTCCACTCTCACTTTAGTTATAATTGAAATAGTGTGGTTTTCATAATGTCTCTTTGAAGTCTTTTACTGTAATAAACATATACTGTTGCACACGAAATGCACACTGAAATTTTAGTCATTGTTTTTACTTGTGTTCCACTTAATTTCAAATATATTTTAATCACTATTTCAAGTTGTGTTTCGTTTGGTTGTGAATGTATTTTAATCACCTCCTGTAATAAATTGGAATTGCTATTCAGACTTTCTGAAGCAGAAATCTGCTTTCGATCTTGCTTCAGAGTTCATCATTTTTCACCTTTCTTGAAGGCGCTGACCTTCAGGCTTCATTGCCTTTTCTTTTCTTACACCATCTGCAATTTCATAAGATAATAACAGATGTAAAATTGGCCCTTATCCATATCATGCTTATAATATTGCCTTACGATTCACTCAGGATTTTCAAACACTGGTGTTCTTTTTATTATAATTGCCTACAATTTTCAAGAGAACTGTTCTAAACGTTCTAATTATTTCCATTTTTTTTAATCAACAAATTGGTATCCATACAATAATATGGCTCTTCTCCCTAGAACATAAGTATTTAAATTAAAGTATTAAAAATATTTTTTATTAAATAACTTCAATAATAAAACTGTGTAAGGGGGAAAAATCATGATTGCCTCTACATGTATGAACAACACAGAGCAGGGGTCAAGCGGCAGACTCAATCACAACTGAGCCTACCATTTTGAGCTGCATATTTGACGCTCGCCATATATGGACACTCAATGATGTCATTTACTGAAATCATACTGTGCAGGATTTGTGAGACGAACAACCTCTGATTCTGCATGGAAAAGTGGAACCATAGAGTGTAATGGAAATTTGTCACATTTGTCACATATTTAATAATTGAAAAGTGCAATTTGAAATAAAAAAAACTAGTACAATACTACCTTTTCCTTTTCTAATTCTTGCATTTCGCTCTCTCAACTTTTCATTATCTCTAAAAATTAGACTATAATAATCAAATAAACAGTTGCCGTTTGAAAAATATGCAGGTGTGTTATTTCCAATAATACTGAGAATATTTTCTGAAACTGAAGTATAGCTGTATATACTTTTGCTTCAGAAACGGGTAACTAAAAAAAACCAAAACTATGACCTGCTTCGCTGATGGTTAGGTTCCATAACTTTTATTTTAGATGATAAATTATGATGGCTAAAAGGTAAAAGATGAATTTGGCCCAAAGTGCAGGTGTGTGTGTTTTGTGTTTTCAAGTTTTTTACGTTCCTGTCATGCATTGTAAATGTGGTATTAAACTGTGTATTCATGATATCCATGACGTAATCTTTGTCGACGCCGTGAATACACCAATTCAGCGAAATTCGATTACGTAATGTTAAGGACATTGCGCGGAGGTCTGGGGCCTAATTAGTGTACATCGAAACATAAACAAACCCGAGCTCAGTTAGAAAAAAGCAGTGAGAGAGTTTGATCAGTTTGCATCTTACACCTACACAGCAAACAAAATTGAGGTCACTGGATAGCAGAGCTAGACGAATTGTTGGTGGTGATATGAAGATCAAAAGTATTGAAAGTCGAATGAAAACAAAAGCTACTTTGCTTGTGAAAAACTGTTTGAGTGGAAACTCGACTAATCTGTTTAATAAATATTTTGAAATTAACAGACATGAACTGAGAACTAGAAACAGAAATATGTTACTCAAACTTCCTAAGATTAAGTTAGAGTATGGTAAAAAGGCATTCAAATATCAGGATGCTAAGATATATAATGATTTACCGCTTGGAATAAGGAACAGCGATAGCTTAACAGAATTCAAAGATAAGATAAATGCCTATTTCTGCGAGTGATGAAGTGCTTGGCAGATGGGTACATTTTCCTTATGTTTGAAACCTGTTGTATTTTTATTCATTTTATTGTATAGATGTAAAATGTATATACATGTAAAATAATTTTTAGCCTTTAATTTTTCTTAGATTTTATTTTATGCAGGACACACATTGATAGCAGTAATTAATTTGAACTGAAGTGTAAATATCCTGTTTAAACATTATCGATGATAATAATAATAATAAAGGCCGATTTCCATTCAGCAAAATATCCGCGCGGACGCAGGTAATCCACGCTGAGTGACGTAGAACGCATGCGCATGGGCTAATTCATAAGCGTAGATATGTCCGTTCAGCGATCAAAAATAAAGTTAAAAAATTTTAACTTTTTTTAAGCCCGCCGACGTCCGCTGATAATTTCAGCCAATCGTGTCTTTTAATTTCCATTTGCAGCTGTTTGGCCGCTCGGAAAATTCTACGTCCGCGCGGGAATAAGCGTTGAATGGAAATCGGCCTTAAAAGAGTCAAGAGATATCATAATTACTGCAATAAAATAAATAAAAAAATTTTAAATATAGGTCCAGCTAATTGTGCTGTAGTGGGCTGTCATAATAGCATGGCAAAGATTTATAAATGGAGACAAGAGACATGTAAAATTCCTGAACATGAAGGTGTTTTGCAGAGAGACCGTCCTTGTGAAGAACTCTTTAAGCTTTATATGTTTCCCAGTGTATTGAGAAATGGAGGCGACAGAAAGTAATGGATACAGTTAATGAAAAGACAAACACCTCAGAGAACTGCCTGGGTTTCTTGTCCAAGCAGCAGGTTTGCGGCAAGCATTTTAGAGATGGTGCCCTAACGAAAGCGAATCCGTACCCGTCGTTGAGTCTGGGTTATGGAAAGAAAGAAACATTCAAAAGGAGGCAATTATTCAAGCACCCAGTAATACACATTCTGATTCTGCAGAAAAAATTTCTAGTCTCCTTTCTTCAACATCATCGTCATTTTCAACAACTACAAGTAGTCAGCCATCACCGACTGAGATACAGCAGGCAGAGACACAACAAACACTCCGGCTTCTAACGCCACCCTCCAGCTGCTTTACAAAGCCATTTGTTGAAGCCAACAAGACTGTAACCCCTTCCGACCTCGATCACAGTTATTGTGTCAGCTCGGAAAAGCCCCCTATTTGTCTGGGCTGTGAAACCAAAACTGACTTGATTCATACTTACCAAACAAAAGTCGCTAAACTGCATAAGCAAGTCAAGCAGCTGAGGATAAATTTGCAAAGAGGAAAAGCATATCGTAAAGAAAAACGCCCATTTTCAGTGAACAACATAAAAACTGAATTATTTTGTTGATTTCATCCCAAGCAAAACGACTGATTATTATTCTTTCTAGTTTCATTTTTGTTATTTTATTTTATTTGCTTATAAGTATACAATAATTTTCATCATAATATGTCAAGGTTGCTTGCTGAAAAAAATAGGAAGCAAATTGGTGAAATGGATTCCTTACGAGTCGGGCCAGCAAAACATGCCAGAAAAGGCTGAGTATGGAAACGTTCGATGCATTATTGACTGCAGTGCAGCTTTTTTGGAACGACCAAAGTCATTACTAACCCAAACACAGACCTGGTCGGACTACAAATCCCATAACACTTTCAAATTCCTTATTGGCATCTTGCCGACAGGTTTTATTATGTTTTTGTCAGATTGTTATGGTGGTCGAGCCAGTGATCTTTTCATATGTAATGACAGTAGATTTTATGATTGTTTGGATTCATATGATGAGGTTATGGCTGATCGTGGCTTCCAAATTCAAGAGGTATTGATGCTACGCTTTTCCAAGCTAACTATTCCTCCTGGCGCTTGTTTAAAATCACAATTTTTAACTGAGGAGGTACAAAAACAGAAGATGTTGCAAATCTAAGAATCTACGTGGAACGCACCATAAACAGGATTAAAACATTTCGTATCCTAAAGTATGTTTTGCCAATAACAATGCTGCGTCACTGTCATGATATAGTGAAAGTATGTGCAGCCTTATGCAATTTGAAACCATTGTTATATAAGAAATCTGATAAGAAAGATTAATTTTTATCAAATATGTTTTGACTGTAATCAAAACTTATTCTAATCTCTTCTCTGTCTTCTCTTGCTACAAACAATACATGTTGAAAGGTATTGTTCAAAAAACAAATAGACTTGAATGAATTTATTTTTTTTAGCTGGAATTTTTTATTCGTTTATCTAAATTTTCTTTGTCTTTTGAAAAAGATTTGTTTGATTTTTGACATTTTTGCAATCTCCAAATTATATTTTTCTTGTTATTGGTCACGGTCACTGAATATTCCTTAGCAAATAATTGATTTAAAATAACCTGGAATTGGCAACTTCATTGGACAGGAATTTGTTTCAGTTACCCTACTAATGAAATAACACATCAATCACTAATATTAATTCCCCATGATATGATTTTGTATTATTTTTTTAATCTGACACTTGTTTTGGTATAGTGATTAAAAACAATGTTTCGTCCAGCATCAAAAAATAACTCTACTGTACTTCATTGTAGTGGGGTCAGTATAATTTGATTTAGGGGGTGAAAAATCTGAAAAGATTTCCACGTTAGCAGGTGTGTATTGGCTCACTCATTAAGCAACTTTATTAGAAACCAAAAAAAGTCGCTTCTTTGTATTTATGTATTTTTTTTCTTTTCTGGACAAGCTTGTCGACAAATCAATACGAAAAAAACAAAACAGCCACTTTTTCATATTTTTTCAAACCCAGTAAAAAATCATGTAACAAGACATAAGCTAATTACATTCTCATAAAATTCTTTATCAAAGTCAATTATTTCAATTAGAAATCCATGAGCTGTGTAAAGAAAAAAGAAAGCATTTATCTATACCAGCTACTCCCATTTGTAATTGGCATTGTCTACAATACTGGTGCGAAGTTTCTAACTTTCCATTGTCCATATAAGATAAATTAGCCCTGGCATCTGTTGGTGAAAGGTGACTTATTGAAAAAGGGCATTTGATTTCGACACAAAATTTTCCATGACAGGAACACGAGAAAATCCAGTCTGGACTGGCACCAATGAAAGGATAGCTTTTGTTTAAAAACAATCCACACTGTATCATTTTGCAATTTTTGTGTTTCAGTTTCAGCTGCATTTCGAGTCTTTCAGTTACACTATCCTCCATAGCTCGGCCATAGCGCAGGGCCGGAATATTTGGGTTTACAAATGTCAAACTAGAGACTTTGTGGATCAAATTCCAGGTGTTTACTTCCCCAGAAGCACCATTGACAACCTTGGGCATTTTTGTTTTAACTTCATGGACCTTAGAAGCCGTTATAACACCTTTTCGATATTCAAACCAAAATTCGTTTGAGGTTTGCCCCCGTGTAGTTTATTCAATTTTTGTTATGATTTTCGGGGTCATAGAAGATAGGTTTGCGTTAAAGTCTGCCTCTGTTTTTGACTACAAAATCACATCATTTACACTGGGTACTGGCTCGGTTACAACTGGTCGTTCTTCCAGAACCTTACGAAAAAAGTCAATTTCCGGTTCTGGTACAGCCGTTAACAATGAGTGCCCTTTACCAGGTCACACAGAGAATCAACTATTTAATTAAAGTTATTAAATGTATTGGATCTTTTAATGCTACTTTTGTGCATTCAAACCCCATGGCGTGTTAGTTGAAAAACTAAACTAAAAACAATTGTTTGGTGTGAGTATTTTATTTTCGCAGACAGAGCTTTTTGAAGAAACAATGGTTCAAGCTGTTCCCTTTACTACTCTTATAGGTTAATTGCTCCACAAATGCCAATCCTAGTAATAATACTGATGTTTCAATCCTTTCCTTTACCTTTCATGTTTTAGGGACAATCGGAGGCTTGGTTTCATCTTCATCACTGGATTTGAATTTATTTTTTTCATTTACGATTACATTACAATGCCATGGAGAAAGATCAAAACCACAGCAGAGGGAAAAGAAACAAAAAATAAACGCACAATGAGGCAGTTAATGGAGAAATCCTTTTATTCATCGTTAAGCAAGTGAGAATGTTTTTTTTTTTTTTTTTTTAAGGGGGGGGGGGGGGGGGGGGGGGGGGGGGTTCACCTAAACAGACGCTTCTCAACCCATTAAACTTTACTGATTTATTAATTTTTCAGAATAATTTGTTTTCTAAAAACACAATAAATATAAGGAAGAATGTTTTGCTTATGCATTGAGTTTTAAGTAAAAGACAAATTGGCCTATCAAATTGTGGAGACCTTGTTAAACCATCTTTACAATCGAGTTTCGAAGTATTTGTTGTTGTTTTTCAATTTTTTGTGAATACAAACTGAAGGCCTGAATTCCACCCCGAAGTGAGCGTAAGCGTAAGCGATAAGCGAATGTCAGTTTTCGATTTTGTTCATCATTATCTTTATCTTCATCTTCACTTTCATCATCATCATCATCATCATCATCATCATCATCATCATCATCATCATCATCATCATCATCATCATCATCATCATCATCATCATCATCATCCAACTTTCGTATTACTGTTGCACGGTGGTATACAATTATTAGCTGACTTTGCTCTTTTCCCGTTTCAAAGCATTGTGAAGAACTGATTTTTTTCGTATCTTTTTCCTCATTCATTTTTCTATCATACTATGTTATTTAGGAAGATCCTATGGTAAAATTTCTCAGACATTTTTCGTATTACTTTTGTGATTTTTAGTGAAAGGAACAAGGATTTTAAAGCACAGCTCGAAATCTGAAATTTTGCCAAACATGCATGTTATTTCCGGGTATATTTCGTATATATTTTACATCGTATATATAGCTCTAAATCTTTCATGCTATAAATTTTATTAAATGCACTGATTTTTGACGGATCTTTCCTTAAAAAGATTTTAAAAGACATTAATTGGATTGCTGTGTATGCAAGAAAGCCATGTTACCAATTGTTGTTCTTCGTGTTTTTCCAAACATTAGTGTGATCATGATGAATAAAACCTTTATACTTTTTTCTTGTCTAATTTATTCAACTGTTTAGCTATTATTTTGTTCTGAATCAAAATTTGAAAAGCGGATTTCTATTGAAATTTTCACTTGAATTTTATTTTGAAAAAGTTTGATTTTTTTTCTTTCATTCTAACAAAATTTCTTTAACACGTCTTTTTTTGATTATAAAATACATATCCATGGTTGCAGTTCACACATTTCTTTTGTTTGTAGCAAATACTTTCTGATATAACTTGTTAAGCCTCATTTACACTTTTAAAACCTATATTAGCATCAGTGTGACTTAGGCCTAAGAGATAACAAAGTTTTGTGGAGATTTTCATCTGTTTAAGTGTAGATCTATTTGGTTTTTATGTTCCAAGTTTGTTTTAAAATACCACCGCCGCTTCACTATAACACATGGTTACACTACTCATTAAACTATTTATTGTATTGTAAAACTTAATTATATGAACAACTAACTGCTCCTTTAATTTATTTATTTTTTATTTATTTATTTATTCATTTCTTTGGTTAAGAAAGTCGTTAATACTTACAACGCAGTCATAGACTGATGTGGACCTACTATAATAAAATACAAAATCGTGTAAACTTTAAACTAGATGTAAGTAATTAAGAAATTGAATGACTCATCGGCAAATCAACGAACCAAGGGATTATACGGAGTGTAGCAAGGGAAACACTAGGAATGACAGGTTGCATGAGTACTAGACTGACCTAAGCAGTAGTAACTCCAAGAGCCTAGAAAGATAAAAAGAAATATATAAATAAAAAAAATGAAGTGAAATTAAATATGAATATAGAATATACAGATATATGGATATGAAAGTGAATATAGATATAAAACAAGATGAAAGTACTTTTTAAAATGATGAATATTAAATATAAAATAGCTAAAAATAAATATAGTCGATCTCCCGTTCCACCGTTTGACTGATCCATCAAAATATCATCAAGGGTACTAACGATTCTCCGAAAACAGTTGTAGCTATTATCTTTCATTTCGTCATTTATGTAATTCCAGATCATTGCAGATCGGTAAGAGAAAGATCTCTTATATTTAACAGTTTTGAAAGGTGGGATTTTCAAATTTTATGACATTCCTCAGCCTTTGGTTATAATTTCGTTTGGTCAATAGATGACTTAGTGGGTGCATTTTATCATTGAAGATGTTGTAAGCAATACATGCAACCCGATGTTTATAGCACCAAGAAATTGGTTTCCAATTGCAATGCTTTAGAACCTCGTTATCTGGTATAGATTTTTTCACTTTGCAAACGAAACGGGCAGCTTTGATATTTACGCTGTTTACTCTGTCCATGAGGCTTTTCGAACAACCGCCCCAAACGGAAATACAGTATAATACGGATGGTAAAATTGTAGTGAAGTAAAATGTAGCAAGATCAATGTTCCACAGGAACCGTATTGAATAAAGCGCTTTAACTTTTGCACGATAGTTCTTGATTAATTTTGTGACATGACTTGACCAGGTATCTTGACTATTGTCTATGTTTAAACCCAAACACTTGGCTGAATGTGTGACATTTATACTTTCTGATCCCAGTGAAAAATTAGGTAGATGGCCGATAAACTTTTTTCGTGATATAATCATGATTTCGGTCTTAACAATACTGGTACTGATTGTAAATCCGTTTCTTTTTGACCAGGATGATAATTCGTTGAGAGTAGACTGAATCTGGTTGAATAGGTCTTGATGGGTGTCGCTTATACATGTTTCAGTAGAATCATCAGCAAACAACTCTGAATCTGCATTTACGATTTCTTCAGGCAGATCATTGAAGGTCACAGAAAAGAATGTTGGACAAGTGGAGCCCTGCGGAACTCCACTGTCAGCGCTTTCGAGGGTTGAGTCTGACTCGTTTATTGATGCATACTGTAATCTGTTTGATAGGTATAGTCCAGGAACTCGTGGAACTTGCCGGATATGCCGACATGGAGTTTCTTTAAGAGGATTTTGTGAGGGACACAATCAAAGGCCTTTTTAAAATCTATGAATATAATTCCCACCATTTTTCCTTCATCAACGGCTTTCATCTATTTCTCAGTGTTGATCAGAAGAACTGTTTCAGTGGAGCGACCAGCTCTGATCCCCATTGGTGTTAACTCAGCAGGTCGTATAATAGTGTTCTTGTATTTGATGAGATATCATTCTTTCAAGGACTTTACTTGGCATGCTAAGTAAGGATATTGGACGGTAATTGTCACAGGACGATTTGCTGCCCTTTTTGTGAAGAAGTTTAACTTCTAAGTTTTTCTTCTTTTCTTTTTTTCTTTTTCTTTTTTTCTTCTTTAACCTGCCATCCGAGTGAGTCAGCATCATTTCATTTTTAATATATATCTGTATATATATATAAATATTTAATATAAATATGTATATATTTGTTACTGTGCGAGATTTTACAAAAACATTCATCTAAACTTTTTGATCACCCTTGTTCTCTTCAAAATAATAGAGGTGACTTCATAAAAAACAGTGCTTGTTCTTTAAATGACCGTTGGCCGATTAAATAGTTTTTCAATTATCGAGTTTGTCTTGAAGTTCAATTAATGCCATCATGTCAACTCTGTGAATGAAGGGGGTTATTTTATGCCTGTTTCAATGCATTAAAAGTTGCAAGTGTTATCACTGGAGCCTCAATGCTACTCGTTTCGTGACTTTGATCAAAATGCGAGGGTTAAGCAGCTTTGAGGCTATGTATTCAAGGGTATATGTATGCCACTTATCATGTCCCAAATCAAATCAATTTTGTGACGAAAATTTATTTTTATTTCCGTTGTTAATGTATAGCTTGCTGTGTGTACAAATTGGAATGCTTGAACGTGGGGGCATTTTAGCTAAAGCTACATGCTAGTTTATTATTTATTGTTCAACCTGATCAAGAACTTATACGTAACAGATACGTCAGCTGACCGACTCTTGCGTTCAATACGCTGATGACACGAATGCATGTATAGGCACGCAAAATTTAATCACTTCTTACCACTCGCAAGAAGCTTAGAGCAAAATCTACAAACACCATCGACTTGGTCCAAATCAAAGAATCTGGTGTTTAACCAATCAAAAACAAACACTATTTTGTTCGATACACCCAATATGTTGACAAAACACCACTTCAATGATCCCAATACATACGAGATCAAAATAAATGACATTAAACACGAACGCATCAACAAGTCAAAAATACTAAGAGTGACGTTTAACCAAAAGCTTACATTGGACGACCACATCAATACAACAATCAAATCAGGCTATTCCACTTTTTGATTCGTCATCAAAATTAAAACACTTACTCCATTTCAATAACGTCACTAAACCTCTAAATCTTTTTGAATGGACTGGCTACTCAACTTTCGTAAGCGACACTCCACACAACATCAGCATTCTACCAGCTATATCTAAAATCTTTGAGAAGGTTCTTGCGAACCAGCTAAGCTCTCATTTTCCTCTGTGGATTTCGTAAGCGACACTCCACACAGAATGCCTTGTTACAACTATTAAGATCATGGCAAAGATATTTAGACAAAGGCGATGTAGCTGGTGCAATTTTAATGAATCTGTCCAAGCCCTCTGTTTGTCTGTCTCATGATCTAATTACCGCGAAGTTGGCAGCATGTGGAGTTGATTTCAAAAGTTTTAGTTTGTTGAAAAGTTATTTATCCAATCGATATCACAGGGAAAAGATTGGAAGTGAATTTAGCTCTTGGCTCCTACTTGTCATGTGCGTTCCACAGGGATCCATCTTAGGTCCTTTACTTTTCAATATTTTTATTACTGACTTTTTCCTATTTTTACAAGAAGCATCAGTCGGCAACTTTGCTGATGACTTTATACTCATGCTAGAAATTGAGCGGAAGTTATTAATACTTTGGAGTGGAAAACAGTGAACCCCCTTTAGTGGTTCAGATTAAATTCTATTTTCGCTAATCCAGGAAAGTTTCAACTTATGCTTCTTGGTAGTGTTGGAGAAATGACTAATATTGTAGTTAATGTCAATAGAATAGTGTTAAAGCCAAACTTAATTGTTAAATTACTAGGAATAAATACTGATTATCAATTAAATTTCTCTGAACATGTTAAAACACTGTCTAAATCTGGGTGCGGTAAAATCAAAGCAATGTTTCGTATCAGACCCTATCTTAACGTTGACAGTGCAAATCGACTGAGTGAAGCATGTATTATGTCAACTTTTACATACTCTACTTTAATTTGGATGTATGGCTGCAAAACAAATGATGTCCTCATAAATAAAGTCCATTTGAGGGCATTGCGTGCAGTCTACAGTGATTCCTCTTCTTCGTTCAAATCACTTTTAAAGAAGGATGACAGTGCTTCAATACATGTACAAAATCTTAGATCTTTGCTTACAGAAATATCCAAAATTATCAATAGGAGAAGTCCAAGTTTTTTATGGCACATGTGTAATTTAAAACCATCCACTTATGACCTTCGAGCGGGTTTGAGGTTATGTCTGCAAGCTGCAAGAGCTCATACATATGAGCTAAATTCCTTAGCTTTTCGTGGTAGTGGAATAATTTACCACCTTTAAAATCACTTGAATCTTCAAAACTCTTCAAGCTTAAAATCAAAAGCTGGTTGGGCGTAGCTTGCACCTGCAAAATTTGTTTTTAGCTTCATTCTATTTTTCAACATTTTTACCTTTTTATCTTTAGTTTTTAATATTTTATTTTGTATTGTTGGTTGTTATTAGTTTTGTAAACTATCTTGTTACCAACGGTAAATGAAGAAATTGGAAATTTAAACGTGAATTAAAAATCTATTCTCGCCTCAATTTGTTGTATTAACGGCTGTATGTAGTTAGTTTTCCGTATTTTTCTAGAATCGAATGTCTTTATTCATATTTTTTAATAATAACAATTCTTGAAGGAGTGGTATCGTCTGTATATTAATTTCCACACACAGCATTTGAAGTCATTTTGACAACGGAAACCTGATTATGGATTTCAATATTCTTCTATGTGGATTTTACAGTGACGTTATAGTTTTCCTGTCGTAACCAGTTAATTAATCGATGCTATAACAAAAGTAACTCGTTCAAGCCAGATGTTTTGATTTTCTTTTGTTCACATCGTCGTCCACGTTCCCATCACAGAAACGGATTAGAAAATTGACGATTTTCTTTCTTATTTCACAATCGTGGATTAATGGGGCGGGATATAATTTTGATTAAATTATTCGTTTATTCCAATCAATATTTGAGCAATTAGTGAACTTAGTACTGCAATGGCGAAAGCGGCTGATTGACAATATAATGCGATCTACTATAAAAGGATTTCATTCATTTAATCAATAACTAAGTCATAATATTGGCAATTAACAATACACTTTCATACAAATGATATGACAAACGAATTGGTAATATTTTTCGATTTAGATAAGTATAAATACCGCTCCAGTTTTCAAAACAACTACTAACTCGTTACTGTGTTGTGAGATCATTAGCTAATTGAAGGGAACATGGTCAACAATCATGGCATTGGTCCACTGGTTTGTTTCATCATTATGTTGATCATCGAACGTAAGTGTCTATTGTTTTTTTCTATTCAATGGTTTATTGTTTCCTCACAAAGTCAAAGTTTCTCACCACCGTATAATGAGTGTACTTGCATGGATGGTAACAATTGCAATTATTGCCAAGCGTAGATAGTTGTATTTTAAGGGGTACTAAACTTAAAACTCACACTTTATTTTTTTTGGTATTTAAAAGAGTTTCAAAGTCGGTTTTTCATTTATTTATTTAAAATTTAAATTTAAATTTAGCAAAAGCTTTTCGATTTAAAAATCATCGTCATGAAATTAAACTGACTGAAATGGTTAAAAGCTCATCCAGGTGTGATTTTATAAGTTCAGCTCTCCTTTAACGTAATTTCAATTCTTTTATTCCTAATGTTGGTTTTTTTGGTGTCTTGCTTATGAACATTGTACGTGTGGCGTGTTGTACTGGTAATTTGATGTAAAATCTTTATTTATAAATCGTGCCATTTTTCACTATGACATGATAATTTTCCTCCTGAACCGTCAAATTTGAGTTACTATTTTTGAAATAATCTTAACTGTACCATGTACAGAGTAATGATATACACAAATATGTGATCGGAAGAATCCAATCATTAGTCACTCACTCATCATTCACTCACTCCTATTATAATGAAGACAATGAAACAGGAATGAAAGTCTTGGGTATCTTTGTGGATAAATACAAGTCAATGAACGTTGCATACCGGGTGTTATATCTTTGTGTTGATTACTATTTCCTCGTAGCTGAAGTGACACTTATGTTGTAACTTATGAATAAATCTTTTAACTCACATTACTTTAAATAATAAGTATTAATTAATCTGTGCGGGTAAATAATCTAGTTGGATATTATGCCTAGCAATGAATCAATAAGAATAAGAGTGCATCTCTAATTAAATGCTCTAATTAAATATTTGAAAGTTTTGCTTTTTTTGAATTGTAAATTATAATGACTTTTTTAGCCTATGATTTCACGGATCATTATGTGTCAATAAATGGTATTGATAATGGACACTGTGGAAATGTTAGTTTTCCCTGTCAAACATTGGAATACACCTACCAACAAAAGGTAAAACCAGATGATATAATAATGATTATGAACTACAATTGTGACAGGTATGTGATTAACAAAACAATTCTATTATCCAATTCCAACACTGTCGACATTCGAGGGATACAAAATAACGGTTGCTTGCCAATAATCAGTACAAACAGTAGTGGAATCTTGTTGTTTGGCGTAGAAAAGAATTCCACAAACATTAAAATTTCCGTGCAAGGTCTTAATATTTTACATACTGGTTTAGCTAGAGTTACTGGAAGCCAGCTTGAAACCTTCCAAGTAAACATTACCAACTGTTACATCAAGGGCATGAGGAATGAAATTTTTCTTTTCATCAATCTTACCAATCAACCACTGCTATCAAACCAAACATACATTTCCATTCATAACAGTACATTCATTTTCAGTGGAATGAAAATATTAGGGCAACGTTTTCACTCAAATGTCATTGTTAAAGTTACAGATTCAATATTTCTCAATTATTCGATGATTAAAATCGTGAATGCTGACACAATTATTTTCAGTCAATGCCAATTGAAAGGAAAAATGGATATGGACCGGTACATAATTGAAGTTGATAAGGTGAAAGCTGTTAAAATAAATGATCTTCTGATCCAGCAAGTTACTTCGGCAGGTGTTATGAAGCTTAATGCTTTTGACTATCTATTTCATAACATTACCGCAAGATATGTTCGTGCAGCTGACGATATATTTCTTCTTTTTGGTGGAAAATTCGAAACTTGGGGTTTGGTCGTTCAGAATGTGGAATGCTGGCGCATTCTTGGATACTCCATGTCTAACGAGCTACATAATCAGCCATCAGTATTTCTATCAAAGTTACATGTGAAGGAAACGAAAGTACATAAATCTTTTTTAGACCTTTATAACATTACTAAGGTCAATATGACAGATATTAACTTTGAAAACTCATCTTCTGCTGGCTTTGGATTTGATCTTCGTTCGGTGCCATCACTGATTATATCAAAGTTAAACATGAAGGGGATGAAATTAAACAGTAGTTTTCTAGCCATCATTTCTGTTGCCAATGTTCGTATGACGTACATAAACTTTGAAAACTCATCTTCAGGCAGTTATGGAGTTATACTTCATACGTCATCATCAGTGTTCATATCAAAGTTAAACATGAAACGAACGAAAGTCCAGTATGATTTTGTAATCTTTAACTATGTTAAGAATGTCCATATGACGAACATTAACTTCGAAAACACGAAATCTCTATATAGTGTTGGAGCTTCGGAAGTGGAATCAGTGTACATTTCAAAATGCAGTATCAGAGAGACAAATGCAAAGCACAGTTTTCTAAATTTCGTTCACGTTAAGTACATTAACCTGGTAGAGCTTTGGATCATAAATGGACATAGTAAAAATTACATTGAATTAAGTTATTCTATATCAGTCTCACTTTCAAATTTTTATTTAAATAATGCGTCATCGAAGGAAGAAATGATCATAGTAAATAAGATTAAAAATTTCACAATGTCTAATATTGATGTCAAAAATTCAAAAATGTTAAAATTTACCTTAATTACGCCCGGTGGCACACAGAATCAAAAGTCCGAAACATACATTAAAAAGAACAAAGACGGATCATTTTTTTCTAGAGAGAATGTAGTAGTGAAGGAAGAATATTCAAAGGCATTAGCAATTAGATACTATTCACGTTATTATTCAGAGAACAGGACGAGAAATATAATCATGTCAATCGAAAGGTTCTTTGAAAATAATATGGTTCGAAGAGCATATTTTACAAACATTACATTACAGAACGTCACATGTAAGACTATATTCCAAGCGAATAATACTTTATTATGGATGAGAAACGTTAACATCACTTCGGTAGAAGCTACAGCATTTAATTTCCTAGACGGCGCAGTGGAAGTGTCTGACGCCATTATAAGTTCCAGTGAAGGTGTCCGTGCTATAAACTGCAACTTGACAATACGAAATGCTAATTTTAACGTCTCTAACACTGCCATTAATTTCAAAAATTCCAAAAAAAGTAGCGTAAACATCAATATGAGGGATGTCAGAATCATTGCTTTTAATTTAACGAAAGTGGTAATTATTGTTAGAGGAGAAAAAGATACAAATGTAAACCTCTTAAGACTGGATTTGAGATCAACTAAAGCAAAATTAGAAATTCCTGTGATAGATATTGTGACCACTCCAGAAAGCACTATCAATTACGTCAATTCAACATTATCATGCCCACAAAACAGTCATCCCCTTTACAATATAGATGACAACATCGCTTTTGAGTACCATTGCAAACCATGTAACAAAGGTTATTATACGGTTACTGATCTGGATGCGAATTTCTCTTTGAACACTATTTATAAGTCAACAACAATCATCAAAGATCCTGAGCCACTCGAATATCGAACCAAGTCAGCAATGTATTTAATCACAAGAAACACGACATGGTTTATTTATGGAAGTCCAACACCTTTGAGTTGCAGAAAGTGTCCAATCGGCGGGACCTGTGTTAGCAATATTATTAGTAACGACAATTACTGGGGTCAACTCAACCAATCGACTGGGATAGTAAAGTTTTACCCTTGTAATAACGGACATTGTTGTTCGGACACTACAGTACCATGTAATACCTATAACACGTGCAATTTACATCGCTATGGGACATTGTGCAGCAAATGTCAAGCTGGTTATAATGTGGACTATTTTTCAAGTAACTGTTTGCCTGCATCTAGCTGTAAAAACCCCTTGTATTTTTGGTTATTGTTTCTTCTCACCTCTCTGTTATACGTCCTTACAGTTGGATACTTAGATCAACTGAAAACCTTTTCTAATTTCTTGAAGAGAATCATTAGTTCCTTAGCTTGCATTAAAAACTTTTTTCAAGTAGAAGAAGAAGATGAAGAAGTTGATCTGGAAAATGTTGTAATAAAAAGATCCAACTCGACTATCCCAATGGACAACAATAGCAAGGGAGATTTACTACCGAACGAAATAGCATTGTGCCAGGAACCAGATGAAGATAAATGTCGCTGGTCCGGGATATTTAATATACTCGTCGCGTTCTACCAATTAAGACAGCTGTTAATCATCGATTTAGGTCTAAGATATAAATCTAACACATTCCTCTCAGATGTCTTTAACTTAGAGATCATTAATCCATTTTTAAATTTGTGTCCATCTTTATCACTTAACGATTTACAAAAGCAAGTAATCAAAGATCTGTTTTTTACGCTTGTAACGACTGTTCCTGTGCTGGTATTACCTTTATTATTTCACATGATATATATCTACAAGAATTCAAAAGCTCCTCAAGAAAATGATATGTACACTTCTAAACATAATCCAGAGAAGATGTCATTGTTAACCCGTTGTTACGCTTGTCTCATCCGATTAATCGCTATGAGGTACAAGAACTTAGCCACCTTTACCTTCATAATGTTGCATTGCGTGACAGTAGGTAACGTAGATGTACTGTACATCTTCGCTGAATTGAAATGTTGGAGTTATTGGCAATACATTGCATCTTCGTTTCTTTGGTTGTGGATTGTTCCTTTTCCACTGTCCCTCTTTTTATCATTAAAACTATTAAAAACCGATCATATCTCGACTGAAAGATTCCTCCTCTTCATGGTATTGCCTGCAATAGTGCCGATCTTTTGCGTGTGGAAATTGTGTCATAATGTCGCAAATAACGTTCGTAGTCTCAACAAAGATGATAATAAATTGAAATCAGCAATCAGTTCCATTTTTGAGCAGCCGTACAGAAGTGGAAATGTGTACTGGCATTCGTGGTTACTTTATCAAAGACTGATCGTGTCGTATCTGGTAGTGTTTTATATCGACCCAATATCCCGATTGTCGTTCATCTTCCCGGTTTTGGTTTTGTTCTTGTTGGTTCAACTTCAAATCAAACCATATAAGGACGGTTTGGTAAATCAACTGGAGTCTATTTCAATTTCACTCTTAATCATTTTTGCTGGTGTCAACATGCTACGCGCTTTCTTATACGTCAACAGAGGCACTAACGATGAATCAATTACATCCGTGTTAAAAATCTACGACCGCATCGACTTAGTACTTACTCCTCTTACGTTTTTGATATTATATTTCGTTTATCAACTGTTTTTGAAGATTTGGAAGAAAGTTCGAGTGGTTCTGATGAAAAGAATCAGAAAAAAGTTTATATAATTTACTATTTACATTTATACCGGTCTGACAGCCAACCCGAACTTCTCATTGTTTTCTGTGTTGATAGCGTTGTCGGCAGCTGAATTTCAATTTATCGCCCTATTTTTCCAGCAGTACTTGTTGCAACAACTGAAATTTACACTTTATTACAGTAAAGTGATCGCCAAACAATCATGGACTGTAAAAGCTGTCAGACCGAGAAAAATTTAATCTTTTTATTATAAAACTTTGACAATATTATATTTTTTGAAATTTTTTGAATCAGTTTTGCCTTGGTAACGACGGTCCAACAAATTAGGAAGTGTTGAAAGTCCGTTCTTCGTATTTATCGTCATTATTGGTGGATTATATTACATAGGAATTTCATTCTTTTTATTGTTGTATTAAAGATTGTTGAGTCGTTATCAAACTGAACTAATAGCTTTCTTTGAGAGATTTTCCACGAGCGAGCCAATCTTTCTGCCAGTCTTTCTCCAATGAGAAAGTTCCACTGTTTACATCAACGAGCTACTAATATTAGTTCCATTAGTAAATGTTCATCATCATTAAGATTATTAGTAATTTGAGTCATTTACGAACCGCTATACAGCATGAGTCTCAAAAACTGTTGCGCAAAATTCAAGTTGAATTTGAAACTGGAATAACTGGAATATAATGATAATTTTTACACCGAGGGATAGAAAATTTTGATAGCATTCCAATGATATAAGATCTGAAAATCGAAATTATGTTTGCGGGATGGAAAACGGAAATTCCTTCCGTTCAGCAGAGCGTTAAGCTTTAATGGTCAGTTAACACAATTTAACAAAACAACATATTAAAACATGAATATAAAAAATGCTTTCTAATTTAATTTAAACAATCAGAAATAAGTTGAGAGCTGTTACGCTCTGTTGAACTGAAGAAATTTGCTTTTTCCAACCCGTAGACATGTCTTCAATTTGCAATTCTTATATCATTGTAAAACTGACTAAATTTCATACTCAACGGTGTAAAAATTATTATGGTAATCCAGTTATTTCAGTTTTAAATCTTATTTGAATTTTGCGTAACAGCTTTTGAGATTCATACTGTATTAATTATTAGATTAAGTGATACGTACAGTGTGTTTCATAATGTTGGAATTTTTTACAAAAATACAATAGCCGAATGAACTTGAAAATGGTCTTGCATCGATGTAAAAACTATTTTGAAATTCGGTGTATTTATTTAAAAAAAACCGTTCTAAAATGTCCGTTTCCAACATTCTGAAACACACTGGTATATCTACCAATTAGAACAGCGATTGTGCGTTAGTATCTGTGGTGAGATTTTTATCTCTTAATTATTAATGAATTAAGTTTTCTCTTCCATTGTTCAACCGGGACTTTCTGACTTTTCTTTCTAAAGTTAACTCGTCTTGAAAATGTTTTAACAGCAACACGATTATTACTAATATTATTTCGGAGAAAATGATTCGAAATCAACTGTTGCTTTTTTTTGGAGGTTTTCATGTTGAAACCTTTTCTAATTCGGCAGTACATCAAGCAAATCAAAGTCATACATCAAATTTTTGATCGACGTTTTCTTAAGCCCGATTTCCATGTGTGTGTTTCCAGCGGGCGAGCGCACAAATTACGCATACATGACATCATGCGCATGTGCTGCTAGAGTTTATTTTTAAATTTCCAGTGAACTTGAGTGAAACGTTCGTGAAAGTTAATATTTTTGTGCGCTCAGTGCGAATACCCCAAAAAAATTTAAAGATTTTATAGCAAAATGGAGTCTGAACAAGAACCACTGACTTCAAATGAAAATGAAAACACTGAAGTACCAAGAGATGTTCGTGAGAAGTCCTGTGAATTGGTGGATAAGGAACTTCTAATAGAACTTGTGAGAAAGCAACCCAATAGCTGGAATATGAAATCGCCTCATTACAAGGACATATTTTAAAAGAAAGTTGCCTGGAATTTTATAGCTGAAGCTATGGGCACCAAAGATCAAAGTAGGTTTTCGATTTTTTGATGTTTATTTTAATCAATTTCATATAGATACAGATATAGATATAAATGCATTTTGAATGTTTGCACATAGCTATCAAGTAATTTACAATCTTTAAGTAGATTAATATACAAGCATAAGTGTGTAAACAAAAGATCATTAATCATTACCAAATAGACATAGCTGTAGACAAGATGGTGAAGTAAATATCTCAAATACAGAATTAATAATTACAATGTGACAATTGTTGTTATGCATTTCCACCATGGCCAAATTTGAGATTTATTTCTTTTCTAATCAAATAAACAAAAGAAATTCGACTTATCATTATCTTTATGAATCAATAATTTCAGGTTGTTTTATTTATATGCAATATACACCAAAAAACGTTTTCATAAACGATGTGTTGCAATGAAAAGTTTTTATACTGATGTGATGAAGAAGAAGTTTGGTATGATAAAAATTATATTTGCCCATGTATACATACTTATAAATATCACTTGACAAAGATTTTTAACAAATCAAAATATCGTGAAAATTCTGTGTGTTTTTTTCGAATTTTATTAATTACAACACATGTTTTACTGACTCTGTACGTTTTAATACTTATAAATATATATGTATATATGCTGAAATATATATACTGAAAAACTGAAAAAAACGAAATTAAATTCAACACTTGATTGAGTGAAAATGACTAGTTATTACTGTTTCTTTTGTTTTTAGTTCCAGACACGATTACAAAAATCTTCGACATACTTTTGCAAGATGTAAATCAAGAAAGGATGCAAAAATAAAGAGTGGATCAAAAGCCTCAAGATTACCAACACGTAATTTCTTTGAGGAATTCTCATTTTTAAATAATACTGGTGATTCTGCTTTGAGGGAGCATGTTACGAGTAACATTCCTGAGGGCATGCATGTGGAACCTGAAGAATCAATTGTTAGGGAATATGTTGACGAAGTTAATGATGAAAGCATTGAGTTTGATAAAAGTATTTTAGATGCTGCATCATCCAAGAAACTTCAATCTCCTCGTGGCCCATTTGAATCCAGGAGAAGAAAGCAAATGACTTGAGTGTAGTTGACAAACAATTACTGAACGAACTTTCCAATGTTAATAAAAAAATTTTTATGAAAAAGAAAACTTGGAACCTGAGGATTCTGATTCACACTTTTGAAAAAGTTTGATTGTAATGATGAGAGGTTTATCAAGTGAACAAAGTATGTTGGTCAGGGCTAAAATAAACGAAGTTTTACTTGATATCAAATTTGGAAACTGACAGCAAATAGCAAAACAGCTTCTGTTTACTTTGGATTATGGGTTCCATGAACAGTTATAGCCATTTTAATCTTTCAGTTGTTTCAATTTTTTTTCTATATCGTATCGTGAAAGGATTTAATATGAGTATTTTTTATTTGTTTCAGATCTTCCGAGTAAAACGATGTTTATGATGTGCACTGTTGATAATAAAAAATGCTTTATCTGGAATACAGAGTTTTTAATTAAAAGGGCGAGGAGTACTTTTTCCGTAAACATGTGTTGATGTTATATTTCTTAATCGCGGGGGACCATTCCACTGCATCTCGAATCAAACAAGGCGTTTTTCGGAAGATATCTCGAGAACTACAAATCAAAACCCGTAAAATTATTTTACACGGAATGCAATTTACCTTAGAGAGTGAAAAAAACGCATGCAGAGCGCGTATTTCTTATTTTTGATGGGTTTCAGATCCTTTTTTTTGTTCTGCGCTCCAGTGTTGATTGCAAACTTAGAAAATGTTTTATTTAGGTTGTGTTTGTTTAAGTGGGTCTTTAAAATCAGGGGAACAATCGCATTGTCTCCTAAAATAGACTTGAAGTTATTTGAAAAACATTTCTAAAACCTCTAAGAAAATAACTGGTATTTTTATGGTCTGCGTTATTGACGAAGGGGTGACTACAACACTGATGCACTTTCTGTTTGTCATTTTGTAAATTAATTTTCCGACACCATTTTTGAGTTATCATTTTCAGAATTAAAACCCGTAAAAAAGTTTTACACGGGAACTAGTACATATATATTATGTGTAAGAAATGTATAAAGATTCAATGAAGTTTTAGTATGTCATATTGCCAAGGTATTACACCACTTGGAGAGTTAAAGCAGTCACGAAATAAATCTCGAACAGTTTTAGCGTTGGTAGAATTTTTGGACCCTTGTTTGCATATATCAGTTAGTGCTTGGTTTTCGTCTTATGTAGAGCAACACAAGCCTTTGTGATGTTGATAACATTGTTGACATGTGCAATTATGGATCGACGAAATATTCGAAATATGGCATCCAAAGTTCCGAAAAAGTTCTCGATAACCCTTCTTGCTGGAGACAGCCCGTAGTTAAAAATTGCTTCTCTTGGATTAATTCTTTCTGAATTTTTTGAATATGGACGCAACATGTTTGGCTTAAGGGCGAATCTTTCATCGGCAACAAATGTATACGGAAATAAACTAGCCTGTGGTTAACCTGGCAGAATTCTTGGATCAGGAAAATCAAGCTGGTTCTCATCAATAGTTGTACCTAGTGCACTTGAACTGTAGACACCACTGTCACTTTTACGACCTGCTTCACCAATATGTACTAAAGTAAATTCATAATTCACATTACAAACTGCCATCAAAACAATGCTGAATGTTTTTTATAGTTAAAGAATAGAGATCCACTATTCCCAGATGCTTGTATGTTGACATGCTTTCCATCAATTGCACCCAGGCAGTTTGGAAAATTCCATAAGTCGTTGAAGTTGTTGGCTATATACACCCATTCTTCCTTTGATCTAGGTGCATGCAGATAACCTTCCGCGCTTAAAACATAAGTTGCACATGTTGTTTCACGAATTATGCGACGACCAGTTGTAGGGCTAACCCGGTAACTGGTGGCAATTGCAAATTGTGCATCGCCGATCTCCAGATAGCGCAAAGTAATAATCAAGCGTTCAGCTGGCGATGTTACAGAACGTCCTGACGCACTTGACTTCATTATCAGAGGAGAAACCCACCACAGCAGCTTTTCAAAATTTGTGGGATCCGCACGAAAATTTTTGTAAAAATATTGCCTGCCAAAAAGCAACAAATCTTTCACCAATCGTTGAAATTCTCCATGTTTTTCTCTTTCCGAGAAGATTTTTAGTACGCACATTCTTTTTGTCTTTGTTATAGTTTTTTGTTTTTGTCATGATCATCAAAATGGTTACTTTTTTATAGTGGAGAAGATTACTCAAGGGCTCCATATTTGCTTAAGTTTTTATATTTATCCCGCTCATTGGTTGTCCGCTTCGTGGAGTTTGTGCGACTGGAAATCATGCGAAATTTTTTTGATGAGTGAATTTCGAGCGCCAACCCGCAGAAATTATACGCATGGAAATCGAGCTTTATATTTAAGACCATACAAAAATTTAAACATGAATTTCTTTGTTGTTTGTGCCAATGGTTGACTGAAATGACTAAAATTAATCTTGTAGTTTGTGCAAATTTGATCGACATTTTTGGGAAATTAATGTGAAGTTTCCCGTCAAGTTGAGTATTTAATATTTATTTATTTGTTATTTAGTCAGTTAAAGAAGAAAACATGAAGAACAACAACTTGTAAAATAAATCCAACAACATGTACTTTAAAATCCTTTTAAGGAAAGATCCGCCAAAAATCAGTGCATTGAATAAAATTTATTGAATGAAAGATTTAGAGCTAAAACATACAAAAATAAAACGCATGGTTGGGAAAATTTAATATTTTAAGTTGTGCTTCAAAAGCCTTGTCGGTCTCTTCACTAAAACGAAACAAAAATAATATGAAAAATGTTTAAGCACTTCTAGCATACAAACTTCCTATATGACATAGTGTAATATCATAATAAATTAGGAATTAGATACGAAAAACATTCGGTTGCTCACCTACAGTACCATGAGTTGAAAGGGTAAATAAGCAAAGTCAGGTAATAAGTCTATACCACCATGTAACAGCAACAAGAACAGTTGGAGATGATGATGATTATGAACAAAATCGAAAACTGAATTTCACCTATCTTCCAAAACTGCTATGCCTTCTCGCGCGTTGCTTACAAAACTTTGGGGAACTTAAAGTCAACAAAGTGAAGTCTATATGCGTTAAACATATGTCTTATTTTACTTCTTCTGGAATCTTTTGCACCGTGTTATTCCCAGAAACAATTAAAAACAATGAAAGGTTTTTGAAAAAACATCAGATAAGCGGAACATTCGCTAAGTGGAGCCATTTTTTTCGGTCCCTCGAAAGTTCCACTTATCGTGCGGCAACTGTACATAGAAAATAGCCAGTATATACGGTTTAATCAGAGGATTCAAGTCTCTTACTAGGCGTACAAACCTGAAGTTGTTTTTGGCATGTTACAAAAATGCGAATGTATGTTTCATCGACTTTAAGATGTTGTTAGTAAAAGAAAAGGCGAACTTTTAAAAAATTGCATTTATTCAAAGTGAAATACGAAGTTTTTCGTGTCTAGGCACATGATGTTGTGTTGAGGAGTCTTTTATTGCAGCACCGCGAGTATGCTTTGGACCAATCTAAAACTAAAATAAGTGTAGTCAGAGAAGTATAAGGATGAATTAAGAACAATTAGTTGATACATCTTCCCAATGGATCTTTTAAAACACCTTGTTATGGTTATGTCATATCCATGCACGACTTCATTCTATAGATTTCTATTCCTTATAAGAAATAGAGAGAAATAGAATCAATCAACAATCATAGAGTGAATCAACACTGCCTTGAAGTAGAAAATGGCTTGTACTGCTATCCATAAATTCATGATTCACTGAACGTTTAAATAATAATGATATTTGATTCAGTAATACAATCTAGTGTTTCCTGAAGGAAACATTTCGCCTACGGTCTATCTTAAGGTCTGAGTCATGATGAATAAGATAGGAATTCTTATGAAAATTATAAAAGAAGTCTGCTCAGCAATGAGTGAATGGATAGAAGGATCGGTGTATGATTTTATCATTCAAAAGGTCAATAAATGTAGAAAAGCAAAGTAATATCGTTAAATTGAGAAATACATTTATCTGTTCAATGTTAGAAAATAATAGATCGTTGATGAATAATAACACTGAACCTACCTGGAACGATCGCAAGACATTCCACAGATTTATAAAAAGCATTACTTCGACCCTTGGCACCCTTATAATTCTTTGGTGTTTTACATTATTTCTTTCGACCGATAAGAAATGTTTATTCATTTCATCTGTCTCTATAAAGTTTTTACAAATTTTCTGCAATGTTTTTTGTTTAGGTTTTTTATTTGTTAAAAGAACGATCTTTTATTATTCTCCCAAAATGATTGGGTGATTTTTTTCAATCTTAATTATGATTACTTAAAGGAAATATTCTCGGACTTTCGAAGTTCACAGTTCAAAAAATATTACTTTGTTTACATTTTAATGTAATCTGATTGGATTGAAATTTGGTCTCATTTTGCATTTGGAAGTATGTGATTGAGAAAAAAAAAATTTAGAGTTTTCGTGAGAATAACAACATTTCTGCATTCAATACTATTATTTGTCATGTAACATAATGATGTATTTGATTTGGCAATTAGGAAGGAGGGATGGGAGGAGAAAAACAACACTTTTCTTCACTAGTACAGACACAACTGTTTGTCATGTATTAAACCAAAATAATGTGTTTTTGATATATGTAACTGTAATAGCTGATAACAATCACCTTACCTTTTCATCCAGAAGAGCACAGGCCCTTGATTGGGTTTGTGTCACTCATGAGAGTGTCAAATACTTCGGAGCCTCCAACCTAAGCCGTGGCCCCTCCTGGAAAGCAGATGCAGTAGCAACTGAGTGAGGCTAGTCACGTAAAACAATACCAAATAAATAAATTAATAAATAAGCATGAATCTTCATTTCTTCCTCCTTAATCTGTAGTGGTTTCAGATTACAAAGAGCAGCATGATGTTTGTTGTTGTCACTTTCGTTAGTTTCGATATCATCATCAGCGTCATTCAAGCTGATTTATCCTTATGTGCTTTAATGATTGTATTCATCAATTTCTAGCTGCACCTTTCCTAAAAAGACTGGGGAAAAAAAGAGTTTATTCAAACCAACAACCACATTTTTTTTTCTAGTTTTCCCTTCATATGTGGGACAAGATTCAGTTTTCCATTTGTTAATTTTGGAAACAACTATTTACTGCGCAATACAGTATTGATAGTACTTAATACCAAACAGGCAAATATTTCTGCATTATAAAACAAGCTTAAGTACGCCTCGACAACAACTCAATTCTTTCTATCCAATATTGATAGTCTCCAGGTCTCTGACCTCGCGGAAAATATAAATAGTAGAATGCCGTGTCGAGTTGGTGTATATAAGACGTCTTGACAAAGAATATCTAAAATATAATGAACGGCTTTAACATTATTTTTGATGGATTCTTTGTGACCTACCATCTTCTTGAAACTGATGAAGTAAAACAAGAGGAAATTCTGAAGACACAGACATACAAAATAGGTAAATTTAATTGTTTCAAAAAAAAAACTTGACATGCATATGAATGATGCCTTTTCCTGAATTTTCGTATTTCCGCGTGTGGTGATCTGATATACTAACTAGGTCCAACACGATGTTTAAACTGATATTTAGAGAATTTCACTTTAAGTTTAAAATTTCACATGGAAATTGCAAACTGACTTTTTAAGAAACTTTTTGGCTTTTTCCCGAATTTTTGTGTAAACACAGTGCCTATGCCTAGTTTTTAAGTTTCACCTGGTTTTAAAGTATACTTTTGTATGCTAAATTAATTACATTACATAGTATTGAAATATCGCTCAATATAAAATGCCAGTAATGAAAGGCTTTCTAAATTTCTCTTAAAATTCACGAAGGTATCTTATGCTACCTGTTACCCACCTTGCCTTACCTATCCATTTCCTGCGTAGAGGCACATAAGGCCTCCACTTTCATGGTCAGCGCAGCAGCGCTAGTTTCAGCCCATGATTTCCATGCTGTTTCTTTTTTTTTCCCAACAGTGGGTCTAGGTATTCTTTGGTATTCTTTTTCTTCCTTTTCTTTCTGGTGCCCTAGTCATTGCTATGTTTCAGTTGTTATTGTGGTTTTGCAGCAGTATGTGTCCAATCATCTTCCATCTTCGCAGCTAAACTTCCTCACTCAGTGACTTTATTTTGGCTCTCTCTAGCAGGGCTCTAGTAGGTCTGTGGTCCTGCCAATATATATGGAGTATTATTCGTGTACATCTTCGTCTTCATCCATTCGGGTTGTTTTACTCTGCATTTCGTCTTCATGTTTTGTAGAGGAGAGTAATGCTAAGTTATCTGCAAAGTTCAAATTGTCAAGCTGCTTCTATCTAATTCTATTCTCTCATTCTTCAACAGTTCTATTTTATCAAGTCCATAACAAGTGAGAACAGGAACCTTGACAGCCGTTTTGATGTTGAAATACTCACATAATTTTATCTGGTTCTCTACTGCACATTGGAAGGATTCATGAAATAGTTAAACTATTCTCACAATCTTCTTTGTGGATGTCTTTGTATGAGAACAGAGTTCCTGTTATGTCTACTTCATTCATTCACATACTTTGCTCAACCTTTCTCCGTTGTTATTCGGTCTTCCGAGTCCATGTTTGGCCATGACCCTGTCGTCATCTTGGTACACATCTTCTTCTTCGCCATTTAAGTCTCCTGTTACAATCAGCATGTGATGTTTCTTCATATTATGTAGTACGTCTTGAAGTCCTATGTAGAAAGAACGACCTCTTGCTCTACTGGAATCCAATTCATCCAATTAATCAGAGTACTCGCTGCCATGTTCGACATCAGTATGCCTACACCTTGTTTGTAGTTGTCATTGCCATTGTCCCTGAGTAAATGATGGTTTATCCTCCTACCAGTTTGACTTTTTTCTTATCTTGTGCAGTGTAATTCGGTGATGCTCATGATGTCAATTCTCTCTTAATCATTTCTTTTGCTGCCAGTGTAATTTTTTCGCTTGCGTATAGTGTTCTTAGATTCCTGATCATCATGGTGTTTTTCTGGTGCAACGGTGGTCTATTAGGTCCAAGAGCGTCCATGGTGTTGTGGTGCCAGGAGCTACTACAGCGTTCTCTTGATTTTACTGTGTGTGCGCCCTGCTTATGGTTTCTGTGATAATAATAATAATAATAATTTTTTCCCGAGTTATCAACACACAGTCCAATCCTCAATCTTGAGGGCCAGTGGGATTACTCACCGCTTGGTTTCTACCTATCGACCTGTTTGACATGAGTGACCCTGCCAGGAGTGAAATATTCCTACCAACATATCTCTATGGGTACGCTTAAACCACATATCGGGGGATAAGTATCAGTAATATTGTAATGCTTGTAACAACGCTATATTGAAAATACAACAAAACATTTCTAGTCAGTGTTACTGAAGAAAGGGGAAGACAAGGAAATATATTTCAAAATAGTTTGGACTTTAGGGCAAAATTGTCTGAGATTATTAATACAAAAGATCTTCGTTTGTGTCATATTTGGGCTGTAATGTATTTTAAGCTCTGGATTCGTACATCAAGAATGTCTGTTTACTGTATCCTTTATGATTCATATTTCTACATAGCTATGTAAGCTTACTTTGTGTACTTGAAGTATATAATAATTTTAGAAAAAATAAAAAACCCGGATCAAGATCTTCAAATTTGTAAGTTTTAATGACAAATGAAAGCGTGGTTTTTGTAAAAACACGAAAAATATCTTACAAAAAGGTAATTCAAAATTTTAATAGTCGATAAGCACAAAGTTTAATTACATCGAAACAGTTGATTCATTGCTATTACGTCTTTCTTCTTTTTCGCTACAGTTACTTCTCAAAATTTCAGAACTGCCTAGTTCCACAAGCTAGTCTCTGTACGTTCTCTATTTTGTCATGTCATGTTTGCATTTAGGTTAATTTTCAGCACCTGCTGGTGATCGAGTCATAAAATTCCTCTTATCCAAACATGCCCTTTTAACAAACATGTCATTAAGGCATTTTAATTATCTTTGTAAAAATTCAACTAAACGAAAGAATATTAAAAGAACAGTTAAATAAATTCCTTCTCTGCTTGTTTTTAATAAGACTTAATAAGACTAACTATACTGTTTCTGTTAAAAGCATCACTAATGTTTTAAGCATTTGTTTTCATATTGGGATCTATGGAATTTGGATTGCTTGTATCCACAAAGAAAACAGGGGAATTTTCTAAGAACAATTCCATCTCATACGTGACTTTTACTTGCTGGATAGAATTAAAGTGTTCTTTGATAACTTCCTCACTAGTTTCTTCTGGAGCATATACGTTTCCTGGCTTGGTGTGGACTGTGGTTGCTGTTGTAATTTGCTTAATAAATTTGCTAATAGCACATTTTCTACCATGTTGAAATCAACATTTTCAGCATATTTGTCATATATACAAACTGATTGGCTTGTATTTTTTTCTTCCCTTCGTAGTTCGAAGTATTTGAACTGTTAAAAGCGATTACGCGAAACGCTGGAGCGGCTAGTTATTTCGTCACACATCTTCAAAAACAATAAAACTAACGTTTGCGTGAACTTTTGGTCTAGTAAAAAGCCAGTTAAAGCATTACAAAGAATGATTTAACATAATCTACACAGATCAGGCATGTAAAAATTCTTTTGTCTTCAGTCAAATTAATTTGCTAGTGTTTTCCAGTTAGACCCCATTTACACTAGCTAAACGTTTGACGTTTGAAGTACTTTTTGTTCGTGTTCTTTTCTCACTTCAGATAAACATTCGAAAGCATTTGTGTGATAAGTACATTAACTGCTACAGTTTTGCGCCATTAAACTCTTGTTTATTTTGATTTTTCATGGAAGTGACATATCTACCCAAAGTTTGTCAACACATATTTATTACGGCAATCAACTGTAATTAGCATCTAAAAAGAGAAAATTGGATGTAAATTAATTCACGTTGCCATGAACATTTTGAAGATTTTCTACCTCAAGTCGATTCTTTCCAAAGGTAATTTGAGTTTCCTTTTCTTAATTCTTAAACTTTTAATTTCAAAAAGTGTCAATAAACTCATTTTTGAAAATCTTAACTTATTCTTTTTGGAATAGTTTATAGCAAAACAGAGAAAAACCGGTTTTAAAATGTATTTTAGAATTTATCCAGAAACAGGACATATAAACCGAACTTTGGAGATTTAATGGCACCTAAATTACTTCCTGTCAGTATCGACAGTTTCTAATAATTCAAAATTTTATTTTTGACGGAAGCGTAGCAGAAATGCATCACTTTTTGTTTCTGCAAGTTCTCGGTAAGTATAATTTAGATAGTTACATTCGGAACATTTTTCTAAACACCATAAACAAACAAATCTATTGGTTTCAAGCCTCAAAAATCTCTTTATTTTACAAGAATGCAGAACAACAACAAACTACTTTACACCTTGAACAAGCTTTTGAAGATTGCAACTGATAGGTGTTATGTAGATGTTTTTTGAAAGCGTCTCGAAAACACTTCTTGTTTAGAAATAAGACGAAATGAACTGTTCTCTGATCAAACACAAATCTCACAAGTTTTCATATGGACATATCGATCTTTCATGCATCTTAATTTCAGGTCTTGGTATTTTATGTATCAATGTATGAATACTTCCTAAAATTTAAATTTTCGCTTCCTATTCTGTCCCTTCCGAAACTGTTTTTAATATTAAGTTATTCTGCCTACTGTATATATTTTCTTGAGGATATATTAATCTGTCCGGCTTTCCTAACAAATAAATTAATAATATTAATCCCAAGGCCTCTTTGAAAATATCCGATTATAATGTGAAAGAGAGTAGAAGTCATGGGAACGAGATTATTCAAATACTTATAACTATGAAAGGGGTTCAGCTTTCTTCTTTACAAGATCCCTTTTTCATAAAACAGTGCCGTAAATGACGGAATTAGTGCCCGGGGTGCTTATTTAAAATTTCAGCCTTTAGATGGGGCGCTTATTAAATCTTCATATCATGACAAGGAAAATGTATTTTTTTCAATATTTTTTTTTTAAATAATGTCCGAAATAACATCAAACTGAACTAAATTTCAATATCTTCTTCATAGTCAGAATCGACAACAAGGAAATCATGAAAAGCTTGACTGCAAAAAAAAAAAAAAATCCCCGAGAAGAAGCCTTAAAGTCATGGCAAGCATTCAATTGGAGTTTTAAAAACGGTCGTACACCAATAGCCTCATAAACTATTTCATGGAAAATAAAGAGGAAAACTTTGTTTCAACTTTGGTTGTGGAGCCAAGAAAACGGGAATTTGGACTAGTTGTTCCGGCGAAATTTTCAGCTTGCACAGGCGATTTGCGGGTGGTGACAATTCTTTCAAGATAGATTTTGGAAGTTAAGAAAATATATACACACTTTGAACTGTCTTTTGAGGAAACTAAAAATGCTGAAAGACCAGTTTTAAAATGAATGCACGTTTTTTTTATAAGGAACATGTTTATAAGCAACACTAGTAAATTTTCTCAAGAAGTTAAGCAACAGTACTACAAGGATCATACATAAATTAGCAACATGAAATTTTGAAATCATGCAGCACTAGCATACCTACAGCACATTTCTTTAAATTGTGACACTAGATGGTTACACTAGGTTGAAGTACTATGTGCTAGACTTGGTACTTAGATACTTCAGCTTGCACAAAGATTTTCAAGACTGGAAACACCTATTTTTTCACTTAATACTTAGCAACAAATTAAGCGACATTACTACTAAAAAATGGTCATATTTTAAGCAACATTACTAAAGGTCTGACCTTGGTTTATTATTTTTCGCTAGTCTCAAATAAGCGCTCCTACTGATGACTGTACGACGAAATAACCAGCAGGGCCGCTTATTGTAAAAAATATTCTTTTTTCGGGGCGCTTATTCGGGAAGGGGCGGTGATTCTGCAAGGGCGCTAGTTCCGTCATTTACAGTAGTGCATGGTCATGAAATAGTTTTTTAATCAAAAGTCAATATTGCATATGAAATATTTGAATTGATATTTAGTTATTATCAGAAACTTGTATTTACTTCCTACTGATAAACAGCTAAATTCTCTTAAACGAAAGGTGGACAATAAACACATCTATAGCTTACTACCCTATCAGGAGGATTTGTATATTGATCCTACAGAGTCAACGAGCGAGAATCAGAAAGATAACGAACCTTTATACGACGACGTCAACAATACTTTGGGAAAATTGATTAAAAATATTTTGCTGAGCATGCACTTTAAAAACCTAGTCTGCCAAAGTTTGTTTTTATGTTTTAATTTCTGTGGCAATTATAATTTTGCATTTTTGGCCAGCACCTTCAATTTCCAAATACAATCTCTACGATGGAGTACACCGGAGAAAAGGTCGCAATTTGTCGTAATTTATAATTTGTGGGATAATGACGAAAATTCCATTTTTCTCGAAATAAACTTCCTTGTGGTTACCGTAAATCTTTTAATTTAGTATGAGTCAAAAAATAATTATTTTTGCAAAAGCATTTTCTAAAATCCTTCCTTTTTTCTCGATTTCAGTTGCATTTTCACTTACAAAAGCAACAGTTTTTCACGTGTCATTGCATGGGAAAGACAATCAGAAATGTGGAAGCCAAGCTCAACCGTGTCAATCTATTGGATACGCACTATCTGCCAAATTCCAATGCAGTAGTACAATAATCCTGGATGGTGGTACAACAAAACCTAACGAATACATGATCAAGCGTCCACTACGATTTGGCGTGAGGTCCGTTAATATCACAATAGTAAAAAATCCGACGAGCAAGTTTCAGCCTATTATAAAAGGCATCAAACACACTGGACATCTTTTAGAAGTTGAAAAAAAAGTCAAACATATGAAAGTTTTTGTGGAAGGAATAACATTTATGGACATTGGGCTCTTTAAAGAAACTGATCAAAGAGGTATACTTTGCTCTTGTCAAATCGAAATCAAAAATTCCATTTTCGACATAAACGAGACTGAGGTACATTTGATTTTGATCAAAGAGAGGAGCTTACACTATCATTTTGTTTACCGTCGAATTCTGATTGAAAATTCTACCATTGGTCAAAATATTTCCTGTAATATATCCGGGCCACTAAGAATTCAAATATTTGACACTGCTTTTCACTCTGGCATCTTAGTATACACCATAGAAGACCAAGCCAGTATCCAGATAAGAAATTCACTCCTTATGTCACACTATTCAAAATCTGCTTTTATACAAGTAACCGGTCCGGTCAATGTATCAATGCATCGAACAAAGCTTCTAGAGCATTCATTTATCAAAATCGTTCAGCCTTTCAGATTAAGTAGTGAAAAAATTGCATTTGTAACTATCACTCATTCTTCGTTCAGAAGAAGTCTTGTGATTTCACAGTCGGCTTTGGTGCACTTGCAGATTGCACATACAGTTTTCTATTCGAGTTCAATGCTTATATCAGCTTCTACTTCAGTGCCGAGTCACCTGTATCCAGTCATCCTTCTACAAAACATGACCTTCTTTCAAGTTGATGTAATGACTATTATACACGCCACAGGTCCAATAACTTTGCACATTAAAAACACTTATTTCATGAATAAAACAAGTCTGCTTGTTGAAGATATTCGATCGTTTACTGTCACGGGGTGCAGGTTTACGCACATTATCGCACAATCAGGACCTTTAGTCAATGTGAAGTCAACCCCCGTCATTAAATTAAAAAATAATACATTTTCCAAAATATTGATGGACAGTTCTAAGACATCAATTATTACTATAGTTAACAGTAACGTTGTGCTATCATCTACAACATTCCATAGAAATAACTTAAAACCCGACTTTTCTTGTGGGATTTTGTTACATAACAGTAAGATCACCATGGAAAGCACAACTGTCTCGGAAAATATTGGGTTATATCCTGTGTGTTTCAAAAATTGTACTGGAACAGTAACGAAGACAATTGTTTACAATAACACAGATACAAGGATAATAATTGCGTTTGGATCTTCTTATGTTGTTGTTCATGAGACTTGGTACTATGAGAACCGTTTTGTCAATCTGCGGCAATCGGCTATTTTCACTTTCAGAGATAGTTCAGTCCGTATCGCTGGTACCAGAATGAGTAACGTGTCAACCTTGAAAGGTAAAAGCAATGTGAAAAGGAAGGTATATTCAAACGGGACAGGAATAGGAAAATTCAGATTACCCTGGAACACTATCGTCATCAACATGACAGAACATAGTAACGTGATTGTCAACAGATTGCAAGTGAACCATGTCGATGGTTTGGAAGGTATTTCGTGTTATTATAGCACAGTTTCATTGTTCAACTTGAGCTTCACAGACATTAAATTAAAGAAGAAGTTTCTCTCATTTGAAAATTGTATGGCCACACTTAAAAATGTTGACATTTTACAAGTATCGAGCTATTCGTTATTTACAATTACTAACAACGATAACGAACAGTTAAATTATAGGGTACCTATCGTTATGCTCGTAAACAGTTTTGCTTGGATAGAAAGTATTTCCGTCAAATATGCTAAAGGTTTCATTGAAGTGTTATTTAGTGCAGAATGTTATGTGATCGTTACGAAAATCACACTAACAAACAGCAACATCAGTGAAGGGTTTGTAATAGCAGAACGTTCCGTTGCAGTGTTCAATAATGGAATATTGTCTGGCAATAGGTTCAAAATCATGTTTTCTGTTATGAGTGGAAAAGCATCATTTTACAATGTGAGTGTCACTAAAACTAAGATGTTGCAAAGCTTTCTCTTTGATGCAGCTTCAGGAATTCTTGAAAATATAGTCTGGTCAAGATGCCAATTTAAGGGAAGTCTTCTGAAAACATCAAATAGCAACATTACTGTAACATCATCCTCTGCCAGTCAGATCAATGGAGGTATGCTCATTTCGATTTCGAACATCAATCAAGATAGGGAGTTTCTTGTTCAATTGAAAGGACTTCATTTCAGAAAGTCCACAAATATATACGAAAGAAAGTTGATTTTCATTAAAGTCAACAAGCTAACTGTTATGGAAATTGAAGACGTTACAATTGATGCACCACCTGGGCTGTTGCCTTATCCCCTTATGACAATCGTTTACCCATATAGTGTCCGTGAAGGCGCAAGAATTGCTTTTCAAATGATTTGTCCAATGAGTTATTACTTTGATCGTCATTCTAGCACTGATAGCAGTGAAAGATTCATTTTAGCTCAAATAAACTATTACTGCAAACATTGTCCTCGCGGATATTACTCTGCAGTTAAAACTAGAATTGAAATTTCCATTTATTCAAAGAATAAATCCATTTATTCAAAGAATAAAATTTATGTGGCAAACGAAACAAAAACATCCATGAATGAAGTTTGTCTTGCTTGTCCTACAGGTGGAATTTGTCACAAGAACATTACCAGCAAAGAGAACTATTGGGGATATAGAAAGAACCAAAGAGAAATTTTATTTCTGCCTTGTCCAGAACTATACTGTTGCTCGAGACACGGCGTAAAATGTACTTCATACTCTATGTGCAACTTTGACAGAGAAGGAGTATTATGTGGAGTTTGTAGAGATGGTTACCAATTGGACTATTTCTCTATGAAATGTATAGCTGAAGGAACTTGCAAGCAAAGATTGTTATTCTGGTTAACATATATTTCATTTGCAATTCTATATGTACTTGTCGTCATGTTTATCAACAAAATTCCGGAGTTATTGAAAAAAATCTTAGCACGTGTTATAAAATTGTTTACGAAAGTAGAGGTATCAACTGAAAATGACATTAATAACGACCAATCAATTGATGATATTTCCCAAGAGACAACCAATCATTGCCAAGGAGAGACAAATGAACTGCACCAGAAGAACGAAAGTAGCTCACCAATATCCGCCATATTTGATATTTTGGTATCATTTTATCAATTGAAAGCACTTGCTCAAATAAATTTGGGTTACGAACGGTCGAAAAACTTTTCTGACGAGATTCTGACAGCTGTCTTTAATGTACATGTGTTCAAGCTTACATCACAACTTTGTCCTATGGTTAGTCTTGACATAATTTCTAAATTAGTATTTAAGCATATCATGTTTTTCGCATTAATGCTATTTTTATTGGGTATTGTTCTGCTCGTTTTCTTCGTATATCGAAATGTTACCGCCTTCATTTGCAAGAAAGATCGATATGACTATATCACCGAACATGAACTCACCGAACGAGAAATCGATGACGACATTATAGTGGTCGTGACGCAACATGAAAACACGAAAGCACCACACCAGCATTGGATATATATTTGCTTTGTACGCCTTCTCATGCTAAACTACAAATCGTTAGCTTTGTTTTCTTTGATGGTGATCAACTGTCAACAGATCAATGATGTCCACGTTTTGTTTATTAATGGCGAAATCAAATGTTGGACATGGTGGCAAAACTTAACGTATTTATTTTTGTTTTTGTGGGTTGTACCGTTCCCTTTCGCTTTACATCTTGCAATATCAATGTTGAACAGATCCATGATATCCAACAAACAATGTTTCTTCTGTTTTGTGTTTCCTGTATTCACACCATTACTGTACCTTTATACCAGATTTGTCAAAAAGGAAAAGGGTGTAAATACTACTAAACTTGAAAATCAACAATTGAGGATATCTTTGTTAAAAGTGTTTGAAGATCCGTTTCGTAAAAAGTCAAATGGAGATGGCACATTGTTTTGGGACTCGTGGAAGTTACTGTACAGATTTATTATTGCCGTATGCGCTGTTTTCTTCATCGATCCAGTGTTTAGAATTGGTGTCATTTCCCCACTGATGATAACCTTCCTGGTTGTGCATGTCAAGGTAATGCCATACAAGGCGCAGTTAGCGAATCACTTACAAATGGTGTCTCTTGCTAGTTTGTGCATCCTGGTCAACATTAATTTGGTCCATTTGTTTTCCTTCGTTTACGATTTAAGTAATGAAGATGCCATTAAAAGACTTGGAACAGTGCATCTCATACTGCAGAGCGTGTTAAATCCATTAGTGTTTTTGATTATTTATGGATTGTACCATGTTTTACGAAAAGTAGCCACTTCTTGTTTAAATCGAGTGCAGTTACTGCAGCACAAGAAACGTTTGTAGCTCTTAAGAGGTTTCATAGATTAAGCTGGTTACTTGTAGATTTCTAATAAGCTTTTAGTAACTGCTATTTTTAGTTTATTTTGGGGATTTTGTCTTCTTCATTTTCTCCATCTGTAAGAAACACAACACACTATACTCGGAAAAACAAATACTTTTATTACGGTAGCAGCGATAGCGAATACCGTATTAAAACACCCGCGGACTCCTCCTCCTCCTCCTACTACTACTACTCCGGCCGAAATGGCAATTAGTCTGTGACTTAGAGTCTGCGAGACTCTACTAATAACGCAATGTAAGTTCTAATGAAGGAACGCAGCCTTCAAATTTTGGAAGCTTTTCTATAACAAACATTTAAAAGTTTTGTTTCAAAAGTACATAATCTGATATTTTGTAGCTTAATCCATGAAAGAATGAATTCTTATCAAATAGGCCTACATAAAAATGGGACTTTTAGTTCATTACACTAACTGAAAATACTTGATATGTTGCTTTTCTTGACGGTAAAGCTTATCAGTACAAAATTTCTTATTACCTCAGTTGTTAGCTAACTATACACTATGTTTCTGTATTAAGGCTTTCAAAGATCTAGTTCAAAAAGGCAGTTATTTGTTTGAATTCATTTTTCGTTTCATGAAATTATAATTAAAAACATTATATTTGTCTTTAATAAATTAATTTCTGATGGTTTATGATTAGACCCTTTTTACACTAACTAATAATTTTAACAAATTTATCATTTATACCTGTTTTCCACCAGTGAGATATAACTAGCATGTAGCTTTAGCTAAAAAATGTCCCCGCACTCAAGCATTTCAATTTGTATACACAGCAAGCTATACATTGCAAGCTATACAACGGAAATAAAAAAAAAGTTTTGTTTGAAAACAAATGTTTTGGTTTATTGTGGGCTTGGTATTAAATATTTCGACAAAGCCGGTTTTTTAAGAAGCCTCAAAGCTACTCAACACTCACTCAAAATCGTTTTAGAACTGTCTCGCTTTATGATCACGAGACGAGTAGCATTTAACATTTAATTTGTTACATTTAATGCATCGAAACAGGTATACAATAACACCCTTCATTCAAAGAGTTGACATGATGGCATCAATTGAACTTCAGGACAAACTTGATGATTGAAAAACTATTTAATCAGCCAACGGTCATTTAAAGAACAAGCAATGTTTTATGACGTCATTTCTATTGTTTTGAAAGAACAACGGTGCAGGGAGATCAAAACATTAAGATGGATGCTTTTGTAAAACTTTTCACAGTAACAAATATATACATTTTAACTTTTTATAACATTGTATAAACACAATAAAAACAAGAAGAATTGTGAGCATGATCATTTTGAAATGGGAAATCAGATTTGAAAACTCCTTGACAGATGGTCTTCACGGTTTTTCACTTACATTAGAATTGAGTTAAACTGTCTTTACGATAACTTTTCCAATTACAAGAACAATTAATTGTTCATATGAAACAATAGTTAAAAAGTTTAACAATACAACAAATAGTTTAATGAGTAGTGTAACCATGTGGCATAGTGTAGCAGTGGCGGTGTTTCAAAACCAACTTGGAATATGCAAACCAAATAAATCTAAACTTAAACAGATGAAAATCTGCTCAAAACTTTGTTACTTCTGTTATCTCTTAGGCCTAAGTCACACTGATGCTAATATACCTTTCAAAAAGTGTAAATAAGGCTTAACAAGTAATATCAGAAAGTATTTGCTACAAACAAAAGAAATGTGTGAACTGAAACATGGATACGTATTTTATAATCAAATACGTATTTCATAATCAAAATAAGATTCTGTAAGAGCCAAAAGAAAAAAAAAATTTTTTTTAAAAAATCTATTAGAAATCTCTGTTTCAAACTTTGATTCAAAACTAAAAATAGCCAAAGTTTACATAAAAACACAAGATAAAATATAGAAAGGTTTTATTGATCATGATCACACTAGGTTTGGAGGACAGTTAAAGAAAAAAAAAACACGAAGAACGACAGTTTGTAAATATGGCTTTCTTACATACACAGAAATCCAATTTAAATATTTTTATGGCAAGATCCGCCAATAATCAGTGCATTGAATAAAATTAATTGAATGAAAGATTTAGAGTTAAAACATATACAAAAATAAAATGTATGGTTGGCAAAATTTCAGATTTCAAGCTGTGCTTCACAATCCTTATCGTTCATTTCACTAAAACAGCACAAAAAAATCCTAATCGTTCATTTCACTAAAACAACACAAAAGTAATATGAAAAATGTCTAAGCAATGTTAGCATACGAACTTCCTAAATAACATAGTATAATATAATGATAAATTAGGAAAGAGATACGAAAAAACATTCTGTCTCCCACTTACAGTACCATGCTTTGAAACGGTAAAAAAAGCAAAGTCAGCTAATAATTGTATACCACCGTGTAACGTCAACACGAAAGTTGTAAGATGATGATGATGATGATGATAAAGAACAAAACCGGAAACTGACATTCGCCTATCTCGTGAAACTACTATGCCTCCTCGCTCGCTGCGGGGGCAAAAAACACAAGCCTCAAAGAACTTTGTAGTAACTTTTTATAACTTTAAGTACAATCGCTGCTACCGTTTTGCGCCATCTGGCTCTTGTTTGAGTTTTTGAAATCATTTAAACTTTATTTTGTGTCCTCTTCTAGTAAACTATTTCTACTTATTTCCCCAACTTCTCTTCCAATACACTTCTATTTGTTATTATAATTTCTACGCTCATAAACAGTATACAGGATGTGTGGAGAACCCCAGCATTGTAATATTTCTTTTCAGTCTAAGTGTCGATTGCAAACAACAAGATTGCGTCTTTCTTTTTTCTTTTAATGGATTTTTTTATGTAGCGATTAGTTAATAATATCCATTAGGTATAGCAATTAAATTACGTCACACACACACACACTTCAACATATAAAAAAAGTCAATTCAAATAGTTAAGCACACATCGTTATTACACTGAATCCCACCCACCCAATCTAGCATTTTTCAGAATAACAATCATTCTTTTTATATTCATTAACTTAATACTACATTGTATTAGTTTAAAAAATATTTCTACGAAACAATTTATTGCTAATATTTTACTGGCATACTTGGCGAGGCCAATAACTGCTGCATGGTTCTAAGAGTACGTTTCCTTCCAAGAGGGGGTTTTTCGTATCCGGCACAGTTACGACTATCAAACGTTGTAGTTATACCTAAAGTGTTCTGTTTACTTCCTGTTTCTTTTCCACGGTTATATGTTAGACATCTCTACATGTAAGAGTATTACGACCTACTATTATTAAATAAAAGGCTTTTGAAAATAAATGAAGTTATTTTCGTTTGAGTGCAACGAAATTGAAAATAAAATGACTAAACCCTTGTTCACAAACTTTGATTGAGTTCTAGCTATACTTCTGATGCTGTTACAGTTGTACTGCCAGTAAATATCGCAATCGCCAGTAAATGTCGCAAAATTGCCAGTAAGTGTCGCAATTCAACAGTAAGTGTCGCAAAATCGTCAGAAATGCCGCAACAGTAAATGTCGCAAAAAAATTAAAAACCCACAGTAAATATCGCAACTTTTTTTATTCGATTTCTAACCAATATCTTTTCCATCCTTGTTTTGAACTCGACACTGATTATTCTGATCAAGATGTGGTACTACTCATTGCACAGTGCGCTGATGGACCTATACAACATATCACAGGGATTGCAAAATATAAAATTAAGGCCGCTATAATTTTCAACATTTTGTTTCACATAGCAATTTGCTTTTACTTTTTGTCGCTAATACTACTAGTTACTCTATGCTTCAAGGTTTCCCGAAGTGAGTCCTGACCAATTGATTTAAGCAACAAGTCTTTCCTTTTCATACCCTCCACATTATATGATCACTTTGTGTAAGTTAGCGACATTTGCTGTTGATTTTGAAAAACATTACGGCATTTATTGTTAAATTATTGCTTAAAAATTTAAACGAATGAAAATTCTAGTTTCGACACTTACTGGCGATTTTGCGACACTTACTGTTGCGATTGCGACATTTACTGGCAGTACAACAGTAACTCTTTAATTCCAAACCTGTTATCTAGGATCAGCAATTTGTTTAAAAAAAATCAGAGTGTTTTTAATATTTTATTCTATTCTTATACATGTTCTTTTGTGTACCTATTTAAAGGGGAACTAAACTAAAAAAATCACAAGTTTATTTGAGATATTGCTGTTTAAATACGTAAATAACTCAAGAAATATTAGTGATACACTGCTAAAATTTTGTATGCATATTGACAAACAACTACCGGTATCAAATCATTAAAAATAATTGTTGCCATAGTTACTCTGACGACTTGTTTCCAGGTCTTTTCTGTTTTTTATGACAAACCTATAAATGGAGATTTTCTCAGGTAAGGGAAACGAAATTTTAGAAAATGGAACAGTTTTCACTGGACGTAAGTTAAGGCGAAATTCGCCATAGTAACAGTGTTGGATGCTGATATATAGCTTTGTCACTAAAAATTAATAGAGACCTGGAACCGAGCCGGAGTAACAATGGCAATAAATTTGAGATGGGTCATGGAGATCAAATTTTGATAACAATATCTCGGGAACAAAAAATGATTTTTTGAAAATTCAAAAACCGAGTTTCATCATTTTTGAAATTCTTTTTTCAACTTCCAAAGCAAGCACATAAAAAACGTTGGCCTAAACCATAGCTTAGTTATCACCTTGTGTTGGTTCCTTTTTCTGATGGTAATTCAGAAAATTATTGAATTAGTTTATTGAATTATAAATTCAAACTTAATTATCAAACTTTAAAAAAATCAATTGCAGCAACGTCAGTTTTTGGTTGTAACATGGACCATGGAGGTAGAAAAAATAACAGGAGATCAAACTCTTTTCTAAAGCCTATTCAATTCTATTGAAATTTCTTATTGTTTCGGCATGCTTTTGAAGAACATCCGCGATGCGCATTTCACTGGATTTTTTAAGAAACAGATTACGTAACTTTTTAACGGTCCGCTTGTTTACAATTTAAATACTAGCATGTAGCTTTAGCTAAAAATGCCCCCGCGCTCAAGCATTCCAATTTGTACACGCAGCAAGCTATACATTGCAAGCCTATACAACGGAAACAAAAACAAACAAAGTCTTGTTACTTTTTGTTATCTCTTAGTCCTATGTCACACTGATGTTAATATACCTTTCAAAAAGTGTAAATAAGGCTTAACAAGTAATATCAGAAAGTATTTGCTACAAACAAAAGAAATGTGTGAACTAAAACCATGGATACGTATTTTTATAATCAAAATAAGATTAAGATTTTTTAAAGAAATTCTGTAAGAGCCAAAAGAAAAAAAAACTTTTTCAAAAAAAAAAAATTAAAGCGAAAAATCCTTAGAAATCTGCGTTTCAAACTTTGATTTGAAACAAAAAATAGCCAAAGTTTATAAAAAAAAAAACAAGAAAAAAATATAAAAATGTTTTATTGATCAAGATCTTTGGAGGACAGAAAGAAGAAAAACACGAACGACAATTTGTAGGCTTTCTTGCATACACAGAAATCCAATTTAAATCTTCAGTCACCCCACTCAAAAAATTGGTCACTTTTCTTTCTTTCTCCAATTAAAATCCTTTTAAGGCAAGATCCGCCAAAAATCAGTGCATTGAATAAAATTTATTGAATGAAAGATTTAGAGCTAAAACATATACAAAAATGGTGGACAAAATTCCAGATTTGAAGCTGTGCTTTAAAATCCTTGTCGTTCACTTCACAAAAACAACACAAAAGTAATATGAAAAATGTCTAAGCAATTTCAGCATACGAACTTCCTAAATAACATAGTATAATGTAATAATAAATTAGGAAAATAAACATTCTGTCTCCCACCTACGGTGTCATGCTTTGACATGAAAAAAAAAGCAAAGTCAGCTAATAATTGTATACCACCGTGTAACGTCAACATGAAAGTTGGAGGATGATGATGAAGATGATGAACAAAATCGAAAACTGACTTTCGCCTATCTCGTGAAACTACTATGCCTCCTCGCTCGCTTACGCTCGCTGCGGGGGCAATTAAATTTTTCGACTATTTTCCTTATAAATGTCGATAAATTCTGATTATTTCGGTTAAGTATTCGTATAAGGTATCCTAGCAACAAATTTCACCGAATATTGTCGAGCCGATATTATTTAAAACGACTTTTACTATTTAATTGACGACAACACAAGGCTACAAAAAGATTAAAATTTCTATGAAGAACTAGCGCCTCAATTGTGCCGCGCTAAAGTTAAACTGAAGAAGTGTTAATGAAGTTTTTTGCTTTTAAATGAAAGTAAAACCTTTAGGGGATCGTAAGATATACCGACTTCAATCAACACTATTTTCAATGTTTTCGTATAATCAAAAAACGCGGGTTGGCAGCCATCATGTTATTCATTCACGTTGACCATCACGATTAGTTGCCTACAAACTTAGTTTGACTTTTAATAATATTTAGCTACTTTATAAACAGTTTTTTTAAAAACTACATAATTCTTCCATGATGGAAGAAGATATAGTAATGTGGGGCAAAACGAGACACTTAAGCAATAACAAGTAATTAATAGCAAATATCTGCTTAAATCAAACTATTTCTAGTTTTGTATTTGTTCAGGAAGGCTTTTAGGTCACAACGAATGTTTTTATTTTTTTATTCAAGCTGTCCTCATGACGTCACAGGCAAAATTCGGAAGGTCACAGGTGTCTCGTTTTACCCCTTAGCTGAGGGGCAAAATGAGACACTCAATACAGGGTCACCAAACAAGTTAAAAGACCATCAAATATGTTAAAACATTGTTATAAATTAGTAACTATTTACAAATAAAATACTAGTAAACATTTACAAACACAGATCACAAATAGCAGCTGCAAGTGATGTACAGCAATCATCATGAAACCATAATTTACACTGCCCACACTCAACCCATTCTTCACCTGGTTTTGCATTTGAATAGAATCCTGTACAAAGGAGACATTGCCAGTCTTCCTGTTCAATAGCATCAATTTTCTCGGATGGCTTACTCAACTTTCTCTTTTTGATGTTGGGTCGATCCTTTTTCGGTTTTTTGACTGGATTTGTTTTTTTTTGCTTGTCGAATGATAATTTGAGAGCCTCTTTGTACGGTGAGCTTGTAATAATTTGCGACTCTTCAGAACGCTTTGTCTTGGCTTTTTCAACAATTTCTGGGACTTTCATGATGTCATTAAATGACACAGAACTATTTGGTGTTGACGTTAGCTGGGTGTTAGCATTTTGTGTTGCGGTGTCAACTGTAAGTGTGGGTGACAGTGGTGATCCTGTGTCTAAGCCAGTTGCTGTTGCAGAAGTTGTAGCTATTTGACTAACTGAAGTAGAATCATGAACAGCTACTGGACCTTCTCGTGGATCAGATAAGAACTCTGTTTCAGGAAGTATATCCCGGTTAAATGGTGCAATGCCGGTACACCTGAAACCTGATATCGCATTCTCCATAGTTGCTGCCTTCAGGTATGCAGTGGCAAATAATTCCCCAATTTTGTCAACGGTAATTCTACGTGCTGGATGCTGCCTGAGCCATGATGAACATGCAGCATTATAAGCTGATTTTAATGGTTTAAAAAATGTTCTATCTAGTGGCTGCAACTTGTGTGATGTGTGTGGTGGTAACGAAACAATCACAATACCATTTTCGCGTGCATACTCCACTAATTCTAAATTCTTCGTGTGAGTCTTATGTCCATCTAAAATGAGCAGCACTGGTGATGCTACACTACACTTTGTGTTATCTTTAAAATGTCTTATGTAGTCCATAAAAAGTTCAGTCTCGATCCAACCACTATCTGAACACCGCCCTAGAGTACCATATGGGGCATGATCGATCAACTCGGCTTTCATTCGCTTTCTCTTAAAAATCATCATCGGTGGTACGTAATTACCTGAGGCACTACATGTAACAACAATGGTGGTTGTAACACCTCGTTCACCACTTGTAGCAGATGCAACCACACGTTTGCCAGTAGGTGCGATAACCTTAATCGGTTTATGGACACAGGTTAGTCCTGATTCATCGCAATTATAAATTTGATTTGGAGTAAAGTTGTACTTTTTCAACACAGTTTCTAAATTATCAAAATATCTGACCACTGAGGTTTTATTCAACCCAAAAACTCTGTTCAATGAAACAGCCTCTGGTTTACGCAGTGATAAATTTGGGTGTCTCTTTAAAAAACCTTGAACAAAATCCCGGCCAGCCATTTTATTATCTTTGTTGAATGGATGGTTGATTCCATTCCTCTCCGCAAATTCGTACACTACTCTGCGGACATCTTGAATTGATAGCCCATAGAATGATTCGTCCATTTTTAATATGTAAGACACTAATTCATTCTCTTGTTCTGGGGACAAAACACTGCGGTAACGACCCAATACATTCTGTTCTTTTTTATCATCAGGCAAACTCTTTAATCGACCAGTAACTCGGCGCTGAAGTGTGTCTTTTGGAACACTATAAGTAATGGCTGCTTTACGAATTGACATTTCTTTCTTCTCAACAGCTTCTAATGCCAATTTCATATTGTTTTCCGACCAACTGGCTCTATTCGTCTTTCGAATATAATTCCTCACCATTCTATAACAATAATAACAACAAACTTAGTTCTGTTGTTTTCACTATAAATCCAAACTTAAGTTAAAAGTTAAACTTAATACAATATTCCACTGAAAAAGAGTTTGAATGTTTCTGTAAGGAAGATGATAATACATGTCTCGTTTTGCCCCACTTTAGGTACACTTTATTTGACCCCAAAAATAAAAGAAGTACAAGTGAAAACATAAATAAAGTTTACAAAACCATGAAGAAGGGATGCTATACTAATCTTTTAAAACACAACATTGAGTGCAAAGAAACAGAATTTGTAGACAAATAATATTTTCAGAATACATAAAATAATAACAAACCTGAAAATTCACAAATAAAATCGGTGGTCGTAACTTCGCTAAATTTTTCTTCTGTTTGATAACCACTTCTTGCTAATATTAATAATGAAAAAAGGCGCCAAGATGGTGTATTTTAAGACTCAGCAATTAAAATGGCCGTAGAAACTGCCGAACGTCTGATATCAAAGTATATATTTTTCTGTCGCGTATTGCCCCGCTGTCTCGTTTTGCCCCACATTACTACATAAAGAAATGCTGTCGACTTTGTGTAGAACTTGTGGTGGAAAAGTCGTATTAAAGACAGGGTATAAAAATCCTAAGTCTGTGATGGAATATTCCGAAATTATTGAACGTATATATGGTATTAATGTGAAAAGAGAAGATGATAAAATTTACCCAAAGTTTATGTGTAGTAATAGTAGACGAAAGTTGGACATATGTAAAAAACCTACAGAGAATTCAGTAAGTTTAGAAGCCCCTGGAATTATAATTATAAAGATTGCAAGTTGTGTACTTTATCTTCATCTTGTGCTGAGACACCAGTCCTTTTTGCAAAAAAATTAGACGAGTTGATGCTGAATCAGGGGTTAATAAAAGTTCCAGTCAATGATAACAAACTTAAAAGAATTTTTATAAGATTCAACAAAGAAAATTTCACGAATGACGTTGTTATTAATGTAGATTTAAACAATAACTGGACACTACATTATATTGTGGAAAAAAATATTACAAGTGAAATAATAATTTGACTGAGTCGTTCTGTAATGACAATGTAGAAGATGTTACCAAGATATTGTGTGGAATAGATTTTTGTGAAGCACGTGAGCATCCATTTTAAATTGAAAACTACGGCCCGATTACGACTTTATAACATTAAGTTATGAAATATTTTCAATTTTTACTCTAACCAATTAAATTCAAGAACGAAGACGTTATTTTAAACGCGGGTAAATTTAAAGAGACAAATTTGAATAAAGCACCCGCTTCAGCGCATCGCGGATGATTTGGATAGAAACAAAAGAGTTCAATCTCCTGTTATTTTTTCTGCCTCCATGCATGGACGTATAAAAAGAGAAGGACTTACAACTTTTATAAATCTATTCAAACAAACCTCGCCTTGGTTTATTGAAATTTTCACAAAAGCAGTTTTGAAACTCACTCAAGTGCTGTTAAAAATACATGTTTCCACTGGCTTCCATGATCGTAATAACCAACCAGAAATGAATTTAAAGATTTCATGATTATTTTGAAGCCAGGTTTTAAATTCTGATTCCTCATGACTTTTTACAGTCTCAAACATGAAATTTTCAGAATTGAATGAAAAAGCACTCTTCTTTCTGTATATTCTAAGGCATCACCCAGGCGTCTTTCAAAGTACCGAATCTTTGGATATAAGTATATACACAAAATACTTCCTAACTCCGAATATTTATCTTAATTCCAATCCGACATTTTTAAAAAAGGTTGAGTAGAAGTTTTGTAATACTCAAGAATATTGCTGATGCATCTGCAAATCCTATTTTCTCTCAATTCGTTGGTTTTCCACATCGGATTAAACCTAAAGCGTCGTGTAAACCCGCCCATGTGAACCAAAATCCAGTGAAATGCAAGGCTAGGATTACATCAAAGAAATGCCGATAGAATAAATTTTGATAATAGAAATGAAAGGCTTTAGTATTAGTTGTGAGTCCTTCTCTTTTTATACGTCCGTAGTTGTAACGAAGTCGCGACATCGCGTACCTTTAACGCAACGTTGTCTCAACGTCAAAAAAACTACGTTATCGCGACTATAAAATAACGTTGGTTCAACGTTATATTCTGACCGTGCAGTTGTTGGATTCCTTCTCATCACTTCCAATGAGAATAGATGTTTGGTAAGTAAAACTTGGCAGAACTCAAGTCATGTGTAAGATATGTTCAAAAATATAGGTTTTCGATAAATTAGCACCGTTAGCACCAAATTAGCACCAAGACTTTTATTGCGGTAGCAGCGATAGCGAATACCGTATTAAAACACCCGTGGACTCCCACTCCTACTCCTCCTCCTACTCCGGCCGAAATGGCAATTAGTCTGCGATTTAGAGTCTGCGAGTCCCCGTTAAAAACTCAATACACATTCTAATGAACGAACGCAGCCTTTTGAATTTTCGAAGGTTTTAAATCACATACATTTAAAATACGTTTTCTTTGATATTTTAGCACTTAATTGATGAAGGAATGGATATTAATCAAATAGGTCTACATAAAACTGGGATTTTTTAGTTACTTATGGTACTGAATCAATGAACTTTGGCACTTGAAAATAGATATGTTTTTCGTGTCTATAAAGCACAGATCAGACTTTACTTTCTACGTTTGTTAGCTATCTGTTCTGTCTTTGAACATCAAAGTTTCCAAAAATTGAGTTAAAAAAAGGCAGTTATCTGTTTGAATTCATTTTCGGTTTCAAAAAATTATAATTCAAAACATACATATTTTTTTCGAAGAAACGAGTTTTTTTCTACATAAGCTCTTACGTTATAAACAGCTCATGCATGTATAATTCTTTTGTCTTCTAATAAATTAAATTTCTGGTGTGTTACGATTAGACCCTATTTACACGAGTTAGTAATTTTAAATAGAGAGTTTATATATATACTAGCCGCCAAGGCGGCGTCGCTCGCCGCCCATGTCCACCTGCTCTGTATCACTGTATCAATAAACGTCAAATTTCCTTATAAACGGCTCGTACAACTTGTGTTCAACCAGAAGCAGATTCGAAGTCACAACCTCTGGTAAAACCAATCTTTTATCAGTGTAACAATACACTCAAAACGTATAGAGAGAAAACTTCAACTTTTTATTAACTTTTGTTTTAAAAAAAGTTACGCGCTCTAACATGGGTGCTATCAAACGTAAGGGGGAAATGGTTTCTCTTCTTAAAAAGATCACACGGGAGGAGAGAAAAAAGGCACGTGCTAAATGAATAAAGTGAATAAAAAAAACGTTCGATCTGATTAAAATAGATTAAAAGAAATCAATTAAAAGAAATCAAGACAACTATTAAGACAAAAGCAAAAAAAAATATTTTGTATCATGATACTCTATTTTTACCTATCGGTTTTTAAACATTTTGATTGCTCGAAAAAAAGTTTACCCGTCTCAGACAGTCAGGCAAGGATACGTTAGGATACACTGGCAAACATGCTGCCACGTTCTGCCACTGCTGCTTTTTGTCCAAAATGTTTAATCAGTTAGTTTCTTTGTATTTAGTTGATGTATTGTTTTCAAAGCCAAGTCAACGTGGAATATAAAACTAACAATAATAATAAAAACAAAACGTTATTCCTATTAGTTCATCAGCCAAAAAAAAAGTCACGTTTGATTGGAGTTGCAATGTATTTGCTTCGAACTCACGTCGCACTCAAAAAAAGAAACAATTTCGCTCACAACTCAATCAACCATTTTGCGTGACTTACAAACAAACAAACAAACAAACAAACAGAGAATCGACTATTAATATATAGATATATATATATATATATATATATATATATATTTTTTTTTAGCACACTTTCGCATACACAATATACGCTATTTCAGTATAATAGCCAATTTGTAAATCTTGGAACTGAAATATAACCTATTATTATTATTAGTAGTAGTAGTAATTTTAAACAATATATTATCGTTTATGCCTGTTTTCCACCAGTAAGATATCTATATATTAATAGCCGATTCTCTGTCTGTCTGTTTGTTTGTTTGTTTGTTTGTAAGTCACGCAAAATGGTAGATTGAGTTGTGAGCGAAATTATTTCTTTTTTTGTGTGCGACGTGAGTTCGAAGCAAATACATTGCAACCCCAATCGAACGTGACTTTTTTTGGCTGATGAACTAATAGGAATTACGTTTTGTTTTTATCATTATTGTTAGTTTTATATTCCACGTTGACTTGGCTTTGAAAACAGTACATCAACTAAATACAAAGAAACTAACTGATTAAACATTTTGGACAAAAAGCAGCAGTGGCAGAACGTGGCAGCATGTTTGCCAGTGTATCCTAACGTATCCTTGCCTGACTGTCTGAGACGGGTGAACTTTTTTTTGAGCAATCAAAATGTTTAAAAACCGATACGTAAAAAAAGAGTATCCTGAAACAAAATTTTTTTGCTTTTGTCGTAATCGTTGTCTTAATTTCGTTTTAATCGATTTCTTTTAATCTATTTTAATCTAATCGAACGTTTTTTATTCACTTCATTCATTTAGCACGTGCCTTTTTTTCTTCTTCCGTGTGATCTTTTTAAGAAGAGAAACCATTTTTTCACCTACTTCTGATAGCACCCATGTTAGAGCGCGTAAAACAAAAGCTAATAATAAGTTGAAAAGTTTTTTCTCTCTGCGTTTTGAGTGAATTGTTAAACTGATACTTGATTGGTTTAAAATCGTAAATAAAAACCACGTGAAGTTCACGTTCGGAATGCATTGTGTAAAGCAAGAAAGTCTACTGACATTTTAAATGCGACCGCGACAATGAACGGCTGAGTTAAGAACATGCAAGATTTGAAACACCAGGAACGTATTTCTCTTAACGTGCAAACGAGCTTTATTAAGCGATAAAGCCAGCAGCAAAGGAAGTCTTATCACTGGTTTTAAGTGCAATAATTTGGAGCAGGTGATGATACAACGCAGGCTGAACATGGGCGGCGAGCGACGCCGCCTTGGCGGCTAGTCTATATATTAATAGTCGATTCTCTGTTTGTTTGTTTGTTTGTTTGTTTGTAAGTCACGCAAAATGGTTGATTGAGTTGTGAGCGAAATTATTTCTTTTTTTGAGTGCGACGTGAGTTCGAAGCAAATACATTGCAACTCCAATCAAACGTGACTTTTTTTTTGGCTGATGAACTAATAGGAATAACGTTTTGTTTTTATTATTATTGTTAGTTTTATATTCCACGTTGACTTGGCTTTGAAAACAATACATCAACTAAATACAAAGAAACTAACTGATTAAACATTTTGGACAAAAAGCAGCAGTGGCAGAACGTGGCAGCATGTTTGCCAATGTATCCTAACGTATCCTTGCCTGACTGTCTGAGACGGGTAAACTTTTTTTCGAGCAATCAAAATGTTTAAAAACCGATAGGTAAAAATAGAGTATCATGATACAAAATATTTTTTTTTGCTTTTGTCTTAATAGTTGTCTTGATTTCTTTTAATTGATTTCTTTTAATCTATTTTAATCAGATCGAACGTTTTTTTTATTCACTTTATTCATTTAGCACGTGCCTTTTTTCTCTCCTCCCGTGTGATCTTTTTAAGAAGAGAAACCATTTCCCCCTTACGTTTGATAGCACCCATGTTAGAGCGCGTAACTTTTTTTAAAACAAAAGTTAATAAAAAGTTGAAGTTTTCTCTCTATACGTTTTGAGTGTATTGTTACACTGATAAAAGATTGGTTTTACCAGAGGTTGTGACTTCGAATCTGCTTCTGGTTGAACACAAGTTGTACGAGCCGTTTATAAGGAAATTTGACGTTTATTGATACAGTGATACAGAGCAGGTGGACATGGGCGGCGAGCGACGCCGCCTTGGCGGCTAGTCTCAAGAAATAACGTTTACAGAACGTTTAAGAACTTTAAGTAAAATTTCAAATTTAAAAGTATTCTTGTGGCAAGTACTTTTGCTGCTACCGTTTTGCGCCATCTGGCTCTTGTTTATGTTCATAGACACTTCTGTTTACTTTCCTGTTTTATTTTTCTAGCTTTAAATTTTTATTCGCTTTCATGTTGATGAAACAAAAGAGGGATGATGGGACGAGGATTGGGAATTAGGGATTTTTGATAAAAAGATTCGAATCATGATTTTAACAACGTTTTGCTCATTCCTGAATAGTGTTTCCACTGATGTCCTTATAAAATTTCATAATACAAAGACTCTGTCAAAGTTTCCCTGATGGGTCGAAATAAATTCAGTGGAGTAATACAAAGTTGTAATCACGTCGTTATCGGACGTTGTTCCGACGTCGGGAAACAACGTTGTCGCGATTTTCATATGCAACGGTTACGCAAAGTCAGTGCAACGTCGTGAAAAATACGTTGTAGCAACGTTGTTACAACGTTGCTGTGCTTGCTGGGTCTTTAATAAAGATTATCTTCATAGCTGTGACGTTTTGGCAATTTCATCCATTAGGAAAATACAATGATACTTTGTTCTTCTACACGGGCAAGCAAGTGCAAGTTTTTTTTGAGTGTTTAGTTATCACATAGTTATCATAGAGGTGCATGATAAGGGTTAAGTATGACATCAAAGAGTGGAAAGGAAACTTGAGAGAAAATTTAAGAAGTAAAATAGTCATAATAATTTGTTAAATTGTGAATGAGTACATCTCTACAGAGTGCGCGTAAGTATACACACTATTTCAATAAAAAATGCTGTTTGTCATAACCTTTTGCAATTTTGCTGACTAGAGCTACACGATAAAGCAAATTACTTACTGCAAATTACGCCTACCATTTGCCCTCATTACACTTACTGATTACACATTTATACATCTGATTACAATGTGTTCAAGAGAACATAAATAACGGCAATAAAAATTTTTAAAACTACATGAAGTAATGAAGAAACCGGACATTTAAGGTTTGGCCACGGTTGGCATTGACGATGATTCTGCTTTTCGAGCATTACTCCGAACACTTCATTTTTTACATAATTGTTTTTTGTTATTATTTATTTATTTTTGTTTATTTGTTTGTTGTGCTTATTTGTTTGTTTTATAGGGCAGGAAATTGTGGAGCTTATCTTTAAAATTTCATAGCGTAATGGCTTGAATAAGAGCGTTCCCTTCGATTGGTGAAATTATTGAATAAACGCCCCCTCGAATTTTCGACAAAAACAAAATGGGAAGGTAATTCAGCGAGAAAGATTGAATGTACAATCACAGTTTGTTTTAGTTTTCATTCTCAGTTTTTCCTTTTCATCATAATAACATGGAAGCGTTTAAGAAATAGTTTCTTTTAAGAAATAATTTCATGTATGAAAATGTCAACGACTATTTTGGTTTTTTTATGGCTTCCAAACCTAAGTTAACAAAAACGCCTCCTCGAATAAGCGCCCACTGTAGAAAAGTGCATTTTCCCTCTTTTCAACTGGGCATTCCTGTTTTTGTTCCTTGGAATACATTCCACATATATTTGAGGCTTTCCCAGCGCTCAATAAAGGATACATCAATAGCATCATATCATTTTTTTTACGCATTTTAGACTACATTTGTTTTTTATAACAACTTTTCAACTGTCCAGTGTCCAATGGTTCCCTAAAAGCATTTATAACTTTATTTCCGATGGGAAGCAAGTGCTTCAAATTTGACTGATGTCATTATGCCGTTAAAAATACCAAATTTTCCTTTGATTTTTCTTTGCCTTTTCTACCGAATATCAAAGCTTAAAGGGAAATATTCTTTTTTACTTTCACTGATTTCTCAAACGTATAAAACGAATTTTACGCCGGTTTATCGCCCACTTGGACTAGCTGGAAATTCACTTAGCCCTGTGTACAAAATAATTTGTTAACTGTCAAACTATACTAATAATGATGTGTGCTCACTTGAAAATTCCTTCATCAAAAGCTAGTATTATCGTTATTACGGACGATCAAGAAATTGTCTTTAGCTCCATAAAAATACGACTCTTTTAGTAGTTCTATTTATTAATTATCGAGAAATTATTCGTCAAGTGAAAAATTCATCTGAGATTGACTTCCCTTTTTGTCAATACTATAAAATCCATCCTTGAATGTAAAATTTATTGTGTTTTATTTATTTCAATAAAATCTGTCATTTTAGATATTTGAAATTGAATTTGAATTTGATAAGGATACTTTTTATTAAATTCATGGAACCCGATGAAACAAAGTCATAAGCCAAAAGCGAAAAAATTAAAAAATCTTGTATATGCTAGGTGGATAGATTTTACATATGGTACGATGGAATTTGATTTATTTGCACCATCCTACGAGTGTTTTCTACAAATTTCAAACGCCCACCATTGCTTCATATGTAAGATTCATTCTCTTTTGTCAAGCTTTCAAAAACATTTCGTACTAAACCTAAAACAACAATGGAATTATAAATTAAAACCTAAAATGGCGTTGTGCGTGAACATTCCATTAATTGTTTTAAACAGGGGATATACAATATGACAGATATTTGTGAGTGAATTTAATCAACCCCACATTGACATCACCCCCCCACACAACCCATACAGCGTTGTTATTCCTCCATACCAATAATCTGTGTATCTATAAAACCACCGCAGTGTAGAACATAATTCATCTGCATCTGGTTCGAAGTTATTCAACAACTCGCTTGTTCTGAGGAGATATTGGTAGAAACGTTTATCTGAAAGGTATAAACCCAGTGGGCAAATTTGTTGAAAAAGCTTTGCGAGGGAGTGTATTTCTATAGAAATATACATACTACTTCAATGGAATTTTACTTCGCCGCAGTGACTTTTTCACGATTTTGTCCACTGGGAAAGCTTTTTACATTCACATAGGGAGAGAGAGTTGGGAGACACGATTCTTCAGATTTGTTTCTTTTCTGTCGAGACGTCACTTTAACATGTAACCCCTTACAACAAAAATTATTTTCTACCTATTTCATCAAGTGTTGGGTGATATCAACAAACAATGTCTGCGCATCTTTGCCGCTGTTGCTTATCAATTGAATTTTCAGACCATAACGCATGCGCGACGTCTTACAAAACAATGTCCGTGGTCGGATGTTTTTATCTCATAAAACTCGGTTTTGAAATTTTAATGAACATAATGACATTTTTTCAGCTCACATGTTTGGCAACGTTTAAACTAAATGTCTTCATCAGTACATCCGATCAAATGTTTAATAGTCGGAATAATTATACAGTTAACATCACGAAGCATTAGCTTCCATGTTTGATATTATTTTTTTTCGTTGAATGTTTGACGATATACAAATGATAAGCACGACAATCTACATCGTTGCTAGCAATCGTTACGGCTTATTAGAGATTACTGAAGATTTGTAATCTATGCTTGTATCAAAGGAAGCATCATTAATTCGCGCGCTTACTTCAACTGTTGATGTTAAGTATCTGATGATTTTGTAACGAGTTTTTTTATGAATAGCACTACCAACTTGTATTCCTACAAATGTACAGCATTTATAGTTTCGTGTAAACAAAACATGATTTTATATGAATTTGGTTAGCACACTTGTGCACTTTGCTCGATTACGCTTTCTGGTTTTAACAATTCGTTGGACTGCTTTGTATGATCGAAAAGGGATTGGGAACCATATAGGCAAGTTTGGTCAAATGAGTTATCAAATCACTTAGGACCAAAAGAAAAAAGTGGACCAAAGTGCAAAGTATACAGAGAAAGATACATCTGTATTCTAAAAGGTAAAACCGGTGAGCAAACTTGTGGAAAAATTGCAGAGCATTTCTGCAGAAACATGTGCACTTTTTCAATAAATATGCTCTTCATCGCAGTGGCTTTTTTACCATTTTGATCACTGGGAACTCTCAAAATCTTTGATTCTAAGATTGGCATGGAAGTGTTTCTGATGCTAATTGAAAGTTAAATTTTTTTATTCATCAATTATCGAGCAAAGTACCATTATGTTTATACATATTACGTCATCTAAAACATGTAGGTCATTTGGCTTCAACGTGGAATGAATGAATGAATGATTGTGTTATCACCACCAACAGTGCCCGTCATTGAGCAGTGTTTTGGAGTAGTGCAAGTTTTAAGATTGATTTACGTCACTTTATCCGTCCATTTATAAATTGTACATACAGTCAGCTCGATAATAGAGGAATTCTACGGAAAATGTTTGTGGTCAACTGTTTATACGCATCACTTTTACTGTACTTACTCATCTAAGCTAGCAATATGTATTCAATATGTATACCAAGTTTTGGTTGCACGCGCTACTTTTAATCTGATCGTCTACATATCAAAAAATAAGAAACAGCCTTGGATACCGGGTTGTTGCATGACTACAAAATGTTTTGTATTGGTCTGTAACTTTGTTTTTATAGCAACAAAAACAAAATGGCACCAGTAGTACTTGGTTATTGGAAGATTCGAGGGGTATGGTTACTTAGCTACATGTCATCTGTTATTAAAATGTCAGGAAACATTATGACGTATATCAGAAGTTGTTAAAACCATCAGAGTAACAAATGATGTGACGTAATATTTGATCGGATTAGCATTGAGAATGATTTAAATAAAAAATCGAAAAGCTTCTGCATTTGAATTTTTGTTTTTAAACAATATTTGTTCAATAATGCTAATTACTTTTGTTATTATCCTAATTACATTTTCTGTTTACATTTTTTGTTTACATGGTAACCCAAATGACCTTGGTGTCAACAAATTCCATTGAATAAATGACTGATTAGGAATTTCTTTCAAATCAGTTGTTGATCATTTTGTTGACATCCCAGCCGGCACAATTGCTAAAAAATCTTTGCGAAGGAGTGCATTTCTATAGAAATATGCACACAATTTCAATAAAAATGCTCTTCATCGCAGTGACTTTTTGACGATTTTGCCCACTGGGATAACAGTCAGTTCATTCTTCAGAAACGTTTATCTCCATGCGCATGCGTGATTAATGTATTAATAAGTAAGTCATATATGCTCATTCAAACAGGGTATACACAGATGCAGTTTCTATCAATTAAGGAGCAGACAGCAGTGTCTCCCTAAACAACCTGAATGTATTTCTCCTTTAATCTTAATGCTGAAATCAATGATGGTAGAATAAGGCGGTAATTGCTATAATAATCAAAATCTCAGATCCTTTGTAAATGATAGCTTTTCATACATTTCAGCTGGCCCAACCCATTCGCTTGTTGCTAGGTTACACTGGGGTTGATTTTGAAGATAAAATGTACGAATGCAGTGAAGGTAAGTATTTAGTAACGTAGTTTACCATGGTTACCATGGTTACACGTGATTACACAAACATTCCTACGTGTCGAAGCCACAGCCTCGAATTCGAATAATGACTGTCATTCCGGAAAAAGAACGTCTATGGTATTTGGCTATTTTGGATTATGCAAGCTTCTATCTGTTCAAATATCTTCGTGTTTTCGATTTTTAGCTCCGCTTTATGATAAGTCCTGTTGGCTGGATGAGAAAGAAAAACTTGGACTTGATTTCCCAAACGTATGGAATTATTTTTGGAAAGATCGTAACTTTTACTAAAGTCGAATTTTTTTGGACTGAACAAGTTTCCAAAAACTTCTAATCCAATCAAAACGCAAGGATGAAAAATAATTCACACGCCCTTTTTCATAAGTCACAGTAATTCTGGCCCAGTGATTAAAAGATAATGGACGGTTAAAAACTTGTGAGAAATATGAATCTCCAGTGTGCAAAATTATCAAAATCACTACGACGAAGAGCATTTTCATTATACTTATGTGTATATTTCTATGGAAATGCACTCCATCACAGTGATTTTTTAATAAATGTGCCGGCAGAGCCAATCATTTCCTTATCTCTTTTGTTCGCCATTTTGATATTGGCCAGCTGCTCATTCCAGGTCCATTTCTTTATTACGGTGCGTTATCTTAAAACGATGTTGAAATTTGAGCCTCGTTTGCATTTGTTTACATTTTAGCTTCCGTATTTGATTGATGGAGATATCAAGATTTCGCAGAGTAATGCCGTACGTATATCTCATACCAACACAGCAGTTGCATCAATTTATGTTTTGTATTTTTTTTGTCCATTTAAGATCTGGTTCCATCTAAACGATTACCTTGATTGTCCATTCGTTAGCAAAAAGTAGCTGACGCCTGAATAAAAATGCAAATGATTGTATTGCTCAAAATGGCGCATCATATTTATTTCACATTCACAATGAGTATTATGAGTATTATTTCCATCTTTTTTTTTCAGATCTTGAGATACATTGCACGAAAGCATGGCTTAGGTAAATTGCTTTATCGAAACATCTTTGTTCTATTCTTGGATTGTTGAACACATCATCAAAAGATTCCATATCTTTTTCTAAAATCGTGACATCATAACGAAAACGCTTCCCTTTTTCTTGACAGAAAATTAGATATATTTTTTCAACTGGTACTATTTTACCTGACAGTATGTGCAGTTCGTCAAAGTTAAGGACGAAAAGCGTCGAAAATTCATATCACAGTAGAAACAAAGTTAATTGTCACTAATCATTCAAATTCCCAATGCAGAAGCCATCCATCTTTTGAAAAAAACGATTGGTAGGGAACAACACCGTGATTGGTTGCTAGAGTAAAACACGCCGTTTAATTGGTTACTAGAGCACTAAACAAATTTTGTTTACAAACGAATGTACCAAGTTGTATCTAGATACCTAAAAATATAGCAAAATATAGTAAACAAAACATAAATGTAAACAAAACATAATTTCTATGAATTTCGCTGATAACATGACGTTTGATTGGCTAACAGTTCGCTAACCCACTGGGCAAAATTGTCAGTGCGACGAAGAGCATTTTGATAGTGATCACATTTCTACAGAAAGGCACTCCTTCGCATGGCTTTTAACAAATTTATCCCAAAGGAAGTGTCCGATGATATTACAGATGTATGTGTTTTTCAGCAAACTGTAACAAAGCTAGCTTATAACTTCTACTTTGGTTTAGATGGAAAAACAGAAATCGAGAAAATCCGCGTTGACATGATGGAGAATGAAGTAAGATCTCAACCCAGGGTCTTTCCCTTTTTCAGCTTAGGGTTAGAAAAACCTGGGACCCTGGGTTCGCAGTTGATAAGACCTAAACTCTCTCAATATAAAAATGCCACCTAGTCTATAATCGTAGTTTTGTTTTACAATCTCCTTCATGAACCAAATTGTTTAAGTACGTAAATGCAGTTTTACAAACTGAATAAGCAAGCTTTAAGGGATATTTGGAGAAGTTAAAGTTTTGTTCATTGAATGAGATGAAATTGCCTTTATGACCTGTTATGAAGATTGTGAGAAAACTACAGTCAAAACTTTCTATAAGAGAGCCAATCATTTGCTAATTTTTTGTAATGGTTTGTTAGGGCATGGATTTTCGCAATAACATGGTTTACTTGTGTTATTTGAACACACCAGACACTATCAAGGTAAGTGTATTTTTAGTTGAAGTCTAAGTACCAAATTGGAAGTGGATGACCTATACATATAATTTTAACCAATAATTTTTTGAATTTACATTCGAATATAAATTCGAACTGTAAACGCTTTGACATTTGGTATGAATTTTTCTTTTAAAGGCAAAACTAGAAGAATACAAGGTTAAAGTCACAGGGGTTTTGAAAAGATTCGAAGAGTTTATTGAAGGGCGGAAGTTTTTTGCTTCGAATGAGGTAAACGTAATTTTCAAAAAACATAATTACAGGTCAATTAACTTGACCCTATTATTGCCAGATTAACTTCCATCAAACACATCTCACTGCACGGTTCTAATCTCTATTATGCTTGTTTAATTACCCACTTCCCAGTCGGCAAACTTGCTTGAAAAATTTCTGCGAAGCAGTGTATTTATGTAGAATATACACACCAATGCCAATGATAAAGCTCCTCGGGGTAGTGAATTTTTGACGATTTTACCCCCTTACCTGTTTCCATCGTAGGTGACATTTGTCGATTTCGTCATGTATGAGTTACTTGATCAACATAAAAATATGATCGAAGGAGTGCTGGATCCATACGTAAATTTACAGGTTTGAGATTCAAATTGTTTTCTTGTTAAAGAAAAGGAGTGAATGACGGAGAGCTAAAATATTCTCAAAATTCCTATTTTAGAATTTCATGAAGAATTTTGAGGTAATTATAATTTCATTGTCACGTACAACCATAGTCATACGAGAAAAAAGATAGTCTGGTGATTCAGGCCGTTTAAAGCCGTTCTTGAAGTAGAGTTCACGTTTATGCTCAAACCCAGGCCTCAATATAATAAACTGAACCCGTGAAATTTTGAACTTAGATTTAAAAAAAAAGTTATCATCCACAAATTATTATGCATGGTGCTTGTTGTTCTGTATTTGGATATAGTAGATACATAAGAAAACCTGAAATTACCCTTTTTAGAATGACCAGGGTCATGACCATGCTACAACCAGAGATGGTAACATGCTTTTGGGTATCTCAGTAATTTTTTCTATTCAGGAAATCCCACGAGTTGCTGAGTTTATCAAATCGAAGATGTTTTTCAAAGGCTACATGAATAATCCTTACGCTCTAATTCGATGATCGTATGAATCACTTGACCGGCATGGAAATCACGTGACCAGCATTACAGCCGGAAGATTTAACCAAGCACAGAACGTTTTTTTTCAGTTTCTTTTTTGAACTATGAAATTATAGGTTTTAGGATCTTTTTGTTCTCTTGTTTCTTTCTGTGTCATCGTTCTTCGTTATATTTAGTCACTGCTTATTAAAATCTATCGAAATGACCTCGATCAGTAGCAATTGTATATTACTCTAAGAAGAATTTTATCAATGTGGGTATTGTTAAGAAGAGATTATTTTGACCATTAAAAGTTCCATTCCATCGGAAAATGCAAGGCTGTTTCAAGACTACTTCAACTAGACATTATACATCAACGTCTCTTTCAACCTGAGCACTGAGATGATTGATTTACATTAACATAAATTAGAACAGGCTTTAAATCCCAACTTCCCATTCTTGTTGTGAGTACTCTGGTACCAGTTGGTTAACCATATGTGTACTCAAGCAGCCAAAAAAGGTGTCCGTCGTTATGATATTTTTTTGCAGTCTTAACTGAAGATTACTGGCATGTTTTCTTTTCAAGTTTAAATGGCTCTCCTTTGAACTTTCCTCTATAAAGTTTGAATGAGTTTACCTCTGTAATGATAGTAGCTATGATCGACCATTTGGCAAAACATTTCAGGAACTGAGGATCTCAACAAATTAATAACACATTTAATACTCTAAAGTTTTATTCTCATTTATACAATGCAATCGCAGAAATCCCTTATCCGTCACGTTCACTCACTTGCACCGTACCTTGACTAAAAAACCAAACAACCATTCGTGCAAACATAACCAGAGAGCTACGTTCACATGGCTAATCATCACCCAGAGCAAAAGGTTAGTTCTCCACAACAGCGTTATATATTAATGACGTTCCTTGGCACAGTAGTCAGTTTTTTTTTACAAAACACTGGCTTAGAAACTGAAACTTATTAGAATCATTATTTGATAATGATGGGTTATTCACCTCATGATACGTAGGGAAAGTTTTAAGTACATACTTATTTTCAAATCATAATTATCTAGTTATGTAATGGTTTCTGTATAAAAAATAACTATATAAACGATCATGAAGTAAAACGAAGAACCTGATGATTGTCAAAACGCCATTATTATTATTATTTTTTTTAAGAAGAAAATGATTCGAGTATTTGGTTTGATACTATTATTCAATTGTAAGTATATTACTTTTACTTTCAGAAAACCGGTGTTCAACCAAACGTTCACAAAATCATCTCCAATAACAAGCACAGCTACACCTGCTGGCCATAACACTTCCACTATGTGAATTCAAGCATCTCTTACAGTTTCAAATTGATATTACTTCTGATCTACAATCTTGGACAAAAATATGCGACAAAAGTGAAAAAGATATGTTACTTTCCCCTCCCCCCTCTCCAACAATCAATGTTGCGCTTTACCCATAGGACAGCTAAAAAGCCTGTCCAACATTGATGTTGGGGGTAGACGGGGAGCACTCCAAATTAAACTTTTGCCACTATTTTTGTCTAGCATTTTAGTGGTTTAAAAATATGTTGTATATTGATAAAACCACCTTTTCCGTAGTCTTCAAGGAAATATAATGGTTGACGGTAGATGTCTCTACTAGCACAAAAAAGATTTATTCTGATTTTCTTACACACATCTCTGTATTTTATATTGCAAAATTTCCTGACAGCATGCTGGCATATATTTGTTTATGTGGTTAAAAGGACAAACAGTTCATCAACATACAATTTCACTAATTTTCCACCGTACATTAAAGGGGCATTGGCCGGCTTAAAATGTAAATATTATTCTCACGTGATCAAAACAATCAAAATCAAAACAAATATGGCGCGAAGTTCGGAATCGCTTTGAACATCGTTTATTGAACCGTGAAGTGAGAAAATAAAATAATAGAAACACATGGCTTTTAATAATAGAAATACACCTGACACATGTATCTTTTGACATATGATTCAATGTGAAGACAGAAATAATATTTTACACAAGCATTAAACTTCGATTCTTGATACTTTTTTAATTCTGTTCCTTCCTATAAGAATGCAGTAGTGTGGGGACGGTAAGAGACAAGATAACAACAACAGTTCAATTTGCCAAATAATGTTTTTTTTCTCAGATTGAATCTTCTGTTCTTCTTTCTTCATGATGCCATGGCCATATTAGAAATCATATATACATGTGAATGAATCGAATGTAAGATGTATATAAACTAAACCATGCATGAAGTCATATCCAGTAAGCAATCAAATGCCCAAAAATGACAAAAAAAAAAACTAATACAATTTCATATGTTTAATAAAAAACAAAAGTTATTTCCAATGATTATCCAGATGCAATATAATGTATAGATGAGTTTCTGATGTTAATTACCAGTTAAAGATCTGTTTAAACTAAAAATTTAATAAACTTCACAAAAATAGATTTCGAGTGCTAATGAGTATTATTTTTAATAATTTTTTTATATATTTCCCCATAGGGCGAAATATATGTTAAAACCGGCATTTTCCTTCTCCTCCTTCTCCTTCTCCGTTCACTTTTATAGTCGCGGTTCGGTATTGAATTTTCGCCTAGCCAAAGTAGATAAGAATAGAGGCTAGTCTACAGCACGCCATTTTTTTCAGTCAGTGGAGCAGTGGAAGATTTTTGCTTCTTTTTCTGCTAGCTCTTAAAATGATTCAATAGATGAAACGTTAAATGATGGAAATGAATCGTTTTAGTTCGGTGTTGTCTTAAAAAGCTTTGTAAAAACTTTTGAATGAACGTGTAAAAACCAGAAAAAATTGATGTATATATCAATGATGTTTTGTTTTTGTTGATAACAATGTTATGATGATTGGTAATTAATTTGCTTCGAACAGCAAACCATTGAAGCTGTGGTTTCAGTGCAAAGGTGAAAGTTCATTATCAATAGCCAGGCTGAAGATTTATTTTTCTTTTACACCCTAATATAATGAATGTATAGCCCAACTGAACTGAGAAAGCACGACTGGATGTACCAGCCATGGAAGGAAACCCTTTTAATGTGGAGAACAACCAGTTCAACCAGTTTGTTAATTCAAAAAGTACATACAAAAACAGCAAGTAAAAACATGATGTTGTATATGCAATAAGAAGTTCAGAAAACCAATTACATATAATATTTTAAAACACAGGATTTAGACACATAATAACTTGAAAGAATCTGGTCGAGTGTGCTTCCCTGGATAGTCATTTAATCCAACAACAGAAACATAGTTTACTATGGATGAATTCCATGATCCCGTATACTGTTTTGATACTGTATATCATATTTTATTTTGCAAAATTTAATATATGTATATACTGTCAATTTTCCTGTATGAACAACGAACGTAATTCAAAACACAATACAAATAATGACAGTCTGTAAATTAAATCAAGCCGGAACACGAACTTCTACTTTCAGCTATGTAGTGATTTGGTTATGGATATGTAGTTTCACTACCAAAGTTTGTTTTTTTTTCCATTTGGGATTTATATATGAAGGTCATTTTACCACAGAATAAACAATGAATGTGAACAAATTTTTTTGAACAGAGATGTTTATTCTGAATACTTGAATTTGGTTTTATAAATTGTCACTTTAAGCTCATCTTTTTTTTGAAAATAACTATTCTGTCCTAATTTGAAATGTTACACGTAATATTTGTTAGTAGAGATTTTGATTACTTTTAATAGTTATTTGCTTCCGAAAGTATCAAAATTATGTTTAACAATTTCCTTTTCTTCTTTTGTACAGAAAACTTGTATACAAATTTGATTGTATGATGTTGTAAGATAGTTTTATTTGAGTTACAAATAGGAAACTTGTCAAGCTTCTGCAACAATAAAGATCATACATATTTTATTATGATGAAATTGTCTTACACATTGATGGGTTTGTTGATATGCAGTTGTTTAAGGGAAAATATTAGTCGCATTTAGGTCTTATAATTTTTAGCTACGTGTCCATAGTAACTTCTCGGTCACTTTTTAACTCCGCAGCAAAAAATTTTAAGAGAAACCTTATCGTTTGACCGTGAACAACTTCATTTCATAATAAGTTCAAAGTAAGTTTTTTGTGGTATTAAATTCAATCTGAGTATCAGGTGGATGGTAGTTATACTGTAATTATTTAATGATACATTTTTCTCATGGTTATCAATGTACACACAATAATTAATAAAATGTTTGCAACTTTGGGGAAATATATAGTCGCATTTTTGCGAATCTTGTTTGTCTTAAAAACGCCTCCTGAGAACCGGTTTAACCGACAGTGTGCAGAGAGCATCTAATTGCCAACCAAGATGCGTGCGCATATTGGTAGGAAATTGACTTGATCTATTAAGCATTTATGTTGAAACTCACAGCAATTATCGAGCAAAAAACACTAATGTTTATAAACATCACGTCACTTAGAAACTCATCTATAAACACGAAAAATTGTTGAGCCACAGAAGTGACTCCATGAGGCAGAAATAACGGATATGTCATTTTGACAAAATCAAGATTTGTGTTTTTATTAAAATTTTGGAAACAGAAAAAAAGTAAGCGTAATGAAAATTAAGGAGAGAAAAACTAAAAAACAAATTGTTTACTGTTTTAAATGTTGAAACTTCTTCCAGCTACAGTGTACGAATAAGTCAAAGTAGATTCAAAAATTGTATAGCTTGCAATTCATGCCAATAATGTTCTTATTCATTGGAGTATATTTTTCTGTGACTGCCAAAAAACAAATGGATTTTCCTTTACATTTTGTTTTGGTTTTCTAGAGAGGAAAAGCAAAATAAGTTCTCATGAAATAACTCAAAATCAAAACTAATGGGCCATGGCCACAAAACATGCCACAAAATGAAAGTAATTTCAAGAAAATCTTTATGATCTTCAGGTAGGAATACCTAGCAAGCTAACAACAAAAAATGCTACCCAAGAAAGCAATCCAAACGACCTCTCGGCCTTCCTCTAAATTATCTGGGAGGTAGGACTCAGCAAAATCAAAAGCAATAATGCAAGTTATATACAATAGCAAATTTAAACGTATTTTGTATAAACTATGTATAGATGTAAATGTAGAGATTTCACCCGGCACTCACGAATCCGTGTATATCTTTACAATAACAAATACTCTCATTCAATAACGAGCACGGAAATATATCCTTAATAAATTCATGATAACTTCGTACCAATATTTAATACCATATTACAATTCACGCCCATAGACAAGACATTGAAAAAAATAATTCTGACAGCAATGAAAATCTTCCGTCCTCTTCGCCATGATGTTTACATGTTGTCTCGATCATTCGGATTTTTTAATCCTCAAATCACATGGCAGATTTGAATAACCAAGAGTAACTCAAATTCTATTGTTTTAAGCCGGCCAATGCCCCTTTAATAGGTTCATCAATTAAAAAGAAGATCCTATTAGTACGAAAACGATTTGAAAACTATTATTGCAATATAATTACGTTGCTAATGATATTGAGATTCAAATTATTCAAAATTATCGAAAGTTCATTTTCAAAAATTTACCTTTGTTTACCTAATTCAATAATTCAAAATTTCATCTGAAATATTAAGCGCAGAACCAGTCAACTCCATGATCCATGTAGTTGCATGATTTGAATGAAGCCCATGACGGTTTAAATTTTATAGTTGTCTGCAACAGAGTGTGCGTGTCTTGTAAGAACTATGACAGTTAACACACGCTTTTTTTTATAAGAAGACGCTTTATAAGAATGTTCATAGATGAAATTGGCCAAAAACTTAAGAATGTTTTACGAATTTTGCCATCTTTCATGGCGCCGTAGTATAGTGGTTATCACTCTCGTATTTCATGCGGGAGATCGGGGTTCAATTCCCCTTGGCGGCGATTCACCATGCGCAAGTGAATGTACCATAGCGCCGGGTCGACCCATGCCATGTGAGGGAAATTGGGTAGATGATACATCGGGTGTTGCAGGAGGTCATCCAGAAGAGCACAGGCCCTTGATTGGGTTAGTGTCACTCATGAGAGTGTCAAATACTTCGGAGCCTCCAACCTAAGCCGTGGCCCCTCCTGGAAAGTAGATGCAGTAGCAACTGAGTGAGGCTAGCCACGTAAAACAATACCAAATAAAATAAATAAATAAAGATTTTGTGAGCTCAAAACGTATTTTGCCGGAGTTTATTTTGTTTTATATGTAAGTGCTATTTTTTTGGTAACTATCAATGTAAGCATTCCCTGATGTGGCTCTCCATTGCTATAACTTAACCTTTACCCCTTTTTTGGCCTTATGAGTATTATCATTTGTTTTTGGGCACGAAAAATTATAGGTATGGCCTCAAGAATGTCTCAAGAATATATTAGGACGATTTTGACTAAATAGTTAGTATTGTTCATCTTGAAACGAAAAAAAAACATTCTTATAAAAAAAGCGTGTACTGCAGGCACACACAAAAAATATCATGTTAATAGCGGTGGCATAACGGTAACGGTTCCAGATTCAAATTCCCCTCTGGACGAACGCAATGTCTACCGGCCTTGTCCCTGATGATATTGCAGCCAGTCTGTTCCCCGGTGAAACCTTCGGATATTTCGGGGTCAATAGGGCTGGAAGAAGGTCTAGTAAGAAATTGGCACCAAAATTGAGATGAATGTCAACTGGACATTTTGTTCCAAGTAGTTAAGGCAAAATCAACAATGACATATAAAATCAAATGAAAGAGCGAAAAACGAAAAGAGAAAGTAAATTTTTGCCTGTTTTGTTGCTGGTACACACTTTGTTTGCTATTGCATTTTCAAAATTCAAAACGTAGATATTGTAAAATAATATAGCTTTAAAACAGATAAAACCGGCCAGGAAATGAAATGTTTATTTAAATCCATAAAAGAGCATGATTTAGCAGATATGCATGCTATATACTTGATATATTAATAAAACATCTATGACGATTGTAAAGCAGTTGCAACGTGAGATATATTCGCCCCATACCACATCAGGTTTTGCTTCCATTAAGTACATTATCAGCAGTTATGGTCTAGTAAACATACAACGCATTTTTTTTATAAGCAACCAAGGTCAGTCCTCAGTAGTAATGTTGTTTAAAAAATGACCATTTTTTAGTAGTAATGTTGCTTAATTTGTTGCTAAGGAGTAATTGAAAAAATATTTATTTCCAGTCTTGAAAATCTCTGTGCAAGCTTAAATATCTAAGTATCTAAGTAAAAAGTGCTGTAGCTATGCTAGTGCTGCATGATTTCAAAATTACATGTTGCTAACTTTTTGAGAAAATAGACGATTTCGGAATTAATGCGCCATTATGAATTTGTGTGTTTTGATTTGCGCGGTGGGGCAAGTTGATCTTTGACCCCTATGTTTTAAAAGCTTGTTTTTCTCCAGGACAACATATAAATACTTATACTAATGCCGCTTGAATCGTATGAAGACCTTTAAGACCTCACAGTTATGGAGCTGAAACTAGGCATTGTCCAATCCACAGAAAAACAACAAGAACAACTCCAAAGCATGTATCAAAAAAAGAAAGTGGAATTGGGAATTCCTGACCCAAACACATATCCAAATTAAATGAGACAAGACGATGTAACAAAAAAGCTTTATCTTTTACAAAGTCAAAAACATGTTGAAACATTTTGGAACCATCCAGTCCAGTGTAAAATAAAACATCAGAATCCTTTGTAATTTGTGCAAAGGTCATGGGAATGGTACCATCAATCAGATCAAATGTACTTGAAGCCTTTTCTTTAAAAGCTGGATCTGTATCCATGTTTGAAGATGAACCAACTTCAACATTGGTTTCACTGCAAGCAAATAACTTGCCTTCGTCTGCAGTTTCAATATCTGGGTCATCATTTATAAGTTGACTTTTTCTTGGTGCCGTCTAGAAACGTTTTTCCTTGGAGTGCCCTGCACATTTGTTGTTACTGTGAGGAACAGAGTTGGATTTGGATTTGGAAGGTTTTTCATCAACAAAATGATTCGAACAAACAAAAAAGTTGTTTGGAACTTGGAAATCTTTCCTTCCCTTTGCCACTGCATGAATCCTGGTAGATTTTTTCTTCGGATCAACAGGTAATTTGTGAAAAATCAAATTTCCTGCCACATTACTATGTTTGACAAAACGATCTGGGCACCTTTTATCATTGTTACATACCCCAAAAACGCATCTATCATTGCCCATCCTTGGCTATGGCTCCCTAAAAATTTAAAATATATGAGATTTATTGCATATTATTGCTTTAAGCTAGCTAGTAGTATCTAGCTATAAAACCAAATACTTATTAGCTAGGCATATTGGTAAGTACAATTTGTATTGGTGTTACAATACCAAATTTTTTTTTCTTCAAAACTTATAGATATTTTTCTCGAAACTCCGAACCAAAAACACTATAATGATTTTATAATTCATGAATTACTGTTTAAATACTAAGAAAAGTCCATACCATGGGAGAAAAAATACACAATCTTGTCACTTCGTCAACTAGAACGGAAGTAACAAGCGAGGTTTTAAGTCCAACTTGCCCCACCGCAAAAATCAAAAACAGAAAAATCCATTAACTCCAAAATCGTCTATTTACTAGTGTTGTTTTAGAAAAAAAACGTGTATGGAAGGAAATTATTTAGCCAGTTTTTTCGATTGTAACAAATACCTGAGGAAAGCATGATGTCCAACACTCTTTGTGAAGTCTAAAAAACAATTTGCAAAACTGCCGAATAACAGTTTTAATTCATGTCCTTCACAGAGCTCCTCTACTGACTGAAAACTTCTACCGTAGACCTCTCGCGCAAACTCTCAAGAGTAAAAATTAACGAACTGCATCTCTTATGTTACTCAAGCCACAAACGTACAAAAATATCTTATTGAAAATAATTTAATGAATCCATATTCGCTTTTTGTTGCTTGCAAAAGAGAATTGTTTTAAAGGAAGGTAAAGCAATTTTAAGCGTCCAAAACTCAGACTGGCCTAGCCTTAAGCTTAATAATGTAAAACAAAAAAAGGCAGGTAGTAGTTTCTCCACGAGTCCAGAACCTCTTCCAGTGGACTGGACATAGTTGAAGCTGAGAGCAAAGAAACGTCCTGGACGTAGGCTGAGTATTAAGGCCAAAATTAGCAAATCATTTTTTGACGCTCAATGTATCTAAGCCTCGTTAGTGATTTTTGTTAAAGAATTTTTTTCGAGATTAGCCTCCCTTTAAACTACTGGTCTTGGTTTCTCCACAACAGAGGCCAAATCGATTTTTAATGTCTTTTGAAAAAATGTAATGCCTATAAAAAGTTTAAGCAATTGATATTGTTAGTTACTAATATTATCGATTTTCTATGGCTTTAGTATAGAATAAAATATTAACGAAGCCTCAACTGAAGTTTACTTAAGAAAACTCACAAGGAAATGGTGGGTGCATAGCTGCGGTAAGGGTATGTTACTCATCAATGAGAAAAAGCCACAGTTATTTTAAATGCTTAACTCCACAACGGATGTCCTAAAGTCAATTTGTAACTTGAAGTGATATCGAAGATATTGAAAAATTTGAAGTTAATATTTCGAATTATGACTTCAAAATCCATAACTCGACTTTGTAACTCGATTTTGTAACTTGGGTTTTCCAGGGCTCGTTATTTGAGAGGTCCTTGTGACGTTTCTTTCTTAACCGTCCATAGTCTACAGGCTATAGTGAAGGATTTATTTTGGGCTCAGCTGTATATATGCAATGTTTTGAATTTTGCTATTAAACTACATTGTTTGCACCGATTTCACTTTGGTGGCAATTTCGTGTTACAAAGGTTTAAGATTAACATATTATCATTCCAGGTATCCAAGGGAATCTATATTACATATCAATGAAAGGGGAGGATGTTGCAGATTGTGGAGATGCTAAGGAACCTTGCTATTCTCTACAGCATATCTTCAGCAAAACACAAGACAAAAATGTCACTGTTAGAATAGATGGAGGTCCACGACATCAGATACCATTCACGTATAAAATTAATCAGTCCATTGACATCGGTAATCGAGATTCAGTAATTATTAGCGGATATCCAAATGGTGTCAACAAACCTATTCTTTCTGGAGTTGGTGACGATATGTACTTATTCTTCAATGCATCGTTCCTACATCTGTTTGTGGATGGAATCCAATTTCAAGGTGTAGGTATATCAAAAAGAGTCGGCGAAATAAAACACCAAAGAAACGCAATCCTGATATCAAATTGTCATGTCTTTCCAAGCAAAAACGTAAATAGTTTCTTGTTTTGGAAGGAAACAAGTTTCGGCGTGACACATGATTGTAAAAGTCAAAGCATTGACATTGTTAATACCACTGTATCACTAAGTATCTACATCAACATAGAGGGACCGTTTGTGGTGAGAATACTTGACTCGACAATTAATTCAAGTTTTTTACAGTTTACCCGACCGGTTGATAACCAACTTAATGTATCTTTAATTTCAATAACAAATGTAAGATTAGAATCTGTTATTGCGAAAACCGGTTTGATAGCATCAGGGCAAATAAAAGTTGTTATATCAGAATCAAAATTTAAAGGTGGATTTTTAATTGATATTTATAATACCAAACTATTGGAAATTAAAAACTGCATATTTCAAATCCAAATTACACTTGCCTCGTGCAGAATCATCAATGTTAATCAAGTAGTTTTAAATGGGACAGTCTTCGAGAATATGGTGATGTCAACACCAAACTTTGTTGTAATGTTTATTGAACAAAGCAATTTGCAAGTTGTCAACACTACCTTTCGAAATGTTTCTAATTATGACAGACATTTTCGTTATGTTGCTTTCATGATAAGAAATTGTGTGATGTCTGCCAATGGAATAGAGGCTTACCGTAACAAAAATTTGGTTGTTATGGTCATAATAGGTGGCCATGCACGACTACATAATCTGATCATATCTGAAAATGAAAATACAAATTTGGCACAAGTTGAGAATTGTCTTGAAGCCTCGATAAAAAACCTGACTTTTAGTGGAAATATATTTACCTCATATATGATACCTTACGTCGCAGTCATACAGCATTTGAGAAGCCGATTATTGATCTATGGAATGAACGCTATAAATAATAACAATTTCATAGGTTCTCAAACAATGTATTTCTTAGCTGGATCGGATAGCGACTTGGTTATGAATGCACTGTTTACTACTCAAAACAATGGAAACTTTACCGGCATATACTGCGTTAGGTGTAGAGGCAGCCTAGGTAGTGTAACGTTTCTAAAAAGCAATTTTTATCACGGAATAACATTTGCATTCTCCAAAGGCATAAAAATCACTGGTGTATTCTCAAGTCAAAACAGCTATAGTGGTTTTATAAATATTTATAATTGCGAAAATGTCGATATAAGAGAAACAAAAATTGATGGTGATCGAAGTTCGACTCTCATTTCAATATTTTCATCATATCAATCGACACTCAAAGATATTTTGATCACAAATACTTCATCATTCACTGGCCTTAGTGGAATGAGTTCAATGTTTTCCATTCACAACGTTCAAATGGACCAAACTACAATTTCTGGTGTCATTATATTGTTGAATAGCGTTGCTACTGTATCCGATTTTAAAATATCAAACAACAAATTTCATACACAAGTGGTTGAACTCAAAGAAAGCAGTATCAACATGTTTCACAGTAGCTTGTCAAACATCACTGGTGGTGGGATTCTTATTAACAATGTTTTACCATTGAAGGGTAGATTTGTTAGACTAACAAATTGCTCCTTCTTTTTCAAAAAAAACTCTGGTGTAAGTCTAGTTGTTACTTCAACACCACCAACTTACATCAATATTTCAAAACTTACCATAGTTTTGGAAGAACTTGTTCCAACCACTGCCATAGCTTCGTTGAGTTTGGTTCCTATAAATGAATTCTTTCCAAATTACGATAAGAACATCTACGATCTGACGATCTTGTGCCCAGTCAATAGCAATCCGTATTATCACACAACAAACAATGGTCTATCGTATATGCAGACGTATCATTGCCAACCTTGTGAACATGGTTTTTACGCGCTTGAAGGAGGCAAAGCCTATGTAAACACATCCAGAACAGGAAATAAAACATTTAATACTGATAATGGCTATAAAAGAAAAAATTGTAATTCGTGTCCAGCAGGGGGATTGTGTGATGGAAGGTTGAAAAGCAATGACAACTTTTCGGGTTACCTGGATGATAATGGTAGAATATCTTTCATAGCTTGCCCTGTAGGATACTGCTGTTCGAAGAATAATGGGAAATGTACTGATATAAACACCTGCAGTAAATATCGAACTGGTACGCTTTGTGGACAATGTATGAAAGGATTTTACGTTGATTTCTTATCAACGAAGTGCATCCCAAACACAAATTGTAAAAGATCAGAAGTGTTTTGGCTGATATTCGTTCTTACAGCAATTTTTCATGTCATCATTATTGCATACATTGATAAATTATCCGTATTGGGCAAAAAACTCAAAAGTGTTTTTCACAAACTGAAAAGCATATGCTGTACAAGATCGAGGGGAAGTGGCAAACAAACTGTTGGCACTGATATTCAAATACAACCAGACGCTAAAACCAATGATCCATGTGAAAATAAACCGGAGGATACAGGTAAAGTGTCAGGAATATTTAATGTTATTGTGGCGTTTTATCAACTGAAAGTTTTGATCAACATCAATCTAGATGAAAGTTACGAAACGTTTGCTGTCGATGAAATCTTGACAATGTTTTTTAACTTGCATTTTTTGAAAATACCGTCAACATTTTGCCCTCAAAAATCGCTAGGTGATCATTCCAAAATCGTCATCAGGGATTTCGTTTTTCCTTTAACAATGATGTTACCAGTTCTTGTGTTATGTATAATGGTGACTATTTGGAAAAAATACCGGAGCCAACATCAAGTTCAAAAACACTCGGGCATTGACGAACGGAGTCTTCCCCAACGAGTAGAGTATTACTTATTGACTGGCAACCGTATCTATATTTGCTGTGTCACTCTGTTGGTTTTACATTATAAAACACTTGCTACATTCTGCATGGTCATGTTAAACTGCCGATATCTCAATAGCACTTCAGTACTATACATCAGTGGAGATGTCCAATGTTGGAAATGGTGGCAGTATCTCTTCATGGTTTTGATGATAGCTTGGATCATACCATTTCCTGTTGGGCTATACGTGTCTCTGAAACTGGCCAAAAAACGTTTGATTGGATTGAAGCTGTTCTCGTTATGTTTGGTGATGCCATTGTTAGCACCAGTTCTGCTTGTGGTGAAGAGGAAACAAGGGAAGTTTGCACCGAGCGGAAGCAACCCGACAAAAAGTTTGTCCTTAATTAATGATATCTTGAAAACTTTTGAAGAACCTTTCAGATTAACATCGAAAGGCAATGTTTTATATTGGGATTCGTGGCGCTTAAATGGGAGGTTGGTGGTGGCTTTTGTTGCCGTTTTCTTCGTTGATCCGTTGTATCGCTTGGGATTCATAACACCAATCGTAATCATACTTCTCATAGTTCACCTAATGGTCAAACCATATAAAGAGGCTATTGTAAATCATTTAGAAACAGCATCACTGGGCTGTTTAGTTATACTTATTAATGTGAATCTCTTCCGGGCGTTTTTATATGTTTACAGTTTGGATAACGAAGGCACGATCAAGAGAATGGTCACAGTGTATGGGATGGCAGAGGCTTTTTTGAACCCATTGATTTTCTTGATTTTATATTCGATGGTTATGTTCACTATGCAAGCAGTACTCGAAATACGAAATAAAATCCACGGGGCAGATGACCATGAGTACTTGCATTAAACATTTTTTGAAGTAATTCATTTTTTTCTTTAAGTTTTTTTAACACATTTTTCAATTTTTTAACTAAAAGGACTTCAAAAAAAAAATTGAACTTTGTATTCAATATTTTTTTTCATCACCATCATGACAAATTTTTGTAACTCTCAGATTTTTTTCGTTTGTTTTCTTTTCAACGATAAAATTTTCTATCATGTCGTGTTTTCCTCTGCTTTTTATGCCTTTTTTGCCCAGTTTTTGAATATGTCCCTCTATTTCTGAAGTGAGTCTGTGGTTTTTGTGTTTGTTGTTTCCAATATTTTAGCCTTATCTCCATCGATTTTTACTTGCTAATAACAATTCTTTATATATCAAATCGTTTTAGAGTGCTCGATACCAATACGAGTAAGCAGGAAAAACGTTAACAAGTCGCAAAAGGTTGCAAATACCAAATGATTGTTAAAAAATTGCTTGAGTTTGTTAACTGTTTTCCTGCTTACTTGTACAATTTTAATTGCCACTCTTAATTTTCCATTTAATGTAAATAATGCAAACTTCATAAAAATGTTTACAGGACATCCATAATAGCTGAGGATTGATCCTGTTTAAATACTAATTAAATATAGTATTATGAATTAAATTGTACTAAATGAGGTAGTGCGCAATTTTCTCTTAAAAATTCTAGTACAACAAATCAGGAAATTAAGGAAGCTATGAACAGCTACCAGAGTAAAGTTTTGTCATTTTACTCAGCGACGTTAATTCTTATTGAAAATATGCACCTAGATAAACTTAGGGGAATCGGCTTCTGCTTGCCAGGGTCATGCAGTGACTATGTCAGTATGACTCAATCCACTCAGTTTAGCACCTAGCTCCTTTGCTGAGGTTAACGGTTTCTGTCAATACAGTTCTTCACTCAAAAAGTCTTTAAATGCTCCAGTATGGTCCTTATTGATAACAGTTTTTCTGAGGAACTGAAAAGGTCATTTCGGTGTAGCGAGACTTCAAAATCATAATTTCAAAGCACATTTTGACTTCAAAGCTCATAATTTGTCCTGAACCTGCGCTTCCATCAATTTCTTCCCATTTGGTCTTACTAGCGTGAAGTAACCATCTACAATAGCTTTTGGTATACCACGTATACAAAAGCTTCGGAAAGTTCGGAAAGTTGTTTATACTTCAGAAGTAGAAAATCACCACTCATACCTGTGTTATTGGCATACAAGTTTCTGATGTCCTCCAAACCTATATATTCAACATCTTAAACCACTGGTTACTGTCTATACCCAAGTTTCTCCTTGGTCCGATAATATAAGGAAGTAACAGACTCGCGAATGTTCTTTACTCGACTTGCAAGTGCATCACGAGTTGCCGTTACAGGCGTTGAAACAGAGTTGTATAATTTAGATGCTACTTTCTGAAATAACTTCATAACTCCTTTATTATGTAGAATTTTTCAACTTGCAAATTTGTTACTAGTGGACGGAACAAGCGCATGACTCAGGGAACTCCCTGACTCATTTTGAGGACCTTCTATTTTAGGGACTTTCTGAGCACCTTTAGGGACTTTCTGAGGACTTTCAAGGAGTTTGTAGGAAATTCCCCTGACGCATTCAACCAAGGCCGATGCGCATTACGTTGAGCATGATGATAGTTTTGATGACTTCAGAAGATCAATCATGTGACTGCTGACATCAGCGGCTTTTGAGGCATGCGCAGTAAGGGTGGCAATTTTTTCTAGATCAATTTATAAATTTATAAGAGTTTGACCTTGCGCCAGAACACATAAATTACTATCTCTCCCTATTCGTGTTTGTTTTGCTCTTGTTGCTCTGCTCAATTATATCTAACGTTAAAGATTTACCTTGTGTTTTTTAATTTCGCTAGTATAGCGAAGTATTGGTATCGTCGTTCTATGTATCTCCGTGACATTTTGGACGATCTCACTAAAGTAAATAATTTCATAAAAAAACCCATGTCCGCACACGCCTTAGCAACAAAATGTTTTGCAGGCTGACTAACGGGCTAAATTTGGACCAAATTATGAAAGTTCTCCAATTTTCATAAAAATTTGCACAAAGCACAATTGAATGCTGATGATTTCGAATTTGGCAATCAGTTTGTCAATTTTTGGCCAAAATTGGGCAATTCGGGCCAAATTTGGACCAAATTATGAAAGTTCTCCAATTTTCATAAAAATTTGCACAGAGCACAATTGAAAGGTACTGATTTCGAATTTGACAGCCATTTTGTCAAATTTGGCCAAAATTGGGCAATTCGGGCCAAATTTGGACCAAATTATGAAAGTTCTCCAATTTTCATAAAAATTTGCACAGAGCACAATTAAAAGGTGCTGATTTCGAACTTGACAGTCATTTTGTCAAATTTGGCCAAAATTGGGCAATTCGGGCCAAATTTGGACCAAATTATGAAAGTTCTCCAATTTTCATGGAAATTTGCATAGAGCACAATTAAAAGGTACTGATTTCGAATTTGACAGTCATTCTGTCAAATTTGGCCAAAATTGGGCAATTCGGGCCAAACTTGGACCAAATTATGAAAGTTCTCCAATTTTCATAAAAATTTGCACAGAGCACAATTGAAAGGTGCTGATTTCGAATTTGACAGTTATTTTGTCAAATTTGGCCAAAATTGGGCAGTTCGGGCCAAATTTGGACCAAATTATGAAAGTTCTCCAATTTTCATAAAAATTTGCACAAAGCACAAGTGAATGGTGCTGATTTCGAATTTGACAGTCATTTCATCAAATTGGGCCAAAATTTGGCAATTTGGCAATGCTATTTTGAGAATGTTTTATAATTGTTGAGAGTAGATTTGTGTAATTGTAACACCCTCCTGAAGACTTTAAGCCAAATTTGAGACGAATAAGTTTTGATTTATTTGTTTTGTATAATTGCGAGTTGAAATTCTGTTATCAACTATTGTATATGACAGTTCTATGAACAGTATATATTTGTTAGAATTGTGAGAATGCAATATAGCGAAATTTTCGACTACCAAGTCGTCTTGTTAAATATAGTTTCAATTAATATCAGTTCCTTCATTCACTCTGATTTTTGCTCCATCTTTCTGGTTAAGTTTGTTTGAAAAAGCATTGGTAAACCTTCCAATACTATATATGTTTTTAGAGAAAAAATTATCCGTTTTGAATCATGAATTGTTTCTGCTGACATCTGAAAATTGCTACTGCTTGGAATGACGTAGAACAATCTTTGTGTTTGATGCTTTTATGACAAACGCATTAATTTTTTGATTTTCAAGCTGAAATATCAACCCAGTAAACACAAAAAGGTCATCTTTAAGACGTCTTTAATACGTTTCCACTTGGTTGAAATGTGTAACGCTTTGAGACCAGTTTCAAGACGTCTTTCAGACGTTTTTAAGATGAATGTAAAGGTCGACTTTCAAACGTCTTTAAGTCGTCTTTAAGACGTCTTTCAAAATACTAGAAGGACGTCTTTAGTACGTCTCTATTTGGTTGAAATCTGAAACGCTTTGATACAAATTTCAAAGACGTCTTTAAAACGTCTTCAAGACGAGTGCAAAAGCCGTCTTTAAAATGTCTTTATAACGTTTCTATTTGGTAGAAATCTGTAGCGCTTTGGGACGAGTTTCAAAGACGTCTTCGAGACGCACAAAAGCCGACTTTAAATTGACTGAAAATGGTCTTTAAGACGTCTTTCAAGATGATACAAGGACATGTTTAATATGATTTTACTTGGTTGAAATCTGCAATGCTTAGACGCTAGCATCTTCAACGCAGCTCCTAGTCGAGATGAGACGGAAATTTATGTAAATACAAAACTTTAGTTTTGGTGTTAAACGCAAGAAAAATGGCAGGCAACTATAAGTTGCTCATTTTATTCCGCAGCAATATTTTCAAAAAATATCTACACAAAACTTCAACCTTTTAAAATTTACAATAAACGTGTGTGCTTAAAAAATTTCTCCTTTTAAAATATCAATTTTTGTGCCATCACTCAGAAAGTGGGTTATCATGGCGATCACGTCTTCACTTCATAATCGAAATCAGCTTGTTCTTTGTCAGACACTTTAACAGTTGCTGTACAAGTATAAATATAAAATAGTACAGTTGAATGTTTTCAAAAAGTCAAAATAAACCACCCACAAAAATGTGAGATAGAGAGTTTAAAAATTCACGTGTTAGAGGCGGTTTCAAAAGGACAAAATGGATATACAGTGTGTTTCATAATGTTGGAAACGAAAATTTTAAAACTGCTTTTTTAAATGAATATACCAAATTTCAAAATAATTTTACAACAATGGAAAACCATTTCAAGTTCTTTCGGCTAGTATCTTTTTGTGAAAAATGAAAAAGTAGTTTTTGAAAAAATGAGGAAAATGTCTTGGAAAAATTTAACTAAATTTTTAATGGTCGATTAACACGTAGTTTAATTACGTCGTGCTTATTGGTTCAAAGGGCTAAATCCATACAAATTTTAATTAATTGTACCATCCATGACCCGCTCTTTTCAAAACAACTATACAACGGTAGTCTGTAGACTATGACAATACTAATGGATTTTGTCGCTATAGAATTTCGCTTTTACAACCAATCACAACGACAAAAAAGATGTTTAATCAATCGAAACCTATATTTACATGAATCTTTTAGAATAATATATCTTGACCTAAAATACTGTCATAAACTCTGAAAAAAAGTGTCTATCGCCACTACGTGGTTTTACACAGACTTAAGAAGAACTTAGCTAATTTCAAACAAAAGTGATTTTACACCCGCACGCGGATAAGTAAAATAAGATATGTTTTAGCTCTAAGTTCAGTCAATAGATTTTATTCAATTAACTGATTCTTAAGGAATCTTTCTTTAAAAAGATTTTAGCAGGCACATAATTCGATTTCTGTGAGAGCAAGAAAGCCATATTGTAAACTGTCGTTTTTTGTGTGTTTCTTCTTTAACTGTCCAAACCTAGTGTAAACAAAATCAATAAAGCAGCTGAAGCGTCAAACTCAGCGAGGAACTGAGCGAAAGCAGGTATTATTTCCCAGTAAACACAAGACGTCTTTAAGATGTCTCAAACTGGTACGGACGTCTTTCAGACTAGTGAAGACGTCTTTTACCGGTCTTTCACAAAACGTTTCTTACAAAAGGTCTTTAAGACGTCCTAGTGATGTCTTCTAATAAAGGTCTTTTCGAAACGTCTTTACGTTCTGAAGCGGTCTTCTAAATAAGGGCGACCTTACGAAGTCACGACGCAAAACACGATGACGACGCAACTGACAAATTCCGCGACGTAGTAAGTCCGTTCGTCGGTCGTGATGGAGTTTGAGTTACGAAAGTAGCAGACGACAACAACTGAAAAATGGCCAAAAGGCGGGAAAATGTTCTGTTTACATATCTTAAGTTTCGCTTTCGAATGGTCGTAAGGAATCATGCCTACTTTTAGGGAAACAAGAGAGGCACTTCTGTATGCTTTCTCAGATAATATGATAACGGATGAAGAATTTATACTTTTATATGACATAAACAAGTCCAAAAACAGAGACTTTGAATACTGGAATTATGAAAAATTCAGCTTAGATGATGTGTCAGACGATGACTGTATTGTAGAATTTCGATTTCAAAAACATGATAAATCCTGATTGAAAAATGCACTTCAACTTCCCAATACAATTCAATGTAGTTTATACAATGACCTTAAACTGGATTCAATCGAAGCCTTATGTGTCCTTCTAAAGGAGTAGCTTAGTCTTGCAGGTACCCAGACATGATTCATAGATTTTCTAGACCCGTACCTCAACTAAGTATGATTTTTAATGAACTTTTGAACGTAATTGACACTCGATGGAACGTTGTACTTCAAAACCTAAATCAGCAGTGGCTAACTCTGGCACATTTACCTACTTTTGCTGATGTTATACATAACAAATGTACTGCACTAGACAATGTTTGGGGTTTCATTGATGGAACAGTAAGAGGGATCTCAAGGCCATCAAGAAACCAGAGAATAGTTTATAATGGTCACAAGCGAAAACATGCCTTAAAATATTAATCCATAACTACTCCCAATGGCATGATAGCAAACTTATTTGGTCCAGTTGAAGGGAGGCGTCACGATAGCAGTATGTTAGTTTTATCTGGCCTTATGCCCATACTTCAAAACTTTTCTCATGGACCACATGGAGAAAGACTTTGTGTATATGGTGATCCTGCTTATCCACACAGATGGTATTTACAAGCTCCATTTAGAGGTGCCAGAATAACAAATGCACAGAATCAGTTCAATACCAGTATGAGCAAAGTACGTGTATCAGTTGAATGGCTAATTGGAGAAATTATAAACACTTTCAAATTTTCTGATTTCAAGAATAGTCAAAAGATTGGTCTCAGTTGTATTGGAAAAATGTATCGTGTCAGTGCCCTATTAACTAATGCTCATGCTTGTTTATACAGAAATAACTGTTCTCAATATTTTGACTTAGAGCCACCCTTTTTGGAAGAATATTTTCAGTAAATAAATAAAAACATTGTACTTACCTTGTGACAAACTGTATAATATATAAGCATCTGTTTTACTGTATCATAGATATTACATATAAACAAAATAAAACGTAACAAAACAACTGTTCATGAAAGTATCTTAAAGTTTCTCCGCCATTTTTGATAACACCATTAACATCATATTTGTTTGTTGCTGGAAATTATTAAACATTTGTTGCATCTGTTGTTTTGCATATTCTTCTTTTTCTTTCATAATAAGGAGTTCTTGTTGTCTTAGTGAAATCTCCTGCCCTCTCAAAGCAAAGTGCTTTTCTGATTTCTCCCGAAGATATATTATTGTATCTCCACCTGAACTTCGACGTTTATTACCAGATTTTGGAGATTCTTCAGACTCACTAAAGTACGTTTACGTGTTTCACTTAACCGTTCAGCTGCAATAGTTCGCACTTCTTCGGCTGCTAGTCTCTCTTGATCCTGTTTTTTAACTTTTTCTTCTGATGCAGCTATTGCATCTTTTTCACACTGTTGTTGAAGTTCATACAGTTCTAACAAAAGATCATCCATTTCTGTGTGCTGAACCTCTATTCCAGATGCTTTTTCTTGCACATTTTTTTCGTGAACATAATTTGTCAAAATATTCTTGGGGGGGAGGGGGGGAGGGGGCATCAGAAAGATCAAGACATCAAGACAAAAAGGTTTAAAAGTTTAAGAGGATTCAAACAAATCTTTAATGTCAGCTATGATGATTTGGGTGGCCACAAACAACTCATTTCTGGAATTTCTTTTACATTCTTTTTGATTTCTTTCACTGTTACTTTTCATTTAGCATTTCTGATCATCAAATGACTTTTCCTTTTTTCAGGTGGATCATGAAATCTTTAAACTTTGACTTCATCTGTGGCTTGGCTCTCCATCTATTATAATGACTAGTGGTACAATGTATTCTTTTTACTTTTGTGAACTGAATATCTATCTATCTATCTATGTTATTACACTTCTATGATGAACTTCCCTTCATCATGGTCTTTTTTAAGTCTTGCTATCTCCAGCATCTGATGTCATAGCCTTTACTAAGTGGTATGTTTTCTTTCTTCTGATCCCAAAGATGTATACACATCTCAATTATACACACATATGAAAACTCAATTTATGAAAAAACATATTCTTTAAAACCTTTGAAGAAAAGTTTATAATATATAACTGAAAAATTGAAAAGCAATATCTGACTTAACATAGAACTTCCCTTTTCGCAAATGATTTAAAGCCTCTTCCAAAATGCCAGATCTAGTTTTATTCTATGTGACCACTGATGACCGTCTTAATTTACCAGGAAATTTTGGTATATTTGCTTTAGAACAGCAAGGTTTGACTACTGTACTTGATAACTTCTTACTTGCACCCTTCCTTGCTCTTTTCAGTCATTTTAGACAAGTCTGTGAATTTTCTCTAGCAACCGCCATGATAGTGTAAACTGCAATCTAACTGACTATTCTGGCTAATGACTAACAAGGTAAACAATAACAATAATGCAACATAGGATATAGAGATAAGTAGATTATAAAGCAGCATCTAATGATAGTCTACAAACTAAAATTCATAGGCTGATTATAATATTTTATAGGATTTCGATAAAGAAAACATATTTACATTCAGTAAAATTTAGTCTTAGTTACAAGATTGTTTAATTACTTATTTTTCATAACCTTTTTTCTAATTATATTATAAGACAGCTAGTAGTTACTCTTCTCTGAGGATTGCTTATGCTTTTTTGTTTTGTTTTAAATACAATGATTTTTGTGTGCCTAAACCCCAGTTAAGCAGTGCTACTGTTTAGGCTTTCGTACTTTTTGATAGTTATATTTAAACAATATTGAAACAGCAGCCATGAATGATTGATTGATGGATAAACAACAAACCTCTGGCGACACGCTGAACCAGTTCCTCTGGTGATGCCACTGTTCATGTGCATTTAAAAAAAGTATCAAAGGTCTTCTGCGATATTTTGATCACTATTTCTTCATTATTGTTCCCAGGAAAATGAAGAAAGCATTCCACCTTAAAGCTATCCCCTAACAACGTGGACAATTATTTATCATAACTAAAATTAGCATCTTTATTTTTTTTTAATGATATTATTTTGCAGACAAGAAATGTAAGGACATTTTAATGGCAAGCGTCACCGAAAGATAAGTCTTTAAAATATACACTAGAACATAACACTTAGAATCGTTCACATACGAAACAAAACGATAGGCCCGATAAACTGGAACTTTAGACCCAATTTGCAAACAAAGGGACCAGGTTATGAGTGGGAACTTTTTCATTCTGTTATCAGTAAGATTAAACTCAAGGATTTCTGCATAGAAACTGTGGTCTGCGAGTTGTACAGTGGGCATGACAAGTTTTTGTGGCACAGACACCGGCCAGTATTATTCTGTTATTAGATTTCTTCGTAAGCATGAAATCTATTAAAACCGTCCGGGTTCTTGGTTCATTTTATTTGGACAGTAAGAAACTGTCCAAACCTAGCGTGATTACTATACGTCCGCGGCGCTTGTGAAAAAAATAAAACAAGATGCCCTTGCAGGCATAAGGATTTCTGCAAAATCTGAAGTATGAAAAAGAAAGACTATGACATTCTTGAAATTTAAGAAAAGTTTAATCCACAATATATATTTATTAAATTTCTGATCATGTACTCCCCAAAAATCTGGAAAAACATAATTGTCACTATGCAAAACTTTATACCAATAAACATCAATAAACTTGATTATATCTGAATGACATATGTTCTTTATTTTGTTGGTACGAAATGATATTAAGGATTCAGTGATCAATTCAGATAAGACAAGGAGTATGCATGTAAGTCAATGTAAATGTTATGAATTTAATATGTATTATCAATCTTCCTAACAGAATTCCTAAGGACAAAAAGGAAAGCGTAGATTTTAATGATACGAAATACATACAAAATCAACATACATAACTGAAACTTAAACCTAAAACTTAGAAACTTAAGAAAACATTAAATTTTTAATTACGCATACACCCCAGGAAATTCTTAAAGCACAGCTGACACAATATGAAACTTACGTTAACTGCCAATAAACTTAATGAACAAAAGAACAATAAATTTAATTAGATTATTATTATTGACTAATATTTATACAGGATAAAACTCCTCAGTTATAAAAATATATACAAGTATATACATTATTTAGACTGTTATTCTGGAGGTCCTGTTTGAGAAGAAAAAAAAAAAAAAAAAATATAAAATATTTATAAATTTTTATATTACATTTAAAAAAAGAGATAGAAGAAAAAGAGAAAAAAGAAAAAAATGACAAATAAAATGACAGAAGGTACAAATGAGTAGGCCTTGCTACCACATTATCAATTAGACAGATTAAATTAAAGGGGGCGTAACTTTGATATAGAATTGAAGCCTGATTGTAGTAACGAAGGAGGGCTCGGAAAATTCTAAAAATGTCTAAAATAAATTTTTTACTTCTTCTTTAAATCTTTTAAAATCAGTTTCAGATCTTACGTCACGAGGTAAATTGTTGAATTGTTTTCCTCCTTGAAAATAAAAACCTTTTCGACCAGCTTTAAGCTTCACTTTTGGTAGTCTGACTAACGCGCCATTATTTCTCGTAGATATTTCTGATTTTACGACATCGAAATAGTTTTGAAAATTAACACACACATTTCCATTTAGACACTGGTGAACTAATGTTGCAATACGTTTTTTATGTGCAATTTCCACTGACGTACTTAACGGTTCTCCTACAATTCTTTCAACTCGTGATTCAATTCGCACAATTCGCTCTTTTAGATAATCTGGAATATTACCAAATATAGCAAAAGGGCAGTATGTTAGTATGGGCAGTATCATGACTTTATAAATTAACGATGCTGTTTTAGTGTCCAACAATGGTCGAATTCTCTTTAGGAGATTAACGCGAGCTGTCGACTTTTTAACACATTTATTGATATGTTCTACCATATTCAGTGATTCGTTTAACGTAAGTCCTAAGTATTTGTAGACTTTTGTGTAGTTGATTTCGATATTGTTGGGTCGAACTTTGAGTGGTGGTTTTTCTCGTATTTTATTCAGTCGCATTTTAGTTCCAAATAAAGTCACTTCCGTTTTTCCACGTTTGGTATTAATTATCATTTCGTTCATTTCAAACCATTTTACCACAGATTTAAATTCACGATTAAGGGTCTGTTCAATTTTTTGAATGTCTTTATTTGAATAGAATATGACTGTGTCATCTGCGTACTTTATGATCTCCGTTTCGCGAATTGATGATGTAATGTCGTTTATAAACATAATGAACAGAAGTAGGCCCAAAATAGACCCTTGCGGCACACCGCAGAAAATTGGTTGGGGGTCGGAAAGTGTCTGATTGTATGACACTTTTTGATTACGATGGAAAAGATAATCCGTGATCCATTCTTTTGGTATTCCATTTATCCCAAAATCAGGTAGTTTGTTAATAATTCCTGCATGGTTGACGGTGTCAAACGCTTTACTAAGATCGATATAAATCGCACCCGTAAGCATTCCAGTATCCATGGCTTGTCTGATTTTATCCGTAAACCAAACTGTGGCAAGTTCTGTAGATCGTTGCTTTCGGAAGCCAAATTGACTCGTTGATAATAGATTATTCTTTTCAAGGTGACTAATTAACTGATGATGCACACATTTTTCAAGGATTTTGGATACTGCGGGTAAAACGCTGATAGGACGATAATTGTCATAGTTGTTACGTGCGCCGGATTTATGGACTGGTACTACTCTAGCATTTTTAAAATCATCAGGTACTATTCCAGAACTCAGTGAACAGTTAATCACGTGTGCTAAAGGCTTTGCAATGGCATAAGCAGCATCTTTTAAAAATAATGATGGAATTTCGTCAAGTCCCACGGCACATTTACGTTTCAGATTTTTAAGGTGAAACAAAACTTCCCGATCATTAACAGCTCTAAAACTAAAATTTGGTTTTATGAAAGTTAATGTTGATGGCGATGGTTTCCATGTAATATTAGCAAGCGGGAAAGCTTTTTGCTTCAACTTATTTGCAATGTCCGAGAAGAATGTACAAAAACCGTTTGCTATATCATTCGGTTTTGATGATGTTTGATTGTCACTTGTGCAGAATGATATCGATGTGTTTACAGAGGTAACAGTCTTGGTAGGAAAAGCTTGCTTGATTGTTCTCCAGAACTGTTCTGGTCTATCTGATGTCTCTTTAAGTTTGTCGTTGAAGAATGATTTTTTGGTTCGTTGAATTTCATTTTTAACGTAATTACGTTTGCGTTTATACGCATACCAGTCAGATGATTTGTTAGTTTTCCGGGCTTTACGATGAAGTTGATCACAATTATTCATTAATTTTTTAATATCTGCCGTCATCCAAGGAGATTTCTTTCCTTTCACCTTTTTTGTTATAAAGGGTGCGTTTTTATCTAGAACACCTTTCAAAGTGTTTTTCATTAGGAACCAATTGCGATTTGGATGGTTCTCTTCATACACAGCGGTCCAATCTTCAGCTAGCAATTCATTGTTTATTGTTTTAACGTCATATTTACGATAATCACGACACCGGATAGTTTCATACGGTAACGATAAATTGTTAACTTTTCTAACGCAAGCTATAAAATCATGGTCGCTGAGTCCTGCTGGGATAACGGTTTTATAACTAATATTTTGTATGTTGTTTACGTGAATAGAGTCAATTAGTGTCGACGAGTCATTAGTCACGCGAGTTGGTTTACAGAGAATCTGTTTAAATCCATTATCTTTAAACATTTCTTTGATAATTTCATGATCATTATTACTTAAATAATTAACATTTAAGTCACCCAATATCAAAGTTTCTTTAGACTCGTTATCTATTTTCTGTAATGTCTTTTGTAATAATGAGTTGAAATGTTTTGACAGATATTTTGATGAATCAGGGGGTTTATACATAGTCCCAAAAAGTATTGGTTTGGTGTTCTGCAATCTAATTTCTATCCAAATTGATTCAATTTCTTCACATTCTAGGTCTTCTCGTCTGATATAATCAATACCATTTCTAATAAACAACCCTACACCTCCACCTTTACCGGATTTACGTTCCGATCTAACGTAAGTAAACCCCGGTACATCGAAAACAGCATTATGAAAATCTTTGTTTATAGACGTTTCCGATAAACCAAGTAAATCAAATTTATATGTAAATAAAATATCTTGTATTTCGTCTATTTCTCCGTACAATCCTCGAATATTTTGATGACAAAACTTTAAACCCTTTTTCTTCATAAGATCTCTAAAATCACTTTCTGTTGTTCTCGGTCCAGGATGTATTTCCACGTCTCCACATAATAATATCATGAGAGACGCAACCGATTTCTTTTTGTAAGTTATGTTAAACTTATTTCTGTGGAACACACTGATTAAATGGCTCTCAACTCCATCATATAAATCATCCAATTCCAAGGTTAAACTAATGCCATCAGATGTCGTATAGTAGGCTCTTTTAACCATGAAAATACCAAAAATATAAAACAACAACATTACGAACTTAAACACGTCCGCTCGATCCGCCATCTTAGAAATACTTAAGAAATACTTAATACTTAATACTTAATCCTAAAGATGCTGTGTAAGATATCACATTGATTACATAAGTCTTTCAATATATACGGTCAATCTTCCTAATAACGAAAAGACTTCCCAAACAAAAAAAGTAAACAAAGATTCGGATTATGTAAATATGTGATCCAAATTAGCAAACATAACTGAAAGCAGTTAAAATTTACAGACAGTCGAGATAAGTTTCCTATTTGCTATCGTAAATAGCAAGTCCTATTCCTAATTAAGGGCATTAATAATAATACAGCCAAAAGCTATACCAGTAACTGCTAACATAGCTAGAGAAATATCAAACATAAAATGATGCAGGCAGAGGTTAAACACATGTGGTTAGACAGATATTCTTGCTGTTGGAGCTGAAGAGGAAACTGAGCTGAGCTGTACGTATCCAGAACTTAAAAGGCATTACAGCCCACATATGAAACAAACGAGCTTTTGTATTTAGAAAAGCTCAAAAGAATACCAGACATTTTTAAAAAAACAAAAACCTTTCCTTTTTGACACACTGTTTTTATAAAACATTGAGAACTTGTTTTTAAAAAAGAATGAAGACAGTAGAATCTTTGTAAGATAATCATAAATTTTTACCCTCTACTCTCGGTCTTGGAACTGTAAATCTATTCAACATTGATCAATCAACTTTTGGAAGTTTCTTCGGTCACGCTGTAGTGTACCATTATGCGAACGGCGTGCAAATGTAAGTCGAAAAAAATACCCGGATGATCACATGGCGGAAATTCAAGCCAATAAACTAGTGCTATTAAAGTTAATTAGCACCCTTTCGTAATAGTGGCGCTTCATGCACCAATGAACTTTGAGACGGCGGCTGTATGAACCAATGAACTTCGAAATAAAAAAAATCGCTAGGTTTGGACAGTAAGATGAAAAAAAACAAAAAAAAAACAAGATGCCCTACCGGGCAGAAGGATTTCTGCAAGCTTTGCTGCTGAAAATGCCACAAAAATGCAACACTAGCACACTAGTCCTGCAAAACTAAGACAGTCACATCATTCAGCTCGAGAAGCACCAGCATTAAATAAACAAAAATATTAATGCGACTGACAATGTTCGTCAAGAAAGTCAGCCTACCATAACATAAAAAAGGGGCTTTTCTTTATGCTATCGCGGAGATCATTTATGAAGATCTGTTTTTTTTTGTAGGAATAAGCTGAATGATTGTTACTGGATATTTGCCACCCACGTACTCCAAAAAAGTGCATCGACACAATACGAAACTTTAATTTAACCACATTAAATATAACGAATCCTATAAAAAGATTGTGTATACTGGCGGTAACCAACATATCCTTTGGGCAGCACAAACTAATATATAAAGTTTCTATATTGATCTCCTCAGAATGAAAAATATAAATATCACAATAATAATTACTTAGAAATTAAAGCTCATATCTAATCTAAAAGTTAAAAAAAATACAACATACGTAGGGAGAAAAGAGATAAGCTGATATAGCCAGAATACATCCAAAAATTGCTACTAAATATAGTATAAATAGCTGTATAAAGTGCATATGTTGGTGATGTTGGGGAGGAGCTGAAAGGAAGCTAAGCTGAGCTTTAAAAATCCAAAAGCTTCTAAAAATTGACCTCAAACATGCATACACATACAAAATACACGAAGGTCTTTCATATTTAAAAAGGCTTGGAGCAAAAATAAAACAAGAAATACCTTTTCTTCCACACATCGTACCATGTATTGGCACTGTTTTCATATTTTAAACTTTAAGAAAACTTCTTTCAAAAAACAGAATAACCACACTGTAATTTAATTTTGTGAACATGATAAGTTCCCAACAGTAATGCAATTCTTTATATAAAATTATAAGCTGTATTAACTTCTTTTAAAGCCATATTTCCATCAAAGAAACTTTTAGCAAACTACAAACGTTCTTTCGCTGCCATTTTTAAAACGTTTTGTGGACGATCACATGGCATGGCGAAAATCAGCCAATAAACTATCGCTATTGAAGTTAAGGTGGCTATATTAGCACCCTTTCGTAGAAATCGGGCATTATGCACCAATCACGATTGAGACGGCTTTTTTATGAACCAATGAAATTGGAGAAACAAATATGACTAGGTTTGGACAGTAAGATGAAAAAAAACAAAAACAAGATGCCTTAACAGGCAAAAGGATTTCTGCTGAAATATGAAAGAAAAAGCATATGACATATTTGAAAAAGGTTATGTGATTTCAAAAATAAAAAATCACATTTCTAATGTATATAATCCCTAGGACATTGTCAAAAGATAAGTGACACTATGAGAGACTTATAGTATACTGCTAATAAACTGGATTACATCTGAATGACATTAAATATTCTTTATTTTGTTGATAAGAAATAATATCAAAGATATATTGATCCTTTCAGATATCACAATGTATATGTACGTAACTCATAAACTGTAAAAGTTCTGAATTTCTGAATTTGATACTTGGTGTCAATCTTCCTAGCAGACTTCCTAAATTACAAGCACAAAAATGCATGCAGATTTTGGCCATGCAAAATACATCCACATAGACCAAAACCAACATTATAACTGTTGTAGTTTGTTTTGATTAGTAATACGGAAAGCACTTACAAACATTCTTGATCTGAGTTATCATTCATGACCTGTATATAAAAATTCTTGAAGAAATTCAAAAAAGGTTGAATGATTTTTACGACATAACATTGCATCTCTGATTTCATATGCACCCAAGGGCATTACGAAAATATAGTTGACACTATGCGAAACTTTATTGTATACGTATATACACCACTGATAAACTTAACTACATCTGAATGACATAAAACATTCTTTATTTTGGGGGTACGAAATAATAAGATTATATTGATTTTTTCAGATATTCAGTGATTACGTATGTTAATCATGTTCTTTAAGCATTTGATATGTACCGTCAATCTTCTTAATTACAAATGGAATTATCAATATTTCAAACACAAAAAGTAAACAATAATTTTGATCATTAACAGTTATATATAATACTTATATATGTTCTAAAGCACACACATAACATAATTATATATTGTAACTGAAAGGAAAGTTTTGTATTGTTACATGATGTATCTTTTGAATTTACAGACAGTTGTTTTACAGATGTTTTAATTTGCTATTGTGATTAGTCACTCGTAATAAGGGACATTGACAGTATAACTTAAAAACTGATCAAACAATAAAACAAGTAAGTGGTGCAGGGTAGACACAAATTTTCTATGTTGGAGCTGAAGAGGAAACTAAGCTGAGCCAAAGTATCCAGAGCTTAAAAGCGTAACAGCTCATATACAAAACAAACGAAGATGTTTTGAATTTAGACAGGCTTAAAGAATATCAAAACATTTCTCTATAAAAACAAACAAATAGCTACCTTTTTCTTTTTGACTCTTCTGTTGACAAAACGTTGAAAACTTCTTTTTAATTAGAAAAGAATGATCACAGTTCAAGATAATTATAAGTTTCTTCTATGAAAATTCTTTTTTTATCTTCAGATACCCATATCTATCATTTTCAAGAAACTTTAAAAAATTTAAAATGGTTTCTACCCTCACATGCGTGGTAAGCGTAAGTTTCATGTAAGCGCACACACGAAATTTCAAAAAACCGCTAGGTTTGGACATCAGAAAAAAAAAAAAAAGAAAAACAAAGCCGGTTTTAAAGTATTTCTTGCTTTCGCAGAAATCCAAAAAACAAAAACGATCGTAAAGTATTTCTTGCTTACGCAGAAATCCATAAAACGAAGAAAAACAACGAAGATCGTAAAGTATTTCTTGCTACGCAGAAATCCAATAAAATCAGTAATAGATCAATACTAAATCAAAAACAGTTTTGTTTCGAGTGTATGTTTACTACAATAGGAAAGTGTGCTGAAAAGTTATTTACTTTGTTATTTTTTATTGATTTGTTTACAAGTATAAAATATAGAACGTAAAGGGATTCGAAGTGTTTTGGAGTGATTTGAATGGTTACAGAAGATGATGTTGTAGGATCAGAGTCTAAAGGTATCCTTTTTTATTAAGCTTTATTAAGTTAAGTTAAGCTCACTTATTATTTTGCACTGAAGATGGTTGTACCGAAAAGCTTATACTAAAATAAAAAGATATTACACTTTTAAGCTCATATGTCTTCCGTTAGAACACCGACGTGGGTATGCTGATAAAAATAAATAATAAAATGATTGTCCATTGTTTTGCTATCAGGTAGCTAGGAAATGCGATTTTTAATGCATACATTTAGGCATCAGTCTTGATAATTGGGCAATTCTTCTTGAATCCTTCAGATGCTGTTTCTATGAAATAATCAACTAAATGCTGCATCCCAAGCTTCGCAAAATGAGCACGATAAAGCATTGTGCCATTTACTGCAACACTCGTGAACCTGACAAGGTCTTTTAAAACTTCTTCATCTTGAACCTCCCTCGGTGCCAGGAAAAATTTGATGCTAAGGAAAGTATATGAAAGGGCCACATAATTGTCTTCGGTTCTGACTATGGCAAATATACCAGAATACAAAGAAAATTGGGATGATCTGCTTTGCACCGTTCGGAATGCCTCCACATTTTCTTTCTTGGATAAAGCATTTACGAGTGTTTGTGCAAAGGCGTCAGGCAACTCTAACGCTTTGGCAATATTTTGTACTGTTTCATTGAAATCAGCAATATGAATGCCCCAGATTACCCTACAATTATTCCGCTCAGAATATTCTTCGAATACCAAATTGTTTATCTGTTTCTCTATGTTTAAACTGGAATCTAAAATTAACAAAAATTTGAAGCGTAAACTGATTCTCACTATGAGCTTCACATACACGCTATTGTAGAAAAACATTTATTCAACTGTTGCATAAAGAACGCGTAAAGGCTCAATTTTCAAAGTTACCCTTGACATGATATTCATCAATCATTATCACATCAAAGGAGAACATATTGGGCAAGTTTGCATCGAAATAGCATCGAAAGAGTGTATTTCTATGGTAATATGCACAGTTTCTAATAGCAACGCACTTCATCGTATTACTTTTTGTTGATTTTACCCATTTGGTATAGGACAGTTTGGATTTTCAGAGAGACAGTGAATTTTAAAGAAAATTTGGAATTCTAGCCGCCAGAGCGCTGCCGATCACCGCCCATGTTCAGCCTGCGTTGTGTCCACCTCTCAGAGTTGACGAAAAATAAAATTTAAAGGGAAATTAAGCCTTTATCAAAAATTTTTTATATTAGCTGCAGAAAGGTCTCATTAATCTTCTGTGATCATTAAAAATGATCTTAAATGATAATTATACTCAGTTTTTTGTTACTTAGTATCTAACAACGGACGCCATTGCAGTGCCCTGCGATGGAAATTTTGACGTCACAGCGCGATCGCTGTTTTTGTAAGGATTACATAAACTACAATAATTTGTTTTTGTTGATGAAAGTTCTTGTGTTCTTTGTGATACAAAACCTTTATTAAAAAGTATTTTGTTTTAGATTTATAGCAGGTATACGTGCGTAAGTGAGTTTTTGAACAAATGTGTATATTTTAGATGTATAAAAAATGAAATCTTCAGTATGACTGTTTTTGTTTTTCTTGAATCGTTAATGATAAACTTATTTTACATTTTGCTGTTTCTTGATGTTTAAGATTGTTATGTTGGTGAATGATAAATATCTTCGTGTTGTCTTTATTGTTTTTCTACCATTTCTTGTATCTTTAGAACGTAGGCGTAAAAAACATGTCTTCGTGTGCTGCCTACGTCTGATGTTTCTGCAAATGAAATTTGCTCTATGACGTCATGATATCTATAACGAAAGCTGTCATAGCGATTAAACTTAGTTGTTTTTTTAACAGTTTTTTTCATTTGGAATACCTTTTATACATAAAAAGGTGTTCCTCCAGGATGAATGAAGTATTCCATATTCAAAATCAGAAAAGAAATTTTAAGGCTTAATTTCCCTTTAATGAACCAGCAACGTAAAGTATACCCTGTTGTAGAGTTCGAGAAACTAATCAAAATATGTATGGGATCGTTTTGCTAGATTTATCATTAAATTACTGATAAAAAAAATAGATTTAATCTGTTATTCGTTCGATTTATCAGTAATTCGTTCGATGAATCAGTAATTACTAATAAAATAATCGATAAATGCTGATAAATAATCAGTAATCTATATCCCAATTCGCGCTGTGCATCCAGTTTTTAGTTTAGAGAGTGAATGTTTCGGGTCGCTTTTAATGGTCAATATCTTCTTAATCATAGTCATATAGCGGCAGTTCGACCACACAAAACAAATTCACGATTAGTATAAGGAGAAACCCTTGCAGTGCATTTGATCGTTTCAACTGTTTTCTTTGTTTGCGAGATCAAGAAACGATAACGTAAGCGTTCGTTTGCCAGCAAGTTTTCATTTGCTACCTTGAAAAGCAGGTAATGAAACGTACATGAGTAAAAAATTTCAAGAGAACAAAGTTAGCATCGAATGTATTGCACAAAGATTTAATAATGTTTTTAGGGTAAGTACGCTCTGGAACTTTTTTTTATTTGTTTTGTTTTTCTTATAATACAAACAAGGTTTCTGCATCATTACTTTTCCCTTAGGGAAGACAAATAAAAACAATATATACGCGATTGAAGAAATGAATCTCATGGTTTCAAATCATGAAGTTCTGGGTTGGTGAAGAACAATTCTATATTGATGCCCAATCTTGGCTTCATAAAATGAAAATCGCTAGAAGGTATAAATTTGTTTACAATTCATATTTTTTGACACGTTTTCGACTTACGGGTTTGGCTTTCCAAAATACCAAATAGCCAAATAGCTTCTGTTTACCTTGGATTATGGGTTCCATGAACAGTTATAACCCTTTTAATCTATCTGTTGTTTTCATGTGCGCACAATTTATTTCTATATCGTATCGTGAAAGGATTCACTCTGTGCCGTGGCCCATAAGTGACATATGAGTTCACACTTTTGACTAGCGATTCGCCACTTAGTGTTCCTAACTGTCAGTTCGCCACTTAGTAACTGTCGATTCGCCACTTAGTATTTTTAATAACTGTCGATTCGCAACTTAAAAGAAAGATAATCTGAATAAGTGCGGCTATGGATGATTTGAACGAAAAACAGGTAAGTTCGGCACTGATTATAAGTAAAAATGGCGGACAGCAACATGAATGACGTGGACGAAGATGATAGTGTTGAAAGGGTGAGTATTTCTTTGTTGTTTAAAATAAAAATTAGTAAATAATTTTGTCAGGTAGAAGGCAAGTTTTCTCCAATTCCTTATCCTAAGAACATAATATTATCTTCATGACAGAATTATATCTATATATTGACACTTGATAAAGACACATAGCAGGTCGAAATATTGTAGATTAATATGATTATGTCTGTGTGTTTTCAATGTTTTATGTTTTCACGGACACAAATTTACTGCTGACTTAAACGCTTTATAACTATATATAAGTATATTATTGGAAGGCCCAAAATGGTATATAAATAAAAAAACATATTTCAAGTATGAGCTAGATTTATGAAATATGATAAGCTTTTTAAGTGCTAATCAGAAAATGATTATGTTACATTCCTAAAGTCTATGTCAACCGATTTGGCAGTTCGAACATTTTTATGATTACTAAGTCAAAATAAATGATTTTAAAATAATTTTTTTTGCATCGCTAAGAGCGCAAAAAGAACAATATTGTAAACGAACTTTTGAGAAAAAATATTAAAATTTTAGCGTTAAAGTTTGCGTAAGAAAAAAAGCAACTTTTTTTCTAGTCCACCAAAAAAGCTGAAACTTACACAGGAGCGAGATCAACCTTTCACAAAGAATTGTACAAAATTTTATAACAAAATCTTTATCGGAAGTTCTTAGCCCAAATATGGGACGCAATAGAACCCTAAAGATGTCTGATATTTTGCCATAACTCGGGGGTTAGAGTGTCTTTTTACATCACATGTTGAGGTTTTAGAAAATCATTTCGTGAATTTAACAGAACCATCGATATTCGGATTAAAGACGAGCCGTGAGAGGGCTTACTTCTACTTTTTCCTCGACCGTTTGTCTGTATTATATCAACAAACTTTGAGATCTTGATAATTTTATATATACATAATATGGATTTTTTATTTTTTTCCACAGATGGACAAAGCTGCAGTATGGGCATCTCCTGAAAACGACTTAAAAGGCGTAGGGCAAGTTGAAAGAGGACATGTTATTTGCTTGAAAGGGTTTTGTATGCCCACCAACAATTTAGACAAGTCGTCTCTAGCTTATTCAATCAAACAAGCGGGTAAAGACCGATTACCATTAAAAAGAACATTGAAGGAAAAGACTGTGTTATTGAGTTGGATGCATTATGACCAAAAGAAACATCGCTATACACACGTCCGACTAAAAGAAGGTGGAGGTACGAGGAGTGTCACATTGGCTAATGAGGCAACTCTTGAAGATATAGTGTTGGAGGCACGAAAGATATTTTTTCATGGCTGCAAGCAAACAGAATTCGGAAATGAGAAGAACATGACCTTTTGTTTTGCTAACTATAAAGGGGATGTTATAGAAGATCAAGAATTCACTTTAGGGAAATACATAAAGACACACAAATTAACCAAAACTCGACTGTATTTGTGCTCAGGACTTAAACCTATGGGTGAAAGATTCGCAATCATTTCATCATCCTCTTCAGAAGAAGATAATGATGAACCCAACTTGAAATTTAAAAGATGTTCTAATTCAAATATGTGACTACGATTAAATTTTTCATGGTGTTTTCCTGTGATTAATTGATTTACCTCTTATAATTATTTATTAATTGTTCTTCTTGTTCTTTTTTAATTTTTTAATTTTGAATGTTTAATCAAACAACTTGCCATATCATGTTATTGTTATCTACTCTTTTTGATACCCAATTTACTACAATGGAAATGTAAAATTAATGAGGAATACACTACCCTACATTTCATTATTTTGTTCAGATGAAGAAGGCCATTTTCATAATGTAGTTGAAGAGACTTATATAGGTAAGAAACTGAAAATTTTTTCTAATCATACAAAATAAGGTAGTTTCATTGTAAATGTTATATAGTATATACTTGATGCTCAACAAATCATAACTGTATATTAGTTGTATGTAAATCCTTGAAATTAGAGGATTAACATAAAGTGTGCAAGTATGATTTTTTAAATTTATCAAACCTCTTACTGTTGATCAACTTATAAAAATTTTGACCTTAGGTCCATGAAAGTGCCTACAATCTTCTTTTCCATATTGACCAGCTAATACATAAAATTTTATAAAACTTGTATAAATAAAACTTGAACAAGGCTTAGAAAGGAAGTTCCTTTTTTGTTTCCTTTTGTCTTCTTGTTTATTTTATGTTTTGTTTGCATTTTTACAAATCCAGTCAATTTAGGCATGGCATTATTGGTTTGTTGATAACGCCATTATTTTTTTTATCAGGTTTACTGTCATATCAACAAGTTATGTTGCAATATTTTTCTTGCGGCCCTGTCAATGTTATCCATAACATTGTAAGGCGTTTTGTTGTTGAAAGGGTTATCTAGGTAGTATGACAAGTCATCTGTGAATCTTTGTTACTCTTATGGTTTCGAAATAAAAATTTTGCGTTCAAGCCCGATTTACACTTACAATAATCTTTTTAAGAACCCTTGAGTTTATGACTACAAAATGTTGTCCGTTTTTTGCATTTGAATCTTAAAGGAAATCTTACTGTTGACGTAGATTTGTTGTCGTGGTGCAATGTCGTGAAAAACGTGAACTAAAATAGTAAAAAAAAAAAAAAAAAAGGTTGTTATCCATAGGGAATAAATCAAGCTGTTAATGTAGTGACGTCAATAACATTCGATCGCCATAATAAGTGTTACAAAAAGGGCTTTAGCCGCTTCAGGGGAACTGGGCATTTCCAAATTCTGTTCTTTCATAATTATGGAATCAAATGCAATCATTTCTTGAGAGCAACCAAAGGTTGCTGGATCCTATACGTAATTCGAAGCTACTTTTGGATCAATATTTAATGGGAACTTGAAGTCCTCTCCTTCGGCCGTTTCTGGTGCAAAGAATAAAACATTGGGACGTCCAGGTGGGCATTCGCTCTTTCTCGATGGTCGAATTCGGTGGTTATTCCAAAGTTCTCTCGTTTCGTCCAGTTCACATTTAAGAACCCCAGTAAAGCAAAAACGGAAGCACTCTACATGGTAATTAAGGCTCGGATCATACACGTTTTCCTCACAGAGGTCTTTAAAGTAATTTATCAACCAATTGCATCGATTTCTTCGATAAAATGCACCACCATGATTCTATCCTTTGATTTCGGGTTGATGGACAGTACAAAAAGCTATTTTGTCCCGCCATCGCATCTTGAAAACCTTTCCTGAAAAACCTTTGTATTCCACATATTATGACATTTTCGGTACCACGATCTCCTCTCACAACGGGGAATCAAAGTGTGTTCAGAAATACAATTTAGAAAATACGAACCAATAATTTTGGGATTGCTGTTGGATGAAGCAACATTCAGCCACGAAATCTTTCAGCTATACCCATCGATTGCAGCTTGAATTCCAAATCCGTCTAAATGCCACAAATAATTTGACCCTTTAGACACCTACTGTCGTTAACACTTACGTTGCGTCTCCTTTACACCTTCAGGATACAATACACTTAACGCGACTCGAGTGGTTTCTCGATGGATATTGATTCCTTTTGACCCAACCTTTTGAAACTTAATCGGTATCCGAAACTTGAACCAGCTCCATTAGTTCATGGGTCACAGCCGACAAGGTTTCATTTATAGAAACACGGCTTGTTCTTCTACTAAGATTCATCACCCTGAGACGTCGATTTAGCTGCCTCACTGATAAAACTATGTTGTGAAATTGGGCAAGAATTATTTCTTTGTATGTAAATCCAGCAAGAAAATAAGTTTTTATTATTTCTTTGCAGTTGTGAGCATAAATATTCCCAGGATTATGCATGGCAGTATCGTGTCTTCAAGCTTATAAGTGAATAAGGATATTGAAAGTTGATTTAAAGATCTGAAATGTCCCAATAACAAAGAAGCAATAAGAAGTAAAATGTCCTCCAGCATGATAAAGTCACCTATATACTTACAAAACTGTATGCTCATCAAGAAAATTATTTTTGATGTTTATTCAATCTCGCAGCACATTGAATATTCCCACGCTCATAACGGTTAACAAATAATTAAAGTGGTGAATCGCCAGTTACTAAGTGACTAGTTGACAGTTATTAAAAACACGAGTTAAGAACACTAAGTGGCGAATTGACAGTTACATGGATGCCTTTTTAAAAGTGTGAGCTCATATTTCACTTATGGGACACAGTAAATATGACTATTTTTTATGTGTTTCAGATCTTCCGAGTAAAAAGATGTTTATGAGGTGCAGTTTTGATAATGAACATGTAAAATGCTTTATTTAGAATACCTACAGAAAATTTAATTAAAAGGGTGAGGACTACTTTTTTCCGTGTTGACTTGATAGTTTTTAATCACGGGGAACTACGGCATTGTCTCCTAATATAGACTCGAAGTTATTTGGAAAGCATCTTTAAAACCTCTAAGATAATAACTGGTATTTTTAAGGTCTGCGTTATTGACGAAGGGGTGACTACAACACTGATGCACTTTCTGTTTGTCACTTTGTAAATTAATTTTTCAACAACATTTTTGAGAGGTCATTTTCAGTATTAAAACTCGTAAAAAATTTTTACACGGGATACTAGTACTGATTAATAATCAGAAATCATAGAAATACGAAAAGAGATAGAATAACATCAAACTTTAGCTCACCTTAGCTCTATTCAAATTTCTATTCAATTTTCAAACAATGAGAATCCATGCGTGTTGCCTCGCCTCATTCTCTTTTATGCAATGTTTATTATTTTTTAACTACTCGCTAAAATTTGAAGTAAAAACCGAAAATTTTAAATCAAAAACGAGTATACTTAACAAGTTCATTTGTAAAATCAAACATGCTATCCTTATTAGGGCTTCTAAAAGCTACTTTACGATTTTATGTTATAATGAAAAACATATTTTCGGTTTTTTATTTCACATACTCGGACGTTTCTTTCATTATTTTACGAACTAAAAGCGTTTTCAAGTTGTTTTCACTAAAGTTTATTCCAAAAGCTTGTGGACACTTTACTTTTTTAAACTTTTCTCAGCACCGATTTATGCTATATTCAAAAGTTATACACCGTTGGAAAGCTGAGAAAATGTGGGATATTCTACGCGAAAACGTTTTTCAAAATTTTCATAAATTGAAGAAGAAAATCGAAGAAGAAAAAAAGGTCGTTTTTTTCTAAGGGTGGTACAAGCTTGATTTTTACATAGTTGGAAAGAGGAATCCTTGGCGATTACGATTATGTAATTTTTGTTTCAAAAAATTATTTATTTCGAAAGATACAGGAGGGGAAAGTGACCCATGTAAACAAACCAAAAAAATGACTTTTTTGAAAAAAAATGGGGGTGCACAGCTGTATTATTTTAAGTTTGTAAAAACAATCTCCTATTGTGCAAAGGTTGAGTGAGAAGAAAGTTATGTTTCTGCCAAACCAGATTAAAAAAGATCATACTTTGGTCATTCATACTTTTACGGAAACCTTCCAGGAAAAAAAGTTGAAGTATTTTTCTCCAATTTTACGCAGTCAGAATATACATTTTATACATAAATATATTTTTAATGGCATTTATATATGTCAAGGCAACTCTTTCAAGAATCTTTTGATATTTAGCAAAGCAGCGAAGTGGTGATATTATTCAATGCGGTGATGATTCTCTGTTTCATCAGAAAGCTGGCAGCTTGTCCGGAGAACATTGTCCTTAGTAAAAACAATTTATAACAACTTGTAAAATTGTTCATGTTCGTTCAAACAGAAATATCATAAGGAATTTCCACTTCAAAACATACATGTTCATCACGAGAATCAAGCGTACTTTCTGATCACGAGAAAGCAATGAATACGAATATTATTCTCGTGAAATCATAAAACGCAAACTTATTTTTCGTTTTGCTATCATCTGAATAATTCTAATAATTTTGATAATTATGCAGAATTGATAAAAAGACATTACCTGAAGTCCCACATTTTGAAAAATTAACAATGGATCTCGAGATCTGAATTACGACTTTTATTACGGGGAACAATAGACTTCCATATATAGCGCGAAATTTTAAATTTTTAAAATTCAACTTTGTATACGGCCACCAGTAATTACAACACGGATGGTACAAAGGAAATTTCATTGATGTTATTCTATCTCTTTTCGTATTTCTATGCAGAAATTTATCAGAAATAATCAGTGATTTTATTTGTAATTCTGATAAATTAATCAATAATAACTAGTAGATTCTGATTCTGCTTACGCATATCAAGAATTAAAAACAAAATGCAAAACGAATACGTTTTTTAAGAACACAAAGTGGTTTTCTAGAATGGAACACTTCAGCACAGACCCATCGGGTAAATTTGTTGCAAAGAAGTGTATTTCTATATAAATATCGCTTGCATCTAGAAGTAGCCTTAAATTTATTGCTAACATTGACGAATAGTATAAGTACTTTTCCATATGAATATGAATGTACACGTTATGAAAATGCTCTGTATCGCAGTTATGTTATGACGTTTTTGTCCGCAGTGGCGGTGGAATTATTCACATCAAAAACATTCAGGGATGTTCCTTCGGTTTGGGTGCAGTACTCCAATTATTTCTCGAAGTTGTTGCTAAAGATACAGATATCATCGAACAAAAATTTTGATGACGTAATAGAGGCCTGCCCCCAAAAAGTTTGCCGGAAATTTTTGTCATCCCATGGCCAATGTCGCAGACCCCAAAAAACGTCAGTTATCCCTATGAGTTACCGGGAGAAGTTTCCCTAAACTTCGCAGTCGATTGGTGTCTTAATGCAATGGTTTCACACTGACGTCGCATCAAAGAAAATGGAATAATTACTCTCACAACTCAATCTATCATTTTGCGTGACAAATAGACCACCTAACAAACAAAACAAATAAACAAACAAACAAACAAACAAACAAACAGACAGACAGCTAATCGGCTATTAATCTACTTATACTAATCCGCAATCGTGTGCAACACATTTAACTTGGTAAGTGTGAAAAAAGACTGGGGACGAAATGTTTCTATGGAAAATTCAATACGGCATCTTTAGAAAGTGAGTAACTGAGTGTACTGTGTGCACATCCACGATTAGTATATGCTCCTCCGTTTGGTTCTTTTTTGGTTTCGCACTGAAAATCTGCCGAAAAACGTCAATGGAGAAGCGCAAGCAATGCAATGTTTTTAGTTCGAAATTGGTTAACGATCTATTTTTGTAGCAGTAAAAACAAAAACAAAAAACTTCACGAACACGAAGATAGTTTTTTTTAAAACGAAGATCTTTAATTTTATTGTTTTATTCGTTTTCCGGAGAAAGATCGTATCGTAAAGATTGAATTAGCAAGTGTAAGTAAATTCACGGAAGAACTGAATCAAAAATCTAAGTTTTGAGACTGTTTTCGTCTTTTTCCATAATTCATTTTTGACTGTTTGGTAGGCTGGAACTATACTCATGATAATTTAATAACTTTTTCTATGTTTGCTTTCCGATTTGGATAAGAAATCAAGTTTGTGTTTTGTTTTATTTTGCTTTCCTTTTTTGTTTGTGTGTATGTGTAGCATTTTGTTTATTATGATATGGTATTCATTGCTCATGGAAATCTTCTTTTTTATATATATATAGTTTAAAATAATTACGAAAGAATTTAACAAGTCTAAATGCTTGAGTGTTTTGGTAAATAACAGACTATTAAAATAACGAATGGTATCGAATCTTAGTGGATAAAGAAGCAACATTAGCAGGTATAATTCCGCATATCATTTACATGGCGTTTTTATTCTTCTTCATAACATATCTTTTATTTCTTTTTTGACTGTTTGGTAGGCTGAAGCTAAACTCATGATCTTTTAATAAATATTCCCTGTTCCTACTCATATGTTTGCTTCAAGTTTGCGTTCGTTCATTTAGTTTGCTTTTGTTTGTGTGTATATGTAGCTAAATATGTTTTTATGAGAGGTTTATTATTAATAGAAATCTTCTTTTTTAGGTAAAATTAATTATGAAAGAATAGATAAATTCAACATTGTAATATGAAGGGTGTTTGGTAAAGAACTGACTAATGAAATAACGAATGCTATCGAATCTTATTGGAGTAAAGAAGCAACGTTAGCAGGTAAATTCCGTTTATCATTCATATTTCCTGTGGCGTTTTTATTTTTCACTACATGCCAAGGCAGCTTTGTTTACCACCCATTATCATTAAAGACTGTAAGAACAAAATTCCCACCTATTGCCCTTTGCTATGCGCCATCTTAACCAACAAATACAGCAGCCACTTCATCCATCGTGACATGAGGGTTTTTTGTGTCTGTGTCAAAATCTACATTTTATTTTTCGTAATCACCTCTTTCTCTTTTCACGATGAACTGAAATCTTACGACATTTTAAAAATGACGTTAGATTAAAAAATAGTGCCGCCTTACGTCAAATATGTAGGAAAAACCGTTTAAAAAAAGTTAAATATTTCACTCACTGAATTAGAAGTGGTATGCACAGCGCCGATTTTGATAACTTTTTATTTCTATAAATGTTCGACACGGGTGTGAGCGATGCGTCGTTTTGAGAAATGCAACAGTAAAAAGGTTTTTACACGGGATAACTGACGTTTTGTAGGGTCAGTGACACGGGTGATGGTGTGACGCAACATTTGGGCCTAAATTTTATTTGGTACTGCGGCTATGACGTCATCAAAATCTTTGAACGACGATATCTCTGCAACGGTTGGTCGTAGCGAAACGATCCCATACATTTTTTTATCAGTTTTTCGAGCTTTACAACATGGGTACACTTTCCAGCCCCGATTGTGTTATCAAAATTTTCGTCACGGGGTTCGCACACGGGAACGCGGGATTCTTGGACATCCGTTTCGAAAATAAAGCCGTAAAAAATTTTTACGCGAGATACTAATTCGCAATTGTGCATCCCACTTTTATTTTAGAGAGTGACATATTTGTTTTTTTTGCATGGTCAAAACCTTCTTATTTTTTCCCTTTTCGTCGTAAAGCCACGAAGAGGCGAGAACACTTTTTTTGATTTTCCGCGATTAGTATATGCTCCTCCGTTTTGTTATTTTTGGCTTGCGCAGTGAAAATCAGCCGAAAAACGTCTTTGGAGGAGTGCGAGCAATGCAATGTTAATCGTTCGAAATTTGTCAACGATCATTTCGTGAGCAAGAAACTTCGCGAAGAAGACGTGTTTCTTTTTGTATACGAATATTTTGATTTAAATTTGATTGTTTTAGGCAGCAAATCGACGAAAGAACTGATGAAGAAACACAGGTTTGTATGCACGAAGGTATTGTTATTATTATAAAACGTTTTATTATCGTTTGTTTACAATGAAAAATCATATTTAGATATACAGAAGAAGCGCAGTGAAGTTTTTAAAAATTAGCTGCAGAAAGATCGAACGAACAAAAGGTATTATTATAAAACTTTTATTTTTGATTAATAAAAGAACAAGTTAGAAACATGTATTTGTATTTAAATGTAAAATGTTTGTTTACGTTTTAGTTATCAAATATCGCTATACAGAAGAAAGTGTAGTGAAGAAATGCAGAACAAAATGATGTTTATTTACACAGTAAGGAATGGTTTTAATTTAGTTTTGAAAGATTAAATACTATAGCTTTGAATGGATATCTTATTTTATGAGTTCTTTCGTTTAGTTTATATGCTACTGGATGAAAAACGAAGACGAGAGTAATTTGTTTTGGTAACGCGCGCTATTATTATTTTTATAGTCAGCAAAGAAGATTTGATTTGATTTATTTATTTACAGATCAATTAAAAATGGTCCCACAGCTATGACTGTTTTCCTTTCTCATGGCTGTGGAAGTAGGGAACGTGTTACGCTGTCAAATTGTATCTATTGACGATGTTTGATGCTTTGTCTGCATGCCTTTCTGCCAGCCATTTATGCCTTTTGTTTTGGTTTGCTTAAATATGGTTGCAGTAGTAGTAAGTATTGTAGCTGTTCTTTACTGAAATCTTTTAGGTCAGAAAAGAAAAAGTGTAGCTATTTATAAACGAAATTATAAATGTATAAATGAAACACATGGTATGTTGAGAAGGTTATTTAAGAAAGAAGCATTGCTGGGTTATATTTTTCTTCAGTTTATATTTATGGCATTCATTATTTTGTGTTATGTTAATTGCTACATACATACTTGCTAGGTATATAAGTTTAGCATTATGTTTTTATTTGTTGCTTTTAATATCTTCTGGGTATTCAATTATGGTTTTGGTCAAAGTAGGGCATTTTGTTGTTTCAATTATTTTTACTAATTTGATGTTTGGTTGTGTATGCCAGGTAAAAGTCTTTATTCTGTTCAGCTCCAGTGTTGAGTTAAGCCGTATTGACTCACAGTATCGGTCGACTTTATAGACCAAATTTTGTTTTTAATTGTTATCTTTAGGATAAATGCGTACTTGAATTTTCTTTCTTTTTGTTTTTTTCTTTACTTCAATATTGTTATAGCATGATTAGGTTTTCGGTATTACAATCCAAGTACTAATTTTTTAGGTAATAATAAAAAAAGCATAAAGAAATGGAACTCATGGTTTTAATCATGAAGTTGATGGTTTTGGGAAGAACAGACTATATCATTTCAAAAATTCATTAATGGTTGCAGTCCAGTAGTAACTTTGGAACAGAAGAAAAAGTTGGAAGGTATCAATTTGTTTTGAATTAACATTTTGCTATGTTTGGTTTTGTATGTCTGGGTAAACAGTTCTGTGTTATATATAGCACTTTTTTTTATGAACGTTTCTTCTCTTCTGCGTATGAATATATATTCTGAGCCATGTTGCTATTTGTTTCTGTTTTAAATTTTCTGAATGTAAGAAATTAATTAAAAAATTAATGCTTGAAAAGAAACTTTTGCAAGAGTTAAATTATGCGACACAACGCATACTGAACATGGGTGGCGAGCGACGCCACCTGGGATGTTTTTGAGTTGCGATTTATCATTTATTTTTTTGTCATGGGTACGTACACGGGAATGGTGGATTTGACCTAATGTTTTCGAAGTTAAGTTCGGTAAAAAGTTTTTACCCGGGATACTAGTCTTATTATACTAATTCGCGATTGTGTGTCACACTTTTATTTTAGAGAGTGATATATTTACTTTTTTTTTCACGGTCAAAACCTTCTTATTTTTTTCCTTTTCGTCGTAAAACCACGCAGAGGCGACAGACACTTTTTTTAATGTTACATAACCTAAGTGTGACGTTTAAATTTTTAAAGCAATCAAAACGGAAGAAATTCTTTTTTCGGCATTTTGATTGGTTGACTATTTCCAAAAAATTAGTTCGTTAATAACCGATTTTCATTATCGCAGTTGTTTTCACGAAGAAACACAGGTTTGTATACATACGAAGGTATTGTTATTATGAAACTGTTTATTGTTAAACCTTACTGTAATTGTATTTTAGATTAATAAAAGAACATGCGTAGGTGAGGCTTTTTCATAGGAAAACCAAACGAAGAACGAGATGAAGAAAGTCTATTTTTATTTTACGAGCTGTTTAAGTATTTCTTTTTATAGTTATCAAATAGTTTATGGGAATGCAGCAGTAGAGTAGTGTAGATGAAGTTGAAGTTGTTTAAAAATGGCTGCAGAAAGGATGCTGTTTATTTGCATTGGTGAAGAAAATGGTTATACTTCTTTTTTCGGAGAGAAATTGTTTGGAAAAGATATAAAGTAATATACGTAAGTACATGAGTCAAACGAATTTAGTAAATACAGCGTTAAAAGAGAGTAAAAACAGAGTCAAAACGATCAAATCATTAAGATGCATGTCCCTCGAGCAGTTAATGATTTGTTTTGGTAACGAAGTTGCTGTTCCTTATTTTATTTAATTCAAAATGGCTCCACAGTTATGAAGTGAAGTTAAGAAGAAAGCATTTTTATGACTTTCACTGTATAAAAATGGTATTGGAATTTCAGTAGAAAGCAAAGAGAAAGTGTATCTTTACAATAGGAAAGTATGCTGGAAAGTTAATCGAGTGTTATTAATTTGTTTACAGGTATGAAATACAGAAAGTAAAAGAGTTTAGAAGTGTTTGATAATGGCTACAGAACATGATCAATATTGTTTACTATCATGATGATGTGAATTGGTATTGAAAGGTAAAGTTAAAATAGTATCTGTTTAGTTAAACACTGTTAGTATTAGTGGATAAATAAAGGATAAGAGGGATGTTTACTGTTGTGTTTTGAATTTTCCAGCAGAGAGGAGCTTTGAACTGGAAATAAAAAATGGCTCCACGAATGTTTTCATATGTTAAAAATTTTTCAGCTATACTAATTCTGTCATCACGTTTGTGTTTTTAATTATTATTTTTAAGGTTAATACATTTTCAAAGTTTCTTTTACTTTGTTTTGTTTTTCTTTAGATTTCGTCATAGCATGATTAGGTTTTTTGTATATGTTTTTTTAATGTTTTGATCTGTTAAAATAGAAATGAAGCACATGATGGGTTATAATGTCGAGAGGGTTACTTAAGATTTACTTACTTAATGACTGTGCAATGAAACTATCTTACAAAAAATAAGTGTTGCTGGCTGTATTTTTCTTAAGTTTATATTTTATCGCGTTTATGCATATTTTGTGTTATGGTAATCGTTTACGTACTATGCCTAGGTATATAACTTTGAATTTATGATTTTATTTGTGACTTTTTATCTTTTGTGTAAATTTTTCTTCTTAGTTATTGTTTTTAGGATTAATAATACGTACTTGAATTTCCTTTTTTTTTTTTGTTCCTTTTTTTTTTTCGGTATTACAATTGAAACATTATTCTTTTAGGCAATAATAAAAAAAGCATAAAGAAATGAAACTCATGGTTTTAATCATGATGTTGATGGTTTTGGGAAGAACTAACTATATCATTTCAAAAATTCATTAATGGTTGCAGTCCAGAAGTAACTTTTGAACAAAAGAAAAAGTTGGAAGGTATCATTTTTGTAATGTTATTCAATGTTTGGTTTTGTATGTCTTAGTAAACGGTTCTGTGTTATATATTGCATATTTTTACATTAAAGTTACTTCTCTTCTGCGTATGAATATATATTCTGAGCCATGTTGCTATTTGTTTCTGTTTTAAATTTTCTGAATGTAAGAAATGAATTAAAAAATGAATGCCTGAAAAGAAACTTTTACCTGAGTTAAATCCTGCGACACAACGCATACTGAACATGGGTGGCGAGCGACGCCGCCTGGGCGTCTACTCATACTAATTCGCAATCCTGTGTAACACATTTAATTTAGAGAATGTTTCGTTTTTGTTTTTTTAATCGTCAAAATCTTCTTAATCGTGGTCATATAGCGGCAGATCACACAAGACACAATCATGATTAGTATAATAGCACGTGTCATTTGACGTAAGATGTTTTTATGATCACGGGAAATATCATTGCATTGCATCCCCAATCGAACGCGACGTTTTTGGGGAAATATCACGAGAACCAATAGGGATAACTGACGTTTTTAGGGTCCGCGATACGGGTGATGGGGTGACGCACCATTTGGGTCAAAATTTTATTTGTTTCTGCGGATATGACGTCATTAAAATCTTTGATCGACGATATCTCTGCAACGGTTGGTCGTAGCGAAACGATCCCATACATTTTTTTGATCAGTTTTTCAAGCTCTACAACATGGATACATTTTTTTAGTCCCGATTCCGTAATTGAAATTTTTGTCACGGGGTTGTGTTTTTTTTGTTTTTCACGGTCAAAATATTCTTAATCGTGGTCATTTTTTCGTTAGACCATTGATAATTGACGATTACTATAATAGCACGCGGTGTGACGTCAGTTTTCGTGCCCCCATATCACGGGGGAGCATTGCAATTGAACGCGACGTCTTTGGGAAAATATCTCCAGACCCAATAGGGATAACTGACGTTTTTTAGAGTTCGCGACACAGTTGATGGGGTGACGCAACATTTGGGCCTAATTTTTTTGGTACTGCGAATATGACCTCATTATAATCTTTGATTGACTGACGATATCTCTGCAACGGTTGGTCGTACCGAAACGATCAAATACATTTTTTTTGATCAGTTTTTGGAGCTCTACAACATCAGTACACTTTCCAGTCCCGATTTCTTGAATGAAATTTTCGTCACGGGGTTCGCACATCCTTTTCGAAATTAAAGTCGTAAAAAACTTTTACGCGAGTTACTAGTCTATATATACTAATTCGCAATTGTGCATACCATCTTTATTTTAGAGAGTGATATATTTAGTTTTATTTTAATGGTAAATTCCTTTTTATTTCTTTCCCAATTCTTCGTAACCCACGTAGAGGCGAGAGACACTTTAAACGATTATTATATGGGGAAACCCCGCCGCTGATCGTTTTCATTGGCTAATGAACGACAATTCTTAAAATCTGCTGTTTTCATTGGTTGGCAAAAATTCGATGGTTTAATAACGGTTTTAATTATCGGTTGTTATTTTATGACGAAGAAACAGCTTTGTATTTATACGAAGGTATTATTATTACAAAACTGTCTATTTTAAATCTGTTATTTTATTTGTATTTTGTCTTGTATTTTTAGATTTCGCTAAGCGAAAGAAATTGGTTTCGGCGGCGTTCTATCTATCTAATCTATGTACGGCGAAAGTTTTTTAGGACCGCACTTTCTAATTTAAACTTCTTTTATTTCTATTTCTTATTTTCTCGCTGTTATGGCCATGGTGAGCGAATGTTTTTGATGGCTGAACTTACTAACTTAAAGTTCATTTATTTCTATTTCTTTTTTTTCCTTGTTCTCATGGCCATGACATGTTTTGGTATACTTCGTGAGCTATAAAGTGTATTTACCACTACTCACAAAAAAAGGATCTTTCCCTAAAAGAAAAACAAAAAGAAGGGTTTCAGTTACTTTTTTGATTCGAAGTATCACTGTGAAATGTAAATTAAGTAAGTTTAGTTACGCTTTTGATGTTGATAATATGCTTCGAAGAAAGATCAATTGCAATAAAGAAGAAGCTTTAGTTTAGTAGAAGCAGTTTCAATTTTTAACTTTACTTCAAACCGTCTAACAAACTATTTGTTTGTTATTTGATTTGTTTATTTCGTTTGAGCATTTCGGATAAACTTTCGTTTTTTAAAATTTTTTGGAAGAAGACGTTTTTTTCTCTATTGGCTCACATTTTTCTTATAGAAATCATTTTTTACAAAAAATTCATGGTTACAGCTCATACAAGTACGAAAACACGTAGGGTTATGGAGACCCAATGAACCCTCGAGTATGTATTTAGAATGGACGTTATTTATAGGGGCGCTATTTTTAAAAACATAAGCGAAATCTTTCGACCCTCCGGTCGTCTTGTATTGTATTGTAAAGAGCATGTAGTGCATGCGTAAGTGAGTTTTAAACAAAAGTAAGACTTGGAAGTTTGTTTACAATGTAAAATATGATAGTGAAATAGTTTTCAATTCAGTGGAAAACCAAGAGGGGAAAACGAAGAACGAGTGGAATAGAACCTGTGCTGGAAATACAGGAGATTTTAACCTATGTTTTTTTAATAGTTATCAAGTGTTGCTTTACAGATGAAAGTGCTACAGTGAAGTTGTTTAAAAATGGCTGCAGAATGGACGATGTTTATTTACATTACTAAATTTGTTGTTCCTTCCATTTTATTCACAACGTAAGTTTGGTGAGTTTATTTACGTATATACTTAAAATGGACAAAAGGCTTATTATTAACGGAAGACTTACATTACATTCAACATAAAAACAGTTCTGGCAAATGAAGTCTCATTTATGTTTTTCAGTGCAACAGTGGCAAAAAAAGTATATTTAGTACATATTTTCAGTAGAAAATATTGGCATTTGTACAGTAGAAACTTGCTGGAAAGTAAAGTTGCAGAGGTATTGACAGTGTCTACAGTACAAAATCTACTGCATAATACAGAAAGTTTTCAGGTATTACTTCGCATATGCATAAATGAATTTTTGCCAAACTAAGAAAGCAGTTTTATGTATATTAGTTTATAACATGGTAGCGAAAGTGTTTCATAAATATATTTGTTCGTGCTGGAAAGTAAATAAAGTATTGGCAATTAGTTTACAGGTATGAATATTTTATGAATATTTAGAGTTTAGAAGTGTTTGAAAATGGCTGCAGCAGATGATCAATGCTGTTTTCTAACATGATGATGTGAATTGGTAGTGAAAGGCATCCCATTTTGTTTGAAGTTAAACTAACGTTAGTATACCGAGTCAAAAAAGTATCGGCGTTTCGCAAAAAATGTCTTTTGATTTAAGGACTATGAAACATAGTTGGCTGGTGTAGAAAAGATAGTGGCTCATTAAAAAAAAGTTATGGTCAAAAAACTTGAAGCGGTCCTTGTAATAATCTTTGAAAAATGAACAAAAAAGCCAAGCAAAATGTCTCAAAACAAGATTTATTTTTTTATTTCAAATCAGAAGAGAACATACACAATTAAATGTGCTTAACTTGTTTTGTTTATTCACAATAATTAAGTTAAGTAAAAAGTTCGACTTTTTTCAACATTTTCTTAAAACTTTATTCTGTGAAACTTTTTATGAAGACTGTCTTGTATAAATTATTGAGAAATGCCGTAACTCCATACAACAGAGAGTTTGGGTTTGCGCCCAGTTTGCTAGGGTAAATATTTATAAAGAGGTTATTAGACAAATTGTGTTTTTTCTTTAAATCTCCATTGCCTTTTCATTAACATTATCGAATTTAATCAAAGAAACTTGCAGGAATATTTTGTTCGGCTTTTTTGTCCATTTTTCAAAGATTTTTACAGGGAATACTTCCAGTTTTTGTCTAAAATTTTCTTTCTCTTCAACCAAATTAGAAAGGTGATACACCAGAATATAAGTAATGGATTCCTCTAATCAGAAATAAAAGTAACTATCTTTCATAGTTATTCAATCGAAAGACATTTTTTGTGAAACACCGGTACTTTTTTTGGACTCACCCGGTGTATCTATTTAGTTAGAACACAGTTAGCATGTTGGATAATAAAGAATAAAGGTTTGTTTACTGTTGTGATTTGAATTAGCCAGAAATTAAAAATGTGAATGTTTTCATTTGTTATAAACTCTTCAGCTATACACATTCTGTAATTACGTTTGTGTTCGCTTTTCTTACGATATCGTCAAAGTATGTTTATGTTTTTGTATGTTTTTTGAATGTTTTCATATGTTAAAAAATCTTTAGCTATACACTATCTGTTATTTAGTTTGTGTCTTCAATTATTGGTTTTTTATATGTTCTCAAAGTTCCTTTTAGTTTTTTTTTTTTCAATATTGGTTCGGATTTTTCCTTCGAACTGGATCTGTGTAACTAACACAACGAGCTGTTACCTTCCTTTCATACCATAGAGAAGCGCAACCTTGTATCACTGATTCGATGCTCGTAAGCTCCAAGTTATCTCGTGATCGTAGTAGTTGGTGGATTCCAACACGAATCACAATAACATCACGTCAGAGATGGATTTCTCTGCAACATTAGTTACATATCGATAACGAGGATTGAACACCATGAATCGATAGCTCAGTTGGTAGAGCGATAGGACTGGAATTCCTAGGTCGTGGGTTCATATTCCGCTTGGTTTGGAGTTTTCCTTCGAACTGGGTCTGTGTAACTAACACAACGAGCTGTTACCTTCCTTTTTCAATATTACGATTAGGTATTTGAATCATTATGCATTTGAAATCTTTTCTCTTTTAGAGAAGCAAAATAAAAAATACAATAGCAATATAGAAATGAAACTCATCGTTTAAATCATGATGTCGATGGTTGGTGGAGAACACAACAGAAAAACGGTTGGAAGGTATCAATTTCTTTTTAATTCACATTTTGTAATGTTATTCAATGTTCGCTTTTGTGTGTTTGGGTAAATAGTTATGAATTATGTATTTCTTTTTTTACACTAAAGTTTACTTCTTTTAATCTGCGTGTACAATATGCACTTCTTTGATGTATTGCCATTTGTTTCTGCGTTAAATCTTCTGCATGTAAAAACATGATTTTGAAGTAGGATGTTGAATGCTGTGGTGTACAGGTTGGTTTGCATTAGTTTTATTTTGACTTGTTTGAAGTTGAATTTATTTTGCATTTTCTGTGTATCAAAAATATAGTTTTCGATCAATAGTAGGGCATTTTAAGCGTTGAGATGTTTCATTATAATTCGCGTCTCCAGGATAAAAAATAATTTTCATTCATATTAGCTCCAGTGTTAGTAAACCTATGGAAACATTTTATGCTTGATGTTATATACACTTATGCACATCATAGTAGTGGGATGTTTAATGCTTGGGTATATAGCTTTGCATCAATTTTTTTTCTGATTTGTTTTGCGTAATTAAGTGACTATTGAAAGATATGATTCTCGCTCAATACTAAGTACAATATTTCGATGTTTGGTGGTTTCATGTCTCCCAGGAAAAAAATCTTTTTTTCAGTTCAGCTCCATTATTGATTGAATCTGTAAAATCATTTTTACATGTAATATTTGCATACAACAGTGTGGCACTCAACATTGAAATTTGGCTTTTGCTTGATTTTTAGTAATATTAACCATATTTTTTTTCTGAAAACTGAAACATTTATTGTGATCAAAAATTATAATTCTCAGGAAAGATTTTAACTGATTCAGTTGCTTTACAAATGATCATTAGTGATAAATAAGGAATAACCTTCATTTTCAATGTAGAAGACTTTTAATTAGTTATTTTTTTGTGTTTTAACTCTTTTTTCATATAAATACTTTATATATACTTTCATATAAATTAGGAATCAGCAATTACTGATTCTTTTAAATAAAGTATCAGTATCAAACAAGAAGAATTGAATGAAATGCGAAACTTAGGTTGCTGGGAGAAGTTATTACTGATTTTATAAAATCAGTAATTACTGATTTTCTTTTACAAGGTTCAGTATTAAATATTCCAGAGATGAACAAAATACGAAATTGTAATTCTGGAAACAGTTATTACTGATTTTCTAAAATCAGTAATTACTGATTTTTTTGTTTGTTTGCTCAATCAATACAAATCTTATTTTGCATGGATCAACTCGCGCACCAAAATGAAGGAAAAGAATAAAAGGGTTACTTGCACATGGCAGCTATTGACAATCAAACTTGGTGATGTACAAAATATTTACAGAAACAAATAAATACAACATTATCCTAATTATAATTCGACATTGGAATGTTCCAGTGTTTTTCAAACAATAACGTTACGTACGCTCTTCTTCTGTGATTCCCTCCAATAGTGTGAAACGTGTAATTAAGCAAATTATTTTCACTGAATTGATTTGCATTCTGTACATCGGCGACGAGGCATAATAACGGATCCGGACAAAATATTGGGTTCTCTTTAAATTCCTTTGTTAGTCTTTTCACAAACTCTTCATCAATACTTCTCACCATAAAGTCATCAGCAGGAGCGGTTTTGAGACCGGATGTGAAATAGCTCTAAATGAAAACAACAATTTTCGAGAGGGGTGTTTGTTTTTGAGAGACAGCGATGATACAAAGTTCACTTACTTTCCATGAATTTATGTTCTTTTTGTAAACGCTGAAGGAACTCAGAGCAACTCTCGATTTTGTTATCGTTAATTCCTGGCAGATTTTTATTGCTGCTTTCAGGCATCAATGTGGAAAACTCGTGACTTTTTCTTTTTCTACGCTTTGACAATGTATCTTTGTTATCTTCATCATTTTCATAATCTGAATAATCGAATTCGATACTGAATTCATCGGATAGTGTGCTAGTAATTGTGGCATTCTCGGTAGCCTGTTTAGTAAATTCTTTAATAAAAAATTCAAGATCGAAACAATAGTGCTGGTAATATCGCGACTCTTGATTCTTCGTCCATTCAAAATCTTCGAGTTGAAGTGATGTGGCTTTATTATCCACGAACTTAAACTTTAAAAAAAAAATTAAAACAGTGAAAATAAATTTTGATAACGTATGTTATAGGAAAGAGTGTTTTAAAAATATTTCATTAACCATTCCAAAAATTTCGACATTTTATTTCCACATGTTGTTTCCCAGATCTTTCTGGGTTTTTTTACGTTTTTCGGGAAGTCATCAAAATAAAATTAAGATTCTAGATTAGTCACAGTTCTTACCCAAATGTTGTCGGAATCATCTTTCGAAAATGCTTTTTTAACCAAATCAAATTCAGCTTCTTTTGAGCGCAAAGGTTGGTGATTCGACGATGTGTATATTTTGTAACCAGACTCTTTCTTTACAAAATACCATCCTTTACTCTCTTTTCGTTTTTGAACTCGACGAGATGATTTATCATTACTAGCCATGTTGATCAGATCTGATTGCATGTGCTGTATGGTTATGAGGTTATATATGATCGCTCACTCAAAGTATCCTGGGATTGTTATCAGTTTCCAATAGCTTGTGAAAATCTTACGTCAATAACTACACTTATCCAAACAAAAGTTAAAAACACGATAAAACGGTAGCGCACGCGAGTAAAAACTTTCAAATTAATTATTAAATGTATTCCTTTAATTGACAACAAATAAAAGACAACAAATGCAAAAATTGCACGTTCATCGTGATGAGTACGTGTGAAAAAGAACCAGCTGCAAAAACATAACCTCTCTTTGAGAATCGTAATGAAAACCGACAAAACATTTACTAGCAGGTTCTATTTACACTTTATTGTTTTACAGCATGATCATTATGTTAAGATTTTTTCTTGCGTAATGAATTGAGAGGAAAAATTTAGAAATGATAATTTTCGAAATCGTTGGAAATGAAACGCCATGGAACCGTTCTGCTCAACGCCAAAAAGACAAAAAAAAGACTCGCTTTCGAGCAGTTCTTCGATTAGCGTTGCGTCAGCATATTTTGACGAGTCTAAAAACGTAACTGATGACACCGTTATTTCGGAAGTGGAGTTTCCCAATAGTAGTAATTTTTCTGCAGATCATTCAATTACGCTGTTAAAATCTCTTTGTGAAGAGAACACAACTATTGAAATTCAATCTGATCCAACACTTATTAGTAAATCAAGTGAAAATACAATCAATAATGGAGACAATAATTCAGGTAGGAGAATTTAAAGTTGATTTCATTTTTTGTAACGAATTTTATAAACGCTTTTTTATAATTGTATCCATTATTTCAATCATAATGCACCTTTTTATAGATAATGAAGAGTTGTATGATACTGTTAAGACAACTGTTGAAAAAGCTGAAATTCAACATGTTTTCTCAGTTCTACACTGCTGTTCAAAGAACTGTTTGAAAGAAATCTCTTCCTCTGAAAAACTGTTAATTCGAAAAGATTTTCAAAGGTTATCTAAGTTCAACCAAAATGAACAATTACTGGAATCATTTAAAACATTTATAGGCGCCGGTTCAAGGTATGTTTCGATATTGTTACTTGTCTGCAATCTTTGTAAGAGTTACAGAAGAGTTGAAATCTTACACTCACTCGATAGTGCAGTTGCGTTGATAAAACGTCGGATTATAATCCGAAAAGAAAATTTATGAAGAAAACTTCTGACTTAAAAGGAAGTCAAAAACACGACTAAAACAAAAAACCTTATATTATTATAAAAAAACCTGCCCAGGCTATGGCGCGCCAAACGTGACATTAATACTTAGAAGACACTAACAGTTTCATTTTATTGCTTCTCTTTCCATAAATTTGAAAAAATCATAACTATCTTTTCTAGGGATACAACAGATGTGAGAAAAGCAGTTTATCATGTACGCGGATTGACACTATGTTTTGAGAGCTGGTACAAACTTCTAGGAGTTAAACACTCACAAGTTCGTGCAGTGATAAAGTGGTTCAAGAGTGGTTATGACAGCATTCCCCAAACAAATAAAACTTCTGGAAAGTTTGCTAAAAAATCCAACATTGTCAGAGCTTGGATGAGTAGTTATTTCAACAATTCTGGGGAAAAATGCCAATGAGAAATGAAATTCATCTACCAGAATTTCTTACTAAAACTCGAGTCCATGCAATCATGAAAGAGGACATTATGAATCAAAAGGATCCAATATTAATTAAGTTTTTCAAGATTTTGTCGCTTGTGGCTATCGGATTTTAGCCATGTCGTTATTCCACCTGTAAGTCTCAGCAAAAAAAATCATTTCTTATGCCAATTTATTTTTTCTTATGATATTTCTATCTTTACGCTTCATTTTTTCAGCGTGATCGTATGTCAAAATGTGAGGTGTGCACAACACTTCGTGAAGAACGATTGTTATGTAAGGATAAATTGATGCGCACATACTTAGAAAAACTATTTGAAGATCATAATAACTTACAAAGGTAAAATGTTATGATTTCAGAGAATAGTTTTATTACTAGTTTTATTACTCATGCTGTTTATCTGGTTGGAATATTCTTATCCATAAATTGATGAATTTTCCATTGCTACAACCCTCGCCTCGTTCCTAATCCTTGTAATTATTACGTTATTCACCATAATGACAGAAAATAATATCACTTTTTGTTAATGATACAGACGTCACTATTATTGTAAAAGTAAACAAAGTGAAGGCTGGTATGCGATGAATAAATTATGAATTTATGGATAGGAGTATTGTTGCATAGATAGGAGTTATTATTTCATTCAGAACTCATCGTTTGCGAAAACCTCAGTTTCTTTGTTTATTTCTTTTGACAACTTCTGAACATTTGTTTCGAAGATTATTGTTAGTCACATACCCACGAGCGATCGTGGGTATGGAAAACGTGGGCACGAAAAAAGCCGTCCATTTCATTGTTTTCATTTGAACATCCCACCGAACAAAAACATTAAAAATCACTGCTGAAGGAGTACAATGAAAATACACTTCTACGCAATGATTATGATTTTGTTAAAAAAATGAATTAACACATTCACTTGAATGACGTCAACGCTCAATACAAAAGAATTTTTTATACACTTTCATTGTTTCAGTAATTGATTTATAACAAGAGAGTTGATTTAAATTCATTGCTAAAAGATCAATTTTCTTGAACAAACAGATGCACCAGTTATTTTTTTCCTATTTCTCATTCATTCACGATCAAATCACGCTTACTCAGGAAATGAAACAATACTTTAAGTTTACCTTATCATTTTCCTCATATTTCCGACATGTATTCATTCTTTATATTGAACAGCGAGATAAGTATTACAAACATCGAAGTAAAGCAAAACAAAATCCAGGAAAGTACATGACTTTGATTTTAGACGGAATGGATCAAGCAAAACTGCTGTTGCCACAACTTTGCAAACTTAGCAAAGCTTATTCCGATGCTTGGAAAATTAAAACCCATCTTACTGGAGTGTTATTTTTTTTATTTATTTTCTTTCTAATTTCATTAGGACTCAAAATTGCTAAAAGAAAGTTTACCGATTTTGGTAGAAATAAACAAAAGTTGCCAAGATTTTGAAAGATTACGTGTTGATATGCCAAAGTATTACCGTGGTTCAGCTCTGTTCAATGACAAGGATAAGGAAGAACTGTCTGAGATCATAAATCCCAACAGTGTTTATTATAAGCAACCTGAATTACCACATTGGCTGCTTCCTGATTTATGCTTACGTAAACAAAGCATAACACAATTACCAATGATGACTGAAATTCCACGTAGTAACGCTTTTACTTGTATAGTTCAAGAAATGAACGAAAGTTCTTTGCCAGAGGTCAGTCAAGCACAGTTTTGAAATATTTTAAGAGAAGGTCAAGGAAAATGGTTACTTCAGCTCCGTTTAGAGTGAACAAATAGCACTACTAATTAGCACTAATTCATTAGGAGCAACGATTTGTAACGTAGCTATAAATGATTTATGCTGGTAATATTTTCTTGATTTAGGTTTACAACGGTCCTTATCAATCTGAAAAGAATTTGGTCATTAGAGTTGAAGAAGTTGATGACCATTTAAAAGATTTAAGGAACGGATCGATGGTGGCTGTGTTGTTAAAGGACAGTAAAACTTGGCCAGTAATTGGGGAAGTTCTGGACCAACAAAAAGATGAAATTCATCTTCATTATTATAAGGGCGGCTATCGGAAGAAATGGGAACCACATATGGTCTATGATAAGCGCAGCAGAAAATCAATTCCATGGACTCAGTGGTTGCCTAAGTCATGCATTATTTTAAGTGACTTTACTCTAGATGACAGCAAACTAACGTCGCAGCAAGCAAAATTTTTGAAGTACAAATACCAGCAACTTCTCAATAACCAAACGAATGCTATAGAATTTTGTATAGAGGAGTAATGTCGATATCAATACCGATATTTCCATTTTTTTCTCACAAAAATCAGTAAAGATCGATTTTTCCATTTTTTTTACAAAAATCGATTATAATTACTGATTTTTCACTTTTCACAAAAATCAGTAATTACTGATTTTTCATCTTTACACTAAAAAAACAGTATTAATCGATAATACTTTCGAAAGAATTTCCATTTTTGATATATCCTGATAAAATGTTCTTGTATTCATTGATTTTTAAGGTGATCAGTGAGAAAAAACATACTTTAGTAAAATTTGATGTGTTATTACTTTTTATATAACTTAGAAATCAAACATCCATATTTCCTAACAAGATTTTACTTATTTTTATCTTCTTCGATTTTTAACTGATATTAATTTCATCAATCGCCTGTATTTTGAGACGCAGCTTTACAAAGTTAGTAAATTTGAAGTCTATACCGAATAAGGAATTACCAGTTGTTATATGTAAGTACAGTAAAAATAAAGAACCTCAGAACGTGACACAACAGCTTGAAACAAAATTAGTAACACAGATCTATTTTTTCATCGAATTTCGAATTTTTTTAGTAGTAAAATCAAAAACATACAGAATTATACCGATTTTAAGAAAAGGCCAAATTACACATTTGATTGCCACACTGTTATACGCATTTATGCAAATTATAATTACTGGCTTTTGTATATCTCAGTTACAATAAAGAAAGACAAAGTATTTGTTAGAACTCTGAGTTTCTTCGCTAAGATTCATCAGCTAACTAAACCGAAAACGGTAAAAATTATAATGTAATGGCATCTCAATTGACGCCATTTTATATATCTTGGAGTTTGAGCTTATTTTGGTGACGGTATTTAGACACCAGTTCATCGCGAGAGTTCAATACGTTCTTGTTGATGGATTGTTCTTCGATGATCAGAAACTTTTCACTCAAACACAGATTGCATTTTCCGGTCGTTGGGTTGTAGGGTGCGCATTTCTTCTTGATCTTCCAGGTTACATAAAAACCATAGTTTTTTCTTTTCAACCTCCACACTTTCTTTAAAAGTTCTTTGTCGGTTTCATAACGTTGATGGTTAAATAATTTTTTGTGGGTGGCAAATCGTCTTTTGAAAGTTGTTTCTGTCATTCCGATGTAGGATTTCGGGGTGTAATTTGGTTTATTGGATGTTATGGTTGCTTCGTAGACTATGTTTGTTGACAAGCAGTGGTTGCTTAAGAGACAGGATTTTTTTGTAAACAGTTGCATGTTCGTTCTGCGGTTTCTTCTTTCCGGAAGATGGATTTGTTGTGGTTGTTGATGATGGCCTTCATGTTCGGTGTACAGCTGTAACTGATTTTGACTGTGTGACGGTTGAACAGTTTTCTGTATTTGCGATTAACAGGAAAGTGTCGGTCGAGAAGATGAAGGAAATACTTTCCAATATTTGTGGAAACATTTTTCGAGAATGGCGGGTTGAACCAGATAATGTTGCGTTTGCGTTTGTTATCGTTTGTTTGGCTGGTCATGTTGTTTGGCTTTTGGTATTTCAAGGTGTGTTTATATCCGCATCTGTCAAGAGAATCTTAGTAGTATTTTGCTGACTCAGTGAAAATGGCTTTGTAACTGGATAGGGATTTGAGTCTCTTCTCCATTGAAAGTGGTAATTGTTTGACTATAGTTGGTGGGTGATTCGATTTGGCGTTGATGTACATGGTCTCATCGTTTGGTTTTCGATATGGTCTATACGTACCGTCAATTAGGTTTAACATTACGTCTAAGAAGTTTACGATTTTGAGATTGCATTCGATTTCTAAGTCGAGACCGTTTTTCTTGAAGATTGCATGGAAGTGTTTTCTCGTTGCGTCGGCTTGTAGTCCACTGATGTTTTTGAGCTAGCCCGTCGTCTCTGTAAAGACCTATATTGGCTTTGTTGTATGATTTCCATATAGTGTAAAGTAAGTACAATCCTACGATTTCACATACTTTCGAGCCGTCGTACGCACCTATTAGGGACCTTACGCCAGGGACGCCTTCTATGGGGACGCCATGAGTCTGGGAAAAGTCGTGAAGGCGTCCAGTGGAAGGTGTCCTGTAATTACAGATCCGTACGAAATATTTGGGCGACGTTCTTTTTTGCGTAAAAAATCTGCCATATTTGTTTACATTCTTCAAGAAAGAATTTATTCAAGAAAATAGAAAAAACAAGCAAAAAACACAAAAAATGCCAGCTTTAAGGGATGTAAGGGATGCTTTGCTGATATCTCATGCAATTGATGTGATTGATGATGTTGAGTTTGCCTTGTTATATGATCATCCCACTCAGATTTTATGTCAAAAAGAAATTGATCAATTTCACTGGGATTATCATTTGATCCTGATGCACCTTCCTGTTCCCTCATACGACTATTATAATGTCCAACCAGCAGTTTCGTTCTGTCTCGAACAGACTTCTGGTTAACAGTGAATTTCAATTCACAAACACTATTCAAATCACTTGCAACAGACGACCATACATGTCCACTTTCTTTCGTTCCTGGTTTGAATAAGTAAGGACGCATGAGTAGGATTTCAAGACACAACATTACATCATGAGCATCAGTCCATTTCATGATGCTGTAGGGAGAGAAAATAAAGATATTACTACATCATGCTTTTCCAAAGAAACGTTTCCACAAAATGCTAGGGCATGAGTAAATTTGTGTTATAGTCTGGGCCACTAGGACGAGAAAAAAATATGACCATAGTTATGAAACAAAATCAAACAAAAAATATCCAAATGTCAACAAAAAATCTTCCTTGTTATGTAAAACCATTCTTACGATATTTTTGAGAGGGTGTACATTATGTAAAATCAATATAATGATTTGAAATTTCAAGATATTTACCTTTTTTTCTGTTCTTCACCACCAGATTTTTCCATCTTTCTGCTCCTAAGAGGACGACTGCAAATCTGGCCTTTTCACGTTGTCGACTGACACTCGACCTGCTAAAATCGTGGGTGATTCCCCAGCAAGCATGCGCAGTACGAAAAAATTCCTAAATTGGCGGCGTCCACCTAGAAGCCGTCCCAGGCATAAGGTCCCTGTAGTTACATCGAACGAGTCGTTATTTTTCTTTACCCAAGGTTGTTTATCGTTGTAAAAAAGCGACTTATGGGAATGTCTGATAATTTTGAAATAACCATCTGATATTTTGACGTGTTTTGCAGCAAATATGATTGCATTCCTCAAGAGCTTTTCTGTGATTGAAGTGTATCTATTTATTTATTTGTTTGTTTGTTTGTTTGTTTGTTTGTTCGTTTGTATGTTTGTTTGTTTATTTGTTTGTTTATTCATTTGCTTGTATATTCATTTATTTATTTATTTATTTATTTATTTATTTATTTATTCATGTGGTATTGTTTTACGTGGTTAGCCTCACTCAGTTGCTGCTGCATCTGCTTTCCAGGAGGGGCCACGGCTTAGGTTGGAGGCTCCGAAGTATTTGACACTCTCATGAGTGACACAAACCCAATCAAGGGCCTATGCTCTTCTTGATGACCTCCTGCAACACCCGATGTATCATCTACCCAATTTGCCTCACATGGCATGGGTCGAACCGGCGCTATGGTACATTCACTTGCGCATGGTGAATCGCCGCCAATGGGAAATGAACCCCGATCTCTCGCATGACATACGAGAGTGATAACCACTATACTACGGCGCCAAAGAATAAAGAGTGGAATCCTTTAATATCAAACACCATAAATTTGCATCGTTCTTTTTCATTGATGCTTTTGAACCAGTCAATGACGGTTGCGGTGTTGCCCCGTTATTGGAGTTGAAGGGTCGATTGGAGCGGTGCGTTCGTGATTTGAAGTATTGTTTTGCTGATTCTGTCGATTTCATTTTTTGGAGGGTTAATCAAGCAAGTTGGCAATTTGTTTTCAAAGTTCGGGTTGTGGTCTTTTAAAGTGATGAAGCATTCGTTCTCACCGTTTACATTCACTTGATCGGAAACTTTCGCTTTCTCTGCAAGGATCTTGCCGTCGGAGTTGATTTTCTCACCCGTGTTTGGTTACTTTTCTTGTAAGATTTTGTGATTGCGTTTTGGAGGATTTGGTTATACTTCTCATTTGGTAGTTTGTACATGTTTGATGTTTTGTCAGCTTGTGTCAGTGTGGTGTTCATTCTTTTGATTTCTTTTATATCTGCATTCATTTTGTTTTGGAAGTTGCAACTGAGTTTACGGAATTTTATTTCCTTAACGAGGTCAAACAGTTTGTTTTCGAAGCTGACTAGATCGTTAACGCTCGGTGGGCAGTTCGGACTTTTCAAACCATAGGTTTCTCTTTTCATTTTTGTGGTTTCCTCGTCACCCTTTCTTTTCTTCTTCTTTTCGTTTGACTCGTAGAAGAACGCTTTCCATCTGTAAGTGTGGAGATTGAAAAGAAAAAACTATGATTTTAATGTAACCTGGAAGATCAAGAAGAAATGCACACCCTACAACCCAACGACCGGAAAATGCAATCTGTATTTGAGTGAAAAGTTTCTGATCATCGAAGAACAATTCATCAAAAAGAACTTATTGAACTCTCTCGATGAACTGGTGTCTAAATGCTGTCACCAAAATAAGTTCAAACTCCAAAATATATAAAATGGCGTCAATCGAGATGCCATTACATTGTAATTTTTACCGTTTTCAGTTTAGTTAGCTGATGAATCTTAACGAAGAAACTCAGAGTTCTAACAAATACTTTGTCTTTCTTTATTGTTTATAATATGCTCCTCTTCGTTGAGTACTTTTACGAAAGAAGATAACTCAGACAACATGTATCATACGCCCCTTCGTTGTCGGGCACTTTTTAACTTCAATCGTCAAAATGGATAGATACAATCTCAATTATTCGGTAAAGAACATACCAATACCTGGAGAACTACAGTACAAATTACAATTGATCGATAAAATTGAACTTTTGATAAAGAGAATGAGATGGAAGGCGTTGTTCTACGTATCAAACGGAAAGAAGAAGAAAGGAAAGGGCTGAGTTAACGAAAAATTGAATTAAGGAATTTGCAAAGATAAGTGCGCCACACGTTGTAGAACTGAAAAAACGGATCAAAAAATGTATGGGATCGTTCCGCTACGACCAACCTATACAGAGGTATCACAGTTCAAAGATTTTCATGACTTCACAGACCCGTCCCCCAAACAAAATTTGGTATAAACTTTTCGTCTCCCTATCGCCTATATCGCAGACCCCAAAAAACGTCAGTTATCCCAATTGAATACCAAAAAAACTTCCCCTAAACGTCGTACTCGTTTGGGTATGCAATGCTTAGGTTTCAAAGTAACGTCAGACACAAGAAAAAAAATGATTTCTCTCACAACTCAATCAACAGACAAACAAAAAAACAAACCTGTTTTGTTAACACGCCTATGTATTGTAAATGGGCGTCTCAATATTTCTAGTTGTTTGTTGTTATGTCTTGACCAGTTGAGACTGCTCAGAAAATAAGCAGCAAATAAAGCAGTAATTATACTGACAATCAATAATGTTGCATATGGTATGTCATGATTTGGCACGTCCTTGTTGATCTGCTCGTTGTTGTGTCCATTACCGCCCACAACCTGCTGTTCATTGCCTGTTGGGGATAGCAAATCGTTTAGAACAAATCCTTCCTTTTCATTTCTGTGTTCGGCCATCTAAGAATTGCAAAAAAAAAAAAAAATAAATAAATAAATAAATAAATCAATGATTAGACAGTAAAGCAGGCTGGTGGAACTGTTGCAAAGGCATCTGGTACTAGCACAATTTTCGCAATAAAGTTTTTTTATCTTCGAGATGTTTGCATTATTCTTACATAGTGCTTAAAATAGCTTCAATCGGACGCCGTTTTTACAAACGTTATTAGAGATGCAGCTCCAAGCCAAAAACTTATTGAATCCTATGATATAACCTTTTGCAGTTTAATTAATAATCGGCCCTTGCTTCGTTTTCAGATGCTACCTTGTTGGAAAATCATTAAACGAAGATCTTTCTCATGATATATTAAAAAGTACTTATTACCCACCCAACACCATGACGTCCTTGTGACGTCATAATCATGTCGGACGATGATCTTATAAGACGTTATGAGAAGGTCATCATAATATCATATTTGCAACAAAAGGCGACGTCAGATTCGTGACTTCGCAAGGACGTCATAAAGTAACTTCCTTGTAACCTAGCTGTTTCACTGAGAGTCTTCTGCGACGTCACTGAGACGTCATACGACCACGTTCTGGCAATATTACTACGATTGAAAATTTGCTTAATCATGATGGAACGCACAGATTTTGACCTTACCGAAGTGATGGGAATGAATAAATGCATAATTTCAGATTAAACGTCTTTCAAATAAAAACAACTCTTAAATATATTATACACTTAAAAAATACAATACAAGAAAACTGTTTCTTTCAGTTCATTTCTTCTTCAACCGTAAGGGAAAGGTTTTAAAACGTCAATTATCGCTTTGTTCACAGAAGCTTTTTTAACCACCGGCAGAAATTTCACAGCTTACACACACATACAACCAACTACTGTTAGAATCACAAATCATCTTGTATAATGTAACGAGAGCGAGGTGTCAATTGCACTTATAGTGATCCCTATAGGACAAAAAAAAGATGCGATACGCAACGCCAGAGATCATAGAAAACGCGCACAGGGACCGAATCAATGGACCTAAGCAAAGCTAAAAACAAAAACAAATAGCAAATATAAAGGACATAAAGTGGAACTAACTTTTCGCAAGTGAAAACAAACTTTTACTTGTTTGGGGAAACATATTACATTGTTATTATTTTATAATCCACATTTCTGTAATTTGTGTGTAAACATATACTTATTGTTTTGTACAAAAAAGGTAAAACAACTGTTGAAAGAAAAAGTTACATCTTTACTTTTATAGAAAACATGCTATAGTCTGTTCACCACATTCATGGCCAAATCGTTAGTTTGGGTCTGATGAGGAAGCTCCTCATTAGCACATAAATTAAGAAAAGATCAAACATAAAAATGCGACAAAGTATGTTTTAAAACAGGGGTTGAACATATGGTTCTATAGAAAAGTTGAACAAAGATTATTTTTTTCCATAATTGCTACATTGTGTCCTTTAAAAGCCCTTGTTGAAAATAAGTGTTCCATTGAATGTAATACGTATTACGTACATTTCAACAAAAGTCTATTGTTCTTTTATTTTCATCTTTTATTTTCATCAAAACAACTTATACGCACGATGGTTAGTATTCAAAAATTATCTAAGATGTGTGTATCCATGGAAATATCTAACCTCCTGAAAACTCTAAAAGTTCAGAAATGAAGGACAACCTTATTTAAGGCTGTCCTCCACTTAGCCGTGCGAGCGCGGCGCTCAGACGATCTATTGTTATTAAAACAATAGATCGCCTGAGCGTAAAAGGTGTTCGAAATGTTACCTCCACTTTCATCATACGAATAAAAACAAAAAAATGTTTTGCTGATTACGCTTTTTTTCTTGTTTTGTATTTTTCCTGAAAGCTGATTGGTGCGATCAAAATCGTGTCGCCTGAAAGTAGAAGTTGTTTCAACTCCCAGACGAACACTTTTCTTTCGTGTACGAATTGGATATTGCGCAATATCTAATTGGAATAACAATAGATCGTCCGAGCGCCGCGCTCGCACGACTAAGTGGAGGTCGGCCTTTATGATAGCGATCATTAAAATTTGAAAAATCACCGAAGCATTCAGCCGTGTTTGTAAATGAATGTAGTAAACAAACTATACTAACTATTTAAGGCACTTTTTTCGAGACATTTTATTTCGAACTTGTTATCGGGTTCTGACAGTTCCATAGGATACGCGGAACTCAACTGAATTTGTAAACCGATTTTACGTTTTTACGTCGTAAATACGATCATTAGGTCATGGTTTGGTCGTCCTTCGTTTGTATTAAATGACTTTAAATGAAGTCATGAAAAAGTCACCTTGCTGACGTCATATTAAATGACTTTAAATAACGTCATAAAAAGTCAGAAAGAAGTCATTTGACTTCCTGACCAGGTTAAGACGTCGTGGTGACGTCATAGTGACTTCATGTGTTTGGTGGATAATAAAAGATACGAAGTGATAAATAGATACACCAGGTTAACTACAACAAACTTCTCAGGGCCTACTTTTGGTTCAAATTTTTATAAAAAATATCAAATATTTATTAATTTAAAAAGGTTCATTAGAATTTATTCTAAAGGCTATGTGAGGTTTAGCCTGAATGTACATTAAACTGTGGAATTTGTGTTTCGCCACATTACCAAAGAATTTGGAGAGTAAACGTATTTGACATCCACAGGTAAGTAACATACAGTCTATATTTTGATTTAGTCTATATTATGATTAAGTCGGAAATGCAGCTATAATAACAACGAATACATATTGAAGTTCTAAAAACAGTAAAGAACATTAAAGGTAATACCTGTACTCACACTAGTCAGAGATTTTACAAAAATCTAAGCATTCGATTTATTCGTAATAAACTTACTTTGATCTAGAAAAGTTGTTAATATGTCGCTTGATCAAATTACGCTATTTGAAATGCCAGTTTCTATGACTACAAATTTCAAATCTTTTTAAAGATAATGAACTTCTGTATAGAGATCTCAGGATTATACTTTTCCGCTGTTAGCAAAAATAGAACAAATGAGAATGCTGTAGGAACGAGCAGCTGTTTCATTGTTTTAAGATCGTGGGGTGCACGTGCTTCAAATTTTACAAAGAAGTTCAAACTCAACAAGGGAAGGAAGTATCGTGTGTTAGAAAAAATTTTGAAATTAGTATTTTGAGATACTTGAGAGTGTTCAGACCTGGCGATTGGCGATTACGACGATTGATATTTTTGTTAATCGTTGTAATCGTCGTAATCATCAAGTCTGCACCAGGCTTTAAAATTCATCCAAACATAGAATAATTGATGATAGAAGGCAAATAAAAATTGGTAAACTTTTAAAAATATTTCTTGCTTGGCCTGTTTTCTAATAGCCACTTTTCAAGATCCGGTCTTTAATAGAAGGCGGCATTTATTACACTGCGGCGTTTATTACAAATGTTCGGCTATAAGTGCAGCGTTTAATAGAGGGCGGTGTTTATAAGAGAAAGTACGGTATGGTATTTATTTTAAGATTTTTTCTTTAAAAGCAAGGTTTAGAATAAACGAATTGCCAATGACATTGATCAGTATTTGTCATAATACGCCTTTCCCGAATTCAATGATGTAATTACTATCTCTATTTCAAAACGAGGCCCGTATGGACAACCATAAACAAATATGGAGAATGTGGAACAAGAGCATGTTGATTTTGATTCCATTTCGCTTGTAAATCAACCTGAACAGGTCATTCCCAGCGGGCACAAAGACGTCGTAAAAACGTCGTAAAGACGTCCTTTCAAGACGTTCCTAAGACGTCGCAAAATGGTCGCGAAGTGGGAATCTCAAAAGACGTCCCAATTACATCTTCATTGAGACGTCTCGATGACATCCCAACGACATCGTAACGACGTCGCAGGATTATGAAATTTACTCTTTCAAAAACTGTAATAGGCCACAGGCGGACCGAACCTGGAACCTCCGGTGTGCCAGCCGAACTCGTAACCGTTATGCCACTGCTGCTTGTTGTCATGACGTTTAAAAACATTTACAATAAATTATTCTATACAGACTGATTGCTTTTGAAAGTTTATAATTGTTTCGAAGATCGTTATTGAATCTGCACAGAGACGTCCCAAAAACGTCGTAAAAGGATCCCAATTGCAACGTCCCGTTTCAGACGTCCCTACGACGTCCCAAAATGATGTTAAGTTTATAATTGTTTCGAAGGTCGTTATTCAATCCGTATAAAGACGTCCCAAAAACGTCGTAAAAGGATCCCAATTGCGACGTCCCGTTTCAGACGTCCCTACGACGTCCCAAAATGATCTGGAAAGCAAACAACCATTTTACGATTAAAATGAGCGTCTCAAAGACGTCTTGTGCCCGCTGGGTTGTTACAGAATACGTCCCAGATGAAAATATTCAGTATTTACTTTTGAAAAATATTGAAGCAAATTTGAACATTACTGTTATAACGAAGACGGAAAGTAAAAATTTGACGTGGGGTAAATCTTTAGATTTTCTGCCTGTATTTAACGTCTGACAATTTCAACATCAGAAATGGACCCATCAAATAGTTCAGGGTTGTTACACCAATAAATGTCGCAATCAACAGTAAATGTCGCAAACCCAACAGCATATTTTGCAACAGCAAATGTCGCACCAAAATTGATGATCAACAGTAAATGTCGCAAAAACAGAAATTACTTTACCACATCCACTTATCAATGATAAAGGTCTCTCCTCGTTCTAACAACTGTTGCAATGCCCGAAAACCAATGTCGCAAGTGTCAACATTGGCCTGGTAACTCAGGGAAAAAATGAAAATAAGAAAGAGGATATATAGAAATGTTTTTCTTCATACACAATACAGAAATACATATTACAAACAAACTCGACTTCACTGTAGTCTCAAAATACCTTTTCATAAATACTACTTTTCTGACGATTTGTTCTAGTTAAGACAAATGTGTAATGATTCAAAGAAACTATCAAAACAAACATACGACTAACCGTTGAGGAAAACTCAGAAAATAATTTTCCTGTTTTTTTTTTGTTTGTTTCTTTTTACAGTTGCTAACAAAACTAAGAAAGCTCTAAAATCATATTAGAAAAGTAAGAAAAGTATGCAATGTAAACAAGCTTTTAGGAGGCTTCAATGTTTAGGCCATGTGATGGATATGATCGCAAACCACCCATAAGTCAATGCTTTCAATGTTATCATAGCAGTATCTCATCTCACAAGCCTTCCTGTACACCTTCTTGGTCGGTTTTCAGCGTTTGATAAAGCATCCTTCAGTTCTAAGGATATTCCGCTATAGCTTCTACCACTAAGCTCAATAAGGTCTTTAACGAGCATTCTCATATTTGATGGAATATCATTTTTAACCATTTCGAGGTAAATTTTAGCGATGTAGCCGTCACCATTTCCCCTGTTGTCATTCCCTGCAACTTCGCCATCCATGTGCAAACTCCTATCATCATCTTCCATGTTGTCATCATCTACTATTTCTCCACCATCCAAGTTCTCAATCATCGTCTTGTCACTATCTCCACTATTTCAACTCTCCACCGTAAAATCAAAATCTGTACGCTGAATACTAACATAATGCTCACCATTACCTTCAGGGTGATAACCAACAATCACTGTAGGAATGTTTTATGCATCTTCCCGTGGTACAATAATCCTTCTGACGAGACAACGTGAATACGTACATAAAACAATTCACTTATCGCTTGCAAGGTCAGGTGGTCTCCGAAAGTTGAGTCTTGCCTCCATGTCAATGTACTCATCATAAGTATTGTAACGGTCAGAATTAAACAAACTAGAGAAATTTTCGCGATCATTATATGGAGACTCTCTGAACTCTATCATGTAATCAACCACAGCCTGTCGCACTTGACTAGCCGACATTTCGGAAAGTTTGAGTCTGTTCAATTGGTCACTAATGGCACTAAATTGACAATTCCCATCTGGTAATGGATTCATTAATTTGCCATAACCTGAACGTTCGAAGGCGTTTTCTAGTCGTTCGTCTAAGCTGAGAGTTTGAAAAAGGGATTACATTTTCTTCTCTCTGCTTGTTGTTCGTAATAGCTGTTCGACGTTTGTATATTTTTTTCTTTTTCGTTCTTTCGCGACTGTTAGGCTCGTGATATCGGACACAAGTAACCAAACTTTCTCAAGAACCTTTGTTTTTGGATTTTTAAACTCAATTTGGTATTTTGATAGCGGATATTTCTTCCAATCACTTTTCCTTTGATGGAGAATCTCTTTCGTGGTCTTTTGGTTACACCATATGGATAATTCAACATAATTTTTCTCATTCAGTTTGTAAATTGGTAGAGGAAACCTTTTGAGTGCACCATTGACCATTGTTTTTGCACACTTGCTCGAAGCGTCGTATGCTGCCTTTTGAGTCATATCCATATTAGCAACGTCTTCTTTGCTCAGTGTTGGCCATAACTGCAAGTTCACCTTCACTTTACGGATCACTGTCTGCATTTGGGTTAAAAACATAATTCGACTTTCGAGATACATAGATCTCAAATGGACTTCTGCCACCTAGCTCTTTCTTCACATCATCATTCATGATGGACTGATACTCTGGCAAATGTTTGACCCAATTTGCACCCTTTCTCAGTATGTCGAATCGAATTTTATCTCGTAATGTTCTGTGACTTCGTTCAACTTTTCCCTGACTTTTTGGGTGGTATGCGCGACTGTTGATAATTTTTACACCCACCGTTTTACAAACTTTCTGTGTACTTCCTTAAAATTCTCCCCCATTATCACATTGCAAGATTTTAGGTGGTCCATGTTCACGATAGATTTTCATCAATTCATGCGACACAATTGAACTCCTTTTCCTTCTTAGAGGGCGTAACCAAAGAAAACGACTGAAAACGTCTTGAACTGTGAGAATATACCGATAAACATTTCCGTCATATTCAATAGCGTCATTTTTCATGTCGATAAGATCTATTTGGTGCCTTTCTGATACTTTGTTGGATGTTATCGGATGAAGTAAAGGTCTGTTCCCGAAATGTCTTTTTGTGTTCTACAAGAAAAATATACATACAAATGGAAAGCTCAAACAACACGTTGTTTCAACATCTTTTGACCATCCATCAAGTGTTGATTTATCTACCCAACTGCAAGTTTCTGCCATTTTTAAATTTGAATAAAGAGTTAAAACTTAAGCGTTAGTTTTTGTTTTGCACATAAGGAACTTTACCTAGGACTGGCTGTTTATTTTCGATTTAAGTAGGTGGCCCACCCGACAAAGCGTGACTGCAACCGTTGCGTCAGCTAGCGTGCACCAGAATCTTTGCATGATTTTTTCACTGCACCGATGGTTCTTTTCAATTCTTCTTTTCTGATCAAGTGTTTCCCATCCGCATGGACTGTTGTTCCGCTGGGCCCAATCCGTAGATCTTTGCCTTATTTAAAATAGAACAAAAATTCGAAATTCGGTCAGTCTTCTCACTATTTTTGTTTTCCAAACTTGCGCTAAAACAACATTGATAAAAATTTACCTTGTTTAATCCATCGCTGGTATTTTCTTATCACAGACTTTTCCAGTGGTGTTCGATCAACTACCGGTGTTTCAAAACAGTTGTTCATTATACGTACTAATATATCATACTCTTCTTCGGTGAGAGCAGTTATGTTCCTTTCATGAACAGCAGATGCGCCTCCCAAACAAGCAAGAAAAACCATCAATACTTTTAAAGTCTTCATCGTTCCAAAAGAATAGTTTTCCTAAATTCGTCCCGATCAAAAAATATTTTTATGCTGACAGTCATGATGAACGTTTTTTTTAATCTTTTGCAACCTAGCTTGAATCAACAGCTCGATAGTTCAAAAGATGTTTCTTTGTTTCAACACTTTGAATAATAGGGAACAGAATTCTATTCAATCTCCCTTTTTTGTTCAATGTGTTGGAGAACTATCTACTTATACTAATCCGCGTAGTGTGTAACACATTTAACTTAGAGAGTGTTTGTTTTTTTGTTTTTTCATGGTCAAAATCTTCTTAATCGTGGTCATATAGCGGCAGTTCGACCACGCAAGACTTGATTTTCCGCGATTAGTATATGCTCCTCCGTTTTGTTATTTTTGGTTTGCGCAGTGGAAATCAGCCGAAAAACGTCTTTGGAGGAGTGCGAGCAATGCAATATCAATCGTTCGAAATTTGTCAACGATCATTTCGTGAGCAAGAAACCTCGCGAAGAAGACGCGTTTCTTTTTGTATACGAATATTTTAATTTAAATTTGATTGTTTTAGGCAGCAAATCGACGAAAGAACTGACGAAGAAACACAGGTTTGTATGCACGAAGGTATTGTTATTATTATAAAACGTTTTATTATCGTGTTTATTGCTAAAAGAACACGGGTTAGTTGTTTGTTTACAATGAAAAATCATATTTAGATATACAGAAGAAGTGCAGTGAAGTTTTTAAAAATTAGCTGCAGAAAGATCGAACGAGAAAAGGTATTATTATAAAACTGTTATTTTTGATTAATAGAAGAACAAGTTAGTATTTAAATGTATTTAAATGTTTGTTTACGTTTTAGTTATCAATTTATTGTTAAACTTTTATTGTTATTGTATTTTAGATTTTATTTTAGATTAATAAAAGAACAGGTATAACCACATGCTTAGGTGAGTTTTTAAACAGATGTTGTTTTTTATATATAGGTTTTTTCAGAGGAAAACGAAACGAAGAACGAGATGAAGAAAGTCTATTTTTATTTTACGAGCTGTTTAAGTATTTCTTTTTATAGTTATCAAATAGTTTATGGGAATGCAGCAGTAGAGTAGTGTAGATGAAGTTGAAGTTGTTTAAAAATGGCTGCAGAAAGGATGCTGTTTATTTGCATTGGTGAAGAAAGTGGTTATACTTCTTTTTTCGGAGAGAAATTGTTTGGAAAAGATATAAAGTAATATACGTAAGTACATGAGTCAAACGAATTTAGTAAATACAGCGTTAAAAGAGAGTATAAACAGAGTTAAAACGATCAAATCATTAAGATGCATGTCCCTCGAGCAGTTAATGATTTGTTTTGGTAACGAAGTTGCTGTTCCTTATTTTATTTAATTCAAAATGGCTCCACAGTTATGAAGTGAAGTTAAGAAGAAAGCATTTTTATGACTTTCACTGTATAAAAATGGTATTGGAATTTCAGTAGAAAGCAAAGAGAAAGTGTATCTTTACAATAGGAAAGTATGCTGGAAAGTTAATCGAGTGTTATTAATTTGTTTACAGGTATGAAATACAGAAAGTAAAAGAGTTTAGAAGTGTTTGATAATGGCTACAGAACATGATCAATATTGTTTACTATCATGATGATGTGAATTGGTATTGAAAGGTAAAGTTAAAATAGTACCTGTTTAGTTAAACACTGTTAGTATTAGTGGATAAATAAAGGATAAGAGGGATGTTTACTGTTGTGTTTTGAATTTTCCAGCAGAGAGGAGCTTTGAACTGGAAATAAAAAATGGCTCCACGAATGTTTTCATATGTTAAAAATTTTTCAGCTATACTAATTCTGTCATCACGTTTGTGTTTTTAATTATTATTTTTAAGGTTAATACATTTTCAAAGTTTCTTTTACTTTGTTTTGTTTTTCTTTAGATTTCGTCATAGCATGATTAGGTTTTTTGTATATGTTTTTTTAATGTTTTGATCTGTTAAAATAGAAATGAAGCACATGATGGGTTATAATGTCGAGAGGGTTACTTAAGATTTACTTACTTAATGACTGTGCAATGAAACTATCTTACAAAAAATAAGTGTTGCTGGCTGTATTTTTCTTAAGTTTATATTTTATCGCGTTTATGCATATTTTGTGTTATGGTAATCGTTTACGTACTATGCCTAGGTATATAACTTTGAATTTATGATTTTATTTGTGACTTTTTATCTTTTGTGTAAATTTTTCTTCTTAGTTATTGTTTTTAGGATTAATAATACGTACTTGAATTTCCTTTTTTTTTTTTTGTTTCTTTTTTTTTTTTTCGGTATTACAATTGAAACATTATTCTTTTAGGCAATAATAAAAAAAGCATAAAGAAATGAAACTCATGGTTTTAATCATGATGTTGATGGTTTTGGGAAGAACTAACTATATCATTTCAAAAATTCATTAATGGTTGCAGTCCAGAAGTAACTTTTGAACAAAAGAAAAAGTTGGAAGGTATCATTTTTGTAATGTTATTCAATGTTTGGTTTTGTATGTCTTAGTAAACGGTTCTGTGTTATATATTGCATATTTTTACATTAAAGTTACTTCTCTTCTGCGTATGAATATATATTCTGAGCCATGTTGCTATTTGTTTCTGTTTTAAATTTTCTGAATGTAAGAAATGAATTAAAAAATTAATGCCTGAAAAGAAACTTTTGCAAGAGTTAAATTCTGCGACACAACGCATACTGAACATGGGTGGCGAGCGACGCCACCTGGGATGTTTTTGAGTTGCGATTCTATGATTTATTTTTTCGTCATGGGGTACGTATAGGGAATGGTGGATTTGACCTAATGTTTTCGAAGTTAAGTTCGGTAAAAAGTTTTTACCCGGGATACTATCTATATCTTAATACGCGCTGTGCATCCGCTTTTTTCACGCTTTCACTCTCTAAAATTTCGGGTCGTTTTTGTGGTCAATTATTCATAATCGAGTGTCAGACCACGGCGGTTAATATTTTTCTACGATTAGTATTAGGGGAAAACATTGCATTGTATTTAATCGTTTCAAATGTCTTGATTATTCGCGAGATCAAGAAACAATAGACAGCAACGAAAGTATTGCGCGAAGATTTATTAATGTTTTTAGGGTAAGTACGCTTTAGAACTTTTTTGTTTGTTTGTTTTGTTTTTCTTATAGTATTAATAGGGTTTCTACGTCATTACTTTTCAAATAATACGCGATTGAGGAAATGAATATCATGGTTTTTAATCATGACGCTCTGGATTCGTAAAGAAAATAGCAATTGTTTACGATTCACATTTTGGCACTTTTACGACTTTCGCGTTTGACCTTTATTTACATTGGGGTGTGGATTCCATAAACAGTTACAGCGATTTTAATCTTTTTGTTGTTTACCTGTACGCACAATTTATTTTTACTACTGCATATATCATATCGTGAAAGATTTATTACGAATATGTTGATGTGCTTCGGATCTTCTGATTAAAAAGTTTTTTGTTGTTCATAACTCCAGTGTTGAACTAAATATGCTTTAGCCGGAATACCTAGAGATTTTTAATTAAAAGTGTGAAGAGTGTTTTTTTCTGTATTGACGTTAGATATCTTTAATCAAGGGAACCATTGCATTGCATCTTCAATTTATTTTACAGAGTGAAAAATGTAAAAAGTGAAAAAAGTGGATGCACAGCGCGTATTTTTATTTTTGATGAATTAAAACCCGTGTGTTCTACACGCTGTTCTACACGGGATACTAAATTCTAAACATTCTACATCCAAACTTTATCTTTATCATACTAAAATTAGCCTTTCTCTCTGTTCAGCTCACATAGATTAAAACCTGTAAAAATGTTTTACACGGGTTACTAGTCTATATCCTAATACGCGCTGTGCATCCGCTTTTTTCACGCTTTCACTCTCTAAAATTTCGGGTCGTTTTTGTGGTCAATTATTCATGATCGAGTGTCAGACCACAGCGGTTAATATTTTTCGACGATTAGTATTAGGGGAAAACATTGCATTGCATTTAATCGTTTCAAATGTTTTGATTATTCGCGAGATCAAGAAACAATAGACAGCAACGAAAGTATTGCGCGAAGATTTATTAATGTTTTTAGGGTAAGTACGCTTTAGAACTTTTTTGTTTGTTTGTTTTGTTTTTCTTATAGTATTAATAGGGTTTCTACGTCATTACTTTTCAAATAATACGCGATTGAGGAAATTAATATCATGGTTTTTAATCATGACGCTCTGGATTCGTAAAAAAAATAGCAATTGTTTACGATTCACATTTTGGCACTTTTACGACTCTCGCGTTTGACCTTTATTTACATTGGGGTGTGGATTCCATAAACAGTTACAGCGATTTTAATCTTTTTGTTGTTTACCTGTACGCACAATTTATTTTTACTACTGCATATATCATATCGTGAAAGATTTATGACGAATATGTTGATGTGCTTCGGATCTTCTGATTAAAAATTTTTTGTTGTTCATAACTCCAGTGTTGAACTAAATATGCTTTAGCCGGAATACCTAGAGATTTTTAATTAAAAGTGTGAAGAGTGTTTTTTTCTGTATTGACGTTAGATGTCTTTAATCAAGGGAACCATTGCATTGCATCTTCAATTTATTTTACAGGGTGAAAAATGTAGAAAGTGAAAAAAGTGGATGCACAGCGCGTACTTTTATTTTTGATGAATTAAAACCCGTGTGTTCTGCACGCTGTTCTACACGGGATACTAAATTCTAAACATTCTACATCCAAACTTTATCTTTATCATACTAAAATTAGCCTTTCTCTCTGTTCAGCTCACATAGATTAAAACCTGTAAAAACGTTTTACACGGGTTACTAGTACCATTTAATGAGCTTTGTGTGTAACATTTTACATGAATGCGTGGAATGTGTTTTGAAGTTACAGGTGGTATTATATCTTTTGTTTATAATCAACTGGTACTTTAATTAATGTTCTCTTATCGAAATAATGCTTGACAGAAATTTTGAATTGATAAAAAAGAAAAACAAAATATGCGACATTTCCTGTTGATTTTGAATTTGTGTGCTGATTTTAACGTTTAAGAAACAAAATGATTTTTCTTTGGTTTGCGACATATGCTGTTGGGTTTGCGACATTTACTGCTGATTTGCTATATATACTGTTGGAACTGTATACCCAGTTATAAGATCAACAAAACCAATCAATCGAATAGATGTTAACCAGCTTACCATACCAGAAGTAAAAAGTAATTACAAAGAATCAGTAGCAAACGAAATGAAAAATCTACAGTCAAACTTTATTGATAATCAAGAACATTGGACATCTATAGCAAACATCCTCAAAACATCAGCTGAAACAAATATAGGATATGTCAAACGATTAGAAAAATCCAAAAATGCAGATATTATTATGCTATCAGATATGCAGCGAAATGTCCAAAAGCAGATCGAATCCTCTAGTGACGACAACATTAAGACTAGGCTGAAAAAACATCGTAACCGTATTTTAACAGAAATCCATCGTGAAAGAAAGATCGAAGAAAATATGAAAATAAGATCAATTATGAGCACTTTAGAAACAAATCAAAATGAAAATGAAAAAATGTATGATGCAGTCAAGCAGATAAACAAAAAGAAACCGAAAACACCACTAGTTATATCATCAAACGATGGACAAACGACCGATGAGCAAGAACAATCGAGAATCGTTTCAAAATATTTTAAAGATGTATTCTACAAAAACGCTAAACCAATGCCCGACATACAACCAACACCGATGACAAAACCATTTACAACAGCCGAGATAAAGAAAGCGGTATCAAAATTGAAAGTCAACAAATCACCAGGTTGTGACGATATACCTGTTGAACTGATAAAACATGCTCCCGACGATATATTCCATCACATCGCACGTATTTTCAACAGAGTTGCTTCCCATGGTCAATGCCCAATCGAGATCAACCATGGTATCCTAGTATCACTTCAGAAACCGGGGAAACCAAGAGGACCAGTTACCAGTCTACGTCTGATAGTTCTGCTATCAACGCTTCGAAAAATCCTAGCTGTGGCCATGATGGGCCCAAGTGGTTCGGGAAACTAATGAATATGGCAAAAGATACACCAGCCAAAAAAGCACTGCGGTATGGGCTATCGCCGTATTCGAAACCACCCGGAAAGCCCAAAACGACGTGGATATCCAAGATCAAGGAAGACCTGAATAAAATGAACTTTTCGTGGACAGATGCAGAACGTCTAGCCAAAGAAAATACAAATGATTGGAATAAAATCATCACGAAATTTGTAAAAAACAACATCTAATATCTTATTATCTTTTCATACGTTTAGGTAATGTAGATTATCATTTACGAATAAACCTAATGAATGAATGAATGAATGTTGCGACATTTACTGTTGATTGCGACATATCCTGTTGATTGCGACATTTACTGGTGTAACAAGAGTGTGTCACAAAACCTATTTTTATGTCGGCCATACTAGATACTTCAAAGTCTTATAAAAAACGACTGCATACTCCAATGTTTATTTAATTTGTTTCACAGATTTTGTCTCTTTCTCTGAATGCATAAAATGAGGCATTTTTTCAAAATACTTTAACTGGAAATTTTTTATTCACAAAATTGATTTCGGGTCAGACAGACGCGATAGAAATTAGGAATTACTGATTTTTCGATCAGCATTGAAGTTCTATCTCAAAGTGAACTAACATTTCTAATTTTTTGCTTACAATGAAAACAAACATTAACATCATTAATTTTAAGGACAAAATTTTTTTAAGTCTTTTTCCGTTGGAGAATTTCGAAGGTAAAAGTACGATCGTTTAACTATGTCGGACGGCAATGTCGACGGACAATTCTGCAACATAAATTTCAATGTCAAGAAATCAAAGCAAAACCAATGTGAAGTTGTGCCAAATTATGTTACTCATCTTAGAACACCTTAATTTTGGCTGAACCTGGATGTGCTTATTTTTTCAGTAAATTTGAGCCACAAGACGCGGATGATATGCGAGAACAATAGATATAAGAAAACGAAATTTAAACGTCTTATGTTACAAATATTATTACTTGAAATTGTGTTGTTGGGAAGTTTTCGTTATTATACCGATCGTTGTACAAATATTTATCGACTCATCTTAAAAGATTCCACGAACGGCAGAGATTTTGCTATATGGCTGTATGTGTTTAAAGTTTTTTACGAGGAGAGATGATTGATGCTGCTAGACTTTCTTAGTATTAACTATTAACCCATGCGCGGCCTCGAAAATTAAAGGTTTTTGTCGCTGTTTATTATTTGTTGTTGTTCTGGTCGAAGTGTTAAATTTACTCCGCCATTTTGGTTTTTTTTGTTTTTTTTATCCTCTTGTTACACACTTGTTCACCAACAACGCTGGTTGCCATAGCTACATTTTTTCTACAAAATATTTTGTGATGGAAGTTTCTGTAATTTGTGATAATTGCGGTCGTAAATGTAAGTCCGTTGGTGGTTTGGAAAAGCACCTCAGTGCCTGTTTACGAAACTAAAAAGAACAAAAAGCGTAAATGTTCCTGCTTATGACTTTGTTCTATCTATTTCCAAAGAAACAATAATCAATGCTTTTGAATTCGTAATAGAGCGCGGTAAAGACAACATACCAAATCTACCAACGTGCGTTGATTGTAAACCAATAACACCGGAGACGATCATGCACGGGATTTCAGGGGATGTTTTTGTTAAGGAGATATCGAAAGCGTACGACGAAATTGTCTTCTGGAGGAAAACCTGTTTATGATTCCTGGAGGCAAAGCGGGAAAGGCATTTATACGAGAACTTTCCTTCTGGTTAGACCAGTTTAACAGGGAAACAAAACTATACCCAATAGCCATTAAAACTTTCATGGTGCTTCCCAGTTTGCTACTTTAGAAGCGTTCAAGACAGAGCAAGGCCAAAGAACACAGATTAAAACTTGACCAACGAATCGAGAAGTGGAAATCAGGCGAGATTGCTTCACTCATTCAAGAAGGCCGAACAATTCAAAAACGTTTACATACAGGAAAGCAAAGAAGTCAAGAAGACATTTCACGTATCTTCGCTAAGCTTATGGTGGAGGGTAAAGTGAGTGCTGCCCTCAAATTCCTATCCAACAACAGTAGCTCAGGTGTACTCCCAGCAAATGATGATACAGTACGTGA